>JAHRIG010000102.1:680624-711831 GCA_020311275.1 Eira barbara | reverse complement strand
CTCAGACACCCTCAGATCCTCAGACACACTCATACCTCCTCAGTCACCCTCAGACACCCTCATACCTCCTCAGCAACCCTCAGACACCCTCAGATCCTCAGACACCCTCATACCTCCTCGGCAACCCTCAGGCACCCTCAGATCCTCAGTCACCCTCATACCTCCTCAGCAACCCTCAGGCACCCTCAGATCCTCAGACACCCTCATACCTCCTCAGCAACCCTCAGTCACCCTCAGATCCTCAGACGCACTCATACCGCCTCAGCAACCCCCAGGCACCCTCAGATCCTCAGTCACCCTCAGACATCCTCAGATCCTCAGACACACTCATAGCTCCTCAGCAACCCTCAGACACCCTCGACCACCCTCAGACACCCTCAGGCACCCTCAGCCACCCTCAGATCCTCAGTTAACATCATACATCCTCAGTCATCCTCAGACACCCTCGTACATCCTCGGCAACCCTCAGACACCCTTGGCCACCCTCAGACACCCTCAGATCCTCAGTCACCCTCATCCATCCTCGGCAACCCTCAGACACCCTCAGTCACCCTCATACCCCTCAGCGACCCTCAGCAACCCTCAGACACCCTCAGATCCTCAGTCACCCTCTTACGTCCTCGGCAACCTTCAGACAGCTTCAGTCACCATCACGTGGGCCCTCAGTCACCTTCGGTCACCTTAGACATTGTCTGTCACCATCTGCTCTGGCCCTTGGCCACCATCGTCCACCCTCAGACATCTTTGGTCACCCTTAGACACCGTTGGTCACCATCCACGTTGGCCCTCGGTCACCCTCGGTCACCCTCGGCCACCCTCGGCCACCACCTGCACAGGACCAAAGGGCTGGCATTTCATGACTTTAGTTCTCACACGTCTCCCAAAGTACAGACAGAGCCCACAGACACTTTCACGCTTAAACAGAAAAAATGCATCTCTGCTCGCAGGTGCCCCCGAGCCCCTGGTCCCGCCGGCCCCGCGAGGCCACGTCGGTGGTCTTACTTTCCTATGTCTTGAGACATTTTGCTACTTCACCATCCTAGGAATCGTTTCATCATGACTCATCGAGCCCTCCCAGCTACGCCCACGATGGCTAAGATAGTAAGAAAGCGAGGAATGAGGGCATCACCGGGAAGGGTGACAGTCACGGGAAGGGTGACAGTGACACTGACGTGCGGGGCTGATCGTGCAGGTGGCGCCTGCTCACGGGCTCTGCGGGTCGCTGTGCGGCCTCACCCCGCGCAGCCGAGGGCTTGGATCCTCCATGTGCCGTCCATGAGCGCAAAGAGGAGAAACCTGATGGAGGACAAATCGGAAGACAAAAGGGACAGAGCACTCACGGCCCCGTTGATGGCAGAACAACTGTCCTCAGATGACGAGCTTCCGGACAAAGCATCCCAGGCTCGAGGTGCAGGGAGGGAGCAGTGTGTTTCCCAGCCAGTCAGTCCTTCAGCAGGTGGACGTGACCAGAGTCCTGTGGTCCGCACCCGGACCATCTCGTGTGCCCGCAAGGACTCGGGACAGGATTTCTTCATCTTTTATGATGTCTGTGCCCCAAAATGTACTTGGCACAAATACAAAGAGGCTTTCTCTGTTTAAATTCTTATTAAAGCTTCTAATAAACGCTTTTTATTATCCTCTTATTTTTACTTTTATAAGTTATTTGTAATCTGAATTGAAGTATAATAAGTCAGAGGCCTTTCCGTTTCCTGCCGCGCAGGGGGAGGGCTGCCGGGACCGGCGCTGCGCGGAGCTGGGAAATACCCGACCGTCCAGCCCCTTCCCTTTGAGCCCACAGTGGGGGGATGGCGGGGAGGTGCTGGCCTGGAACAGCTGAAGGGGTGAGGTGCGGGGGGAGAGTCCCATAGGACCAGGGGGCGCCATGGGAGGGGAGCAGCCTTGTGTAGCGGCCTTGCGTAGAAGCACACTGTGTGTTGTGGGGCAGGCCGTGTGTTCGCGTGTCAGGGGACAGGCTGTGTGTTTGTGTGTTGTGTATGTGTGTGTTAGGGGAATAGGCTGTGTGTTTGCGTGTCGTGTGTGGGTGTTGGAGGCAGGCCGTGTGTTTGCGTGTTGTGCGTTCCATGTGCGCCGCGGAGCAGGCTTTTCGGGGTTCGAGACCCTCCAGGAACTTCTGCTGGGATGCGGGAGGGCTCCCGTCCTGTACTCGCCGCGTGTGCTGAGCCATCATCCCAGGCCGCTCCCGTGAGGTTCCCCTGACTCGCATCGGTGAGCGGCGGCCAGCAGCGACCAGGAAGTCGTGGGCCGGGAGCGACGACGCAGCTCGGGGAAGGCGAGCGACTGAAGACTCAGCCCTCTGCGTGCGAATGACGACACACGGATCCGAACCCGGCAGCACCGACTCTTGACTGACCCAGGGTCACAGCCGATGTCAGCGCCACCGGTCTTGATCACTCCTTGCACCGTGCCTCGAGCCTCCGCACCCTGTGTGGGGCCAGCCCCAGGGCTGGCAGGGACTTTGCAGCCGAGCAGTGTCCCCAGGACCCCCTTCCCAGTCCAGATAGGGGTGGCTTCTTTGGGCGACCTGGCCCAATGTGACCCCCCAGTTGTCTAGGGCGGTGTCTGCCCCCGAAGGGGAGCAGTAGGCAGGCCGGTCTGCGGGCAGGACCGAAGTCCACAGAGAGTCCCTCCGAGTCCCTTGAGTGCGTCAGAGGCCCAGGGCCTCGAAAGGTCAACACCACCTGATGCCAGTCACAGCAGTGAAAACCCGACTTATTCAGCGACGGTTTGTGGGGGGCGGCAGGGCAGTGCCGAGATCTGATCCGGATTCCTGCAGAGGTGGGTACGTCTGAAGGGAGAGGAGCGCAGGGAGAGGAGGCGCAGGAGAGATGGGGAGAGGAAGCCCGCAGCCCAGGGAAGGGTGCGGGCCGCTGACTGCTGTGGGGGACTTAGGCTCCTGCCCCCCACAGAGCCCCATCTTCCAGTGTTGGTCAGGCGGTTAGAGGCAAGGGGCAGAGGGTCCTGGAGCCCTGGAAGGGGAGTCTAGTGCCCCCCTCATTCCACATCCCCTTAGGCCCCCGTGAGTTCCCCTGTCCTCTCACCCCCCCACATTCCCATGTCCTCTCCTCCCCCCATACATTCCCGTGCCCCCTCACCCCTCCACCCCCCTAACTACAGTCCCCACCACCACTTCCTGGCACCCCCCCCCGCCCAGCCCTCCCCCCACTCCCCGGCAGTGTGTTCATAAACTTGTTTCCTTTGCTCTGCCCTGGTGGGTCCGTTCTCGCCGAGCTGCTGGCTTCGGGTCGGCCCTCCTAGGAGACGGGATTGAGTTCTGGCAGAGAGAGTGGCCTCCCCACATGGACATTTGTGACTAGGCTCAAAGCCCAGGACTTGACAGTTGCAGGAGTTTCGAGGCCAAACCCAAGTCCCCAGGGCTGGGAAGTCTGGCGAGGCCTCGGACCTGGAGGGGTCCCCCGAGAGGAGATCAAAGGCCCAAACACCCCCAGCAGCCAAGCTGGGGACCGCTGGGGACAGCTGCGGGGGTGCTCGTTTCTCCGTGAGCCCCGCAAACTGGGGAGGACGCCTTGAGGCTGGGGGTGCTCCGTTTCTGCCAAAGCCCCCTGCCGCGGGTAGACCTTAGTTCTCCTGCTGCCAAGGAGAGTCCGTGAACGTGGTCCTCCTTCCAAGCCTAGCCAGGCGAGCCCCAGGACGCCCTCCGAGGGGGCCCCGCCGCTGCCGGGTCCTGCCGCCAGAGGGCGCGCGGCCCTCCTCGGAGCCCCGGCCGGCCCTGGGCTCGGGCTCTGCAGGTCAGACGGATTTGCCCTGCGTCCCCGGAGGGTTGGGGGCCCCACTCAGCCATCGTCTGCCAGTCCAGGGACTGCTTGTCCCCCCAGAGGCAGGCTGACGGGAAGGAGAGTGAGCTGTAGGGGGTGCGGGGCCCGGCAGAGAGATGTGGAGGCAGCTGCCCCGCAGGGCCCTTCCTTTGCTTGCCGCCCCCCGCCCCGCCCCCGGCTCCCTGGAAGCAGATGAAAGCGGAGTCCCCAGTAAACCAGCTGTGCCTGGCAGGAGATCCTAGAGGCCCTGGGAGGGTGGCTGGCTGAGATGGGTAGAGATGGCCAGAAGGACGGGGCCAGGGCCTGTGGGCAGGAGTGCATCACGGGCAAGGAGGCATCTGGCCTGACCACCCAGCGTGAGCACACAAAATAGGTGGGACGGGCCCATCAGAGCTCAGCCCAGGACAGTGTGGCCTCTGGGAGCTGATCTGAGCTCAGCAGCCACCCCCAAGCGTGAGGAGGGAGGAGATGAGGCCGGCCTTTCGGCCTGCTGTTGGAGGCCGCAGGAGATCCCAAAGACAAATGCACTAGTTGGGGAGGCGGTTAGCAGCGACACTGGCACTGGAGCCAAGAGACGGATCAGGCGCGGGGGTCCTGCATCTTGAGACCTGACCTGGGGGATGCGCACTGTGCTGGAGAAGGGACAGGAAAGACGACCCCTCCTCTAAGTGGTCCAGCTGTGGGTGAGATGACGTGGCCACCCTGTCATTAGGGCTCCCTGCCCGAGCTCACCGACCAGGACCAGCTCTCCCCTGATGATGCTGGTGAGGACCAGGTGAGGGTGACAGCACAGCCCTGGGACCCCACGGCCAGAAGGTCACGGGACCACAGCCGACTTTGGGGCCCGGCCACTGCTCTCAAGGCCCCGAAACCTGGCAAGTGACAGCCCCTTGGCCAAGGTGGTTAAGGCGGCAGAGATGGGACAGTGAGTGTCATCCCAGTCCCTTGAGAGGCTGCAGCCTAGAGGCCCAGGTGGGAAGAGACCCACTCAGGCAGAAGATGTGGGGAGAGATAAGGGCAGGCAGAGGGCCCTGCGGTCAAGGTGGTCTCTCTTTGAACACGCTGAGCACAGCCCGGACCCTCCTGCCATGTACCGTGTCTGGGAGAGAATGTGCGGTTGCCCCGATGCCCTCTGCCCCTCCCCCAGGAGCCCCCTTTGAAGAGACCGCCTGACTCACCCCATGCCTGCCCCAGACCAGAGCGTCACTCCTGTGACCCGCATCCCACAGGCCCCGTGTCACTCGGACTGTAGCAGTGTGCCTGCTTTCAACAGCTTTGCCTCACCAGGTGCAATCACTTCTGTGGGGTGTCACTCCCAAAGGGGTCTTCCTTCCGGGGCCTTCTACCGGATGGGGGTCAAGGCGGCCTTGAGCGGGTGGGGCGTCTGCTGGACCTTGCTCTCCTGGCCCACACTGGCAGTTGCCCAGCTGCTGTGGGGTGGTGGAGTCTTTAGGAGGACCAGAAAGTTCCATCCCACCATGATGGGGTGGTGGTCTTATAGGGTGGGGAGTCCTGCGGGGAGTGGGAGCTGTCTCAAGCACCGGGGCAGCTGGTGGAGGCCCCAGGCCATGGGTAGATGGTTTTGGGGGTGGTGAGAACACTGTCCCAGAGCTGAGGGTTTTCATAAGAAACAGCACCCCAGGAGAGACAGGATGTGGTCTCCTGCCCATCTTTGAGACAGGAAGCCCTGCCTCCAGTGGCGTCGACCTGGTGGGCTTGCAGGGTGGACCTGGCCTTGAGGAGCCAAGGGTCTGGGCTGGCCCCCTGCAGCCAGTGCCCCGGGTAGCCCTGCAGGGTCACAGAGCAGGCAGGCCTTCTTCCGTCACCTCCGGGAGCTGTCCCCAGACCCTGCGGCAGGCCTCCCCAGGCCTGTAGGTGATGGCCAGCAGGCCTGGGGCGTATGGTGTGGGGAAGGGCTACCTCCTGGCTTTGGCTGGGCTGTGGCCTGGAAGGTCCCCAGGTGGCCCCATCTTACCCAGACGGCCTGGGGACCCCAGTGTCCATCCGGTTGATCTCTTGTCTGTAGCAGACATTCCCTCTTCCCCGGGGCACCAGGTTCGGGCACAAGATGGCTCCTAGGAGCCCACAAAGGGGTCTCTTTTCCCCACACCCAGGTTTTCTGGTATCTTCCTCTGTGATCTCCAGGGAAGCCTTATCTGTGACTTGGGAGGCCCTGAGACTGAGCTGTGTGCACAGAGAGGGGGAGAGGTGGCTGTCCCCAGGGCCTGCACGCGAGCAGCCGCCTGTCCCCCAAGGCCCAGTGTGTGGACTGCCCCGGCCATTCGCTGTGTGTCACTGGCTTTCCCCTTTCCCTTTTGCCAAATGGGGAGATGCCACCCCTCCCATAGGTCTTTTGGGGAAGCAGAGCCCTGTCCCCTCCCCAGCTCCAGGGCTGCTCTGGTCTGAACGGTGGGGGCTGTGGTTTGTTCCAGATGCTTGTCCAGCTGGGGCCATAGGACCTTCCCTGGGTGTTTGCGGTCCCTCCTTCTGGGCCTTGCCTCCAGTCGCCTCGGTGGACTCTCCACGGCAGGGTTGGCTTTGTTAAAGGGGGTAGCAGGGCTCTGTGGCTGACAGAGGGGCGGCCGTAGGGCCCGGGGCAGGGGCGGGGCTCTCAGGGGTTGTGGGAGCCCCGGGCTGAGGGGTGTCCCCCGAGCAGACAGACCGCTGGCTGATGGCCAGTCCGTCCGCTGGGAGACCAGGAAGGCTTGGGGAGGTCCCGGGTGAGGTCTACCCGGCAGCAGGGAGATCAGAGTCTGGAAAGCGATGGCGTCCCTCAGCCATCGGAAGGGAAAAGGGGAAGAAAGTGGTTTTAAAAAAAAGGTAAGTGGCAGGCGGGGAGGCTGGCTAAGGGCTCCAGAGGCCTGAGCGGGGAGCGGCAGGCAGGGTGGGGGCCTGGGCCCGCCAGGACCCGCTGCCCCGGCGGCTGGGCGCGCAGGGACCCGGCCTGCGTTGGGGCTGAGCCCTGGCTGTAGCAGGGCTGGGGCCGGGCTTCCAGGTGGCTGTGGGCACTTGTGTGCCAGTGGCGATGCCGGTGGTGGGAAGACACTGTATTTACCCGCCTTCACCCGACCTGAGTGTGAAAGACACAGACGCCCGGATGCAGGTGCTACTTTTGCTGTTGCCTCTGTGGGTTTTGGGGGGCTGCGGAGGACTCAGCGGATGGGGCTGCAGGCCTCACCAGCACTGGGGGCAGGGGCGAGGCTGGTGGAGGCATTGCAGGCCCACAGCTCCTTCCTGCCTCCCCCCAGTAGCCCCCCCGCCGCCCCCTGCCAGAGCCTCAGCCTGGGTGGGGGTGGTGCTTGGCTCTGTGCCTGCAGGGCCAGCCAGGACGGGGTGGACCGCTCTGCAGCTCGGAGCCCTTGAGCTCTCGGCCGGTGCTGAAGGCCACCCCAGTGTCCTGCCAAGGTCCTTCTCCTCTGCAGGCTGTCTGCTCCGGCCCTCACACCCCGAGAGCCACAACCCTCACCCCCGTCTCTTCTCAGCTCGGGCCAGCCCAGCCTTGGCTTAATGTTGGCTGGTCCACCGCAGTGTCCAGACCAGACATGTCATGGTCCTCAGCCGCCATCTGCTCCAGGCCCTGCTGCCCCTGTCCCCAGCCAGAGGGACCCTGTTATCCTCTCCATCAGGTCATACACTCCCTTCCCTGCCAGACTGAACATGTGGCCTGACTCCCCTCATCCACGACACCTGTCCCGCCTTCCGTGGTTTCTGCACCCCTGCCTCTCACCTCAGCCAGGTTCCCAGACAAACTGGGAGCTCCCGTCCAGCCCCTCTGCCATCTCCCTTGCCTGGACATTGTCCCCACGTGTCCCCACAGCAACCCTTTCGGCACTGTGGGTCCCTCTTCTCCCCGCACCACGAGGCTCCTCCTGCACCCTGGCTTTCTGGCCCCTGGGGTAGTTCCTTCCGGATCTCCCTCCTCTCTCCCCGGGAACGCTGGCTCCTCGGCGACGTGAGCTGGAGTTTGTTTGCCCCTGTACCCTGTGTACAGCGGCCACTCAGTCAGGACTGTTGGATGGAAATGGAAGTCCCTCACTCATGTAGAGGGGCAGCAACCTGCTCTTGCGTCGCTCCCGCACTGGTCTCAGCCACGCGGACATCCGTCAGGCACGGCCCCGCCTGTTCCTCCTCCTGGGCGCCCACTGCCCCTTCCCCGGGGGTTCCTGACCCCGCGGGGCCCAGGCGAACCCCCGGCAAGTCTGCTGTGCGGCCGGGCTGCCAATCCCCATGGCGGGGGGCAACCGCAACCCCACGGTACACCCTCAGGGAAGCTTCAGGACATCTGTGACCTGGGAGCAGGGCGGCCCCTCAGCCCCCTGGACCCCACCTCGCCTCCTGTAACAGAAATGACCACCCCGCTTTCCGATGCCTCGGGGGTGGGGGGCAGCGTCTCCGGAGGCCGGCCGGCTGCTGGGCCCCAAGCAGGGGTGCGTGCGCCTCCCACCACTCAGGCCTCAGCCCCGGCCCGGGCCGACGTGCCCAATGTGCATCCTTACCACAGCGACACCGAGCCCTCTTTCCTTCCCTGTGTGGCCATCAGGCGGCCGTGGCTTGGCCTGGAGGCCCTCAGAGTCCGGGCATACATGATCTGGGGTCCCCTGAGGGGCGTGTGGTCTCTCCCAGAGCGAAGAAGTTCCTGCTGTCTGTGTGGGAGGGGGATGGTATATGGGGCTGAATGTTGCCCCGTCTCCCCCGAAAGTCATGCCCACACGGAACCTGAGAAGGGGACCTTATGTGGAGATGAGGGTCTCTGCAGACGTCGTCCAGTTAGGATGAGGCCATCTTAGACGGCGCTAAACCCAGTGGGATGGCATCCTTGCGAGAAGGGAGAAGTGTGGACACAGGTGGCACCACAGAGAAGTCCCCGTGATGACAGAGGCCACAGGCCAAGGAGCGCGGATCGCAGGCAGCCGCCAGCCGTGGGAGAGGCCTGGAGCCGAGCCTCCCTCAGACCCCCCAGGAGGATCCGGCTGGGCCTTGCTTTTGAATTTCTGGCCTCCGGAACTGTGAGAAAATAAATTTCCATTATTTGAAGCCACCAAGTTTGTAGTAACGTGTTACAGCGTCTGCGGGGAAGAACACGGATTTCCTCCAGGCGCACCCACCTCGACTGGGGAGGGTGTGGGTGAGGCCACCGGCTGAGAGGGGCCCGCGTCTCCAGAGCGCCGCCCTGCTGGCCGGGAGCGAGGTGTGCGGCCTGTGGAGCGGACGCGGGTGGCCGAAGCTGGGCGCTCACCGAGCCGGTGAACACACATTTCATCTCCAGGACCATGCACCGTGATGAGCCCGGCCCAGTGATAACGGTGCCATCCCCCTTTTATTCTTTTTGGATGAGAGTCTTGAAAAAATAGAATTTCCCAGAATCCTCGTGTTTGTAGGGAGACAAGGCACGCGTCCTGTGTTCACTCAGCTGGCCAAGCACGTCCTGACCCGTGCTGTGCCGTAGAAGGAATGATATTTAAACTCCGTGCTCTCTCTAGAAAACGGCATCACAAAGTCCTGGTCGACTGAAGGCGAGGCCAGAGAGCAGGCAGTGAAATTATGTAGCAAGAAGCAGAATGGTTGGTGGTGTCCATTATTTTTAAAAATATCATTTTCTGGATGGTTTGGATGCCTTTAGATTGTTTTCCCGTCCTGAATATGCACTTTTGTTCCTGATTTCTACCTGTGATCCTGTGTTTGTTTCTGGAGGGGCCCCTCTCGGTCCACACGGGCTCAGACTTGATGAGGCTGGACTTGCTGCCTTTCCCAGGGAGCACCCACACTGCCCCGTGTTTTCCGCATCCACGCAGGACCATCTGGGAGGCCGCCTCCCCAACCACACCCAGGGTGCAGGGGGACAGGGTGAGGACTCGGGTGCGATGCAGCCTTGAGGCCACGTGGCCCTCAGGCTGGGCCCTGGTAGGGACCCCTGTGGACCGTCCAGGGGACTCACGACCCTCTCTGCCCCTCCTCAGCATGCAGGGGCCCGCTCTCCTGTCATGCACCCGTCCCTTCCCGGCTGTCCCACTGGTGGCCTCTCGAGTATCATGTATGCCATCCCATGCCTCCAGTGAAGGTAAAATGTGCACTCCTACTTTGGGGGTGCGTGTTCGTAATTCATGGAGACTGCGTTGGGCCTGTAGACCTCACTCTGTTTCTGTTTTTGCTCAGAAACTGATGACGGTAAATGATCATTAAAAAAAAAAAAGATTCACCTGTGGTTTCTGCTTGATGAGTGTGGGATTCCGTATGGATGAATGGCACGATTCAGATTCGAAGGGTCGTGCCAAAACCTCAGGTTGAAATGGTTGATTTGTCAACTCCTCCCAGCGCCTCTGTCATTCCTGGGTTTACATATTTTACCCATTTATTTTTAGGTTCATATGTACCTACATTCGTTCTATATTTCTGTTCTATTGTTGTTACTAGTATTTCTAGTTTGTTAGGAAATGTTATTGATAATTCCAGCTTTCTTTTGGTTCATACTTGCTTTTTATGTTTCTCACCCTTTTATTTCCAACCTATTAGTGTCCTTTTGTTTAAAGTGTTATCTCTTGGGGCGCCTGGGTGGCTCAGTGGGTTAAGCCTCTGCCTTCGGCTCAGGTCATGATCTCAGGGTCCTGGGATCGAGCCCCGCATTGGGCTCTCTGCTCAGCGGGGAGCCTGCTTCCCTCTCTCTCTCTGCCTGCCTGTCTGCCTGCTTGTGATCTCTGTCTGTCAAATAAACAAATAAAAATCTTTGAAAACAAATAAAGTGTTATCTCTCGCCGATCATATATTGTTGAATCTTTTTTTTTTTTTAAGATTTTATTTATTCATTTGACAGAGATCACATGTAGGCAGAGAGGCAGAGAGAGAGAGAGGAAGGGAAGCAGGCTCCCCGCTGAGCAGAGAGCCCGATGCAGGGCTCGATCCCAGACCCTGGGACCATGACCTGAGCCGAAGGCAGAGGCCTTAACCCACTGAGTCACCCAGGCGCCCCTGGATCTTTTCTTTTAAACCCAGTTTGGCCCTATCTTTTAATTGGTGAGTTTGACCCATTAACATTTATTGTGAAGGTGTTTATTGTATAATTACTTTGTTTATTTATTTATTATTTATTTATAATTTTAAAAGAGATTTTATTTATTTATTTAACAGAGAGACACAGAGAGAAAGAGCGCACAAGCAGGGGGAGCAGCAGGCAGGGAAAGAGGGATCCCCACTGAGCAGGGAGCCCTTTGTGGGGCTCGATCCCAGGACCCTGAGATCATGACCTCAGCCGAAGGCAGGTACCCAACTGACTGAGCCACCCAGGCGCCCTGTATAATCACGTCAGTTGTAAGTCCTGTCGTCGGGGCTAATTGTGCTTGCTGTTAAGTTAGTTTATTTTGTCGCCTCATTTAATATTTTCTATTCACTGCACATTCTTTGCATCTATTTTTTTTCTCTTTTCCTGTTTCTGCTAGGCAGCTCTTTCTGCTGGTTTATGTAGTATGTTCTGTTTGGGTTCTCACTGCGGCTGCGCTGGACCCCCTTCCTGTTCACTTTCACGGATCGATTTCTCAAGCTTCTTTTTGCCTCTTCCTTCTGACGAGGTAGATGTCTCAGCGTGTTCTCACAGCCTTTCATCTCCGCCCTCCCCACCTCATGGTGCTGGTATTAATCTACAGTTTTGTTCTAGATTGTCAGTAGATTGCCCATAGATTGTAGATTGTAGGTTTATTTTCTTTAGTCATTGTTTTTTGGAGGAAAGTAAGCTTGCTTGTAATTTCCGTCTTTTTTCTCCTGTGTTTGGGTCTCCTTTATTTGAACATGGCCTCCAAGAGTGATTCCAAAGTCGATTTTTGATGGAGTGTCTTAAGACTTTATGTGCCTGAGAAGATCTTTATCACGTCCTTACACTGAAATGATAACATTTCAAGTACAAGTTATTTTCTTCCAATAGTTAAGGGTATTGTGGCATTGTCTTCCTGAATTCAGACTTGTCTCTGAGAAATCTGATGTCACTTGAGATTTGGGATTTCTCTCTTGCCCCTGGAATGTGTGGGTTCAGGCTTGCCTTCTCCGTCTCCCTTTGCTGGGGGGCTGTCTGGGGCCCCTTTACTGAGAGTCTCAGCGTGCTCTGCCCCTAGGGCTCTCACCATCCTGTCTCCCTTTCTTGGGCTTCCTTGGGTAAGTTTCTCCTCTACTGCCTGTATCTTTGAGAGCCTCTTTCCTTCTCTGTTTCTGGGAGAGTTCCTCCATCGGATCTGCCCTCCCTCTCGCTGCTCATTCCAGCTGTTATTTCTTGGGTCAACAATTATGGTTTTATTCCTGACCTTTCCAAGTAGATGTTTTGATGACTGTCCTCTATGAGTGTCTGTTACTCTGTCCTTGACTCTGGTGTTGGTTAGCCCTGTCCCCAGAGGTGGACGTGGCCCAGTTGGCCGGCTGTCTCCTAATGATATGAGTATCAGGCCATGAGTCTTGAGGCGGTCAGGTCTGGTCCAAGGTTGTGGGGCAGGCCAACATGGAGTGGGGAGGGGTGAGCCCAGGGGTAGGCTGAGACCCCATCCCTCCATGCCAACCCCATGCGAAACCCCTCCCTGTTGGCTGTCCTCCCTGGCTCACTCCTGGGTTGGGAACTTAGCTTTCATGGGAGGGTCAGTGGCCATCCTCTGGCTTTGGAGGCCAGTGTGGGAAGGAGTCAATGCCCTGTGGTGCATGTTTCCATTGTTCCCCGCTGCACTCAACCACCTGTTTCTCCAAGTCTCAAAGCTCCCTGCCCCCATCTGTGGCCTGGGGACGGAGGCTGTTCCTTCAAGCTGTGCTTCTCACAGTCAGGGTCCTTGCTTCCACCTTCTGCGTGTGCGGCTGACAGAGCATTTGCTCAGTGGAGGCCTATTCTGAGGGTTTACCTGTGGGGTTCAGTCCTCATGGTGCCCTACCAGGTAGGGCAGCCATTGTCCCCATTTTACAGTTGAGGAAATTGAAGCCTGAGAACCTCAAGTACGGAGGAAGACAGTGCGGAACCAGGACTTGGACAATGCTCAGGCTCTTCGTCACGAGAGGAATGAACCGGGCATATTTAAGTATCTGTCTGCCTATCTGTCTACCTGACATGCCCAGCACAGAGTGATGCTCGATAAGGGTCAGGAGAGGTGGGGGACGTGGAAGGGGAACCCAGCCCTGCCTGCCCCCCCTCCCACGTAGTCATAGTCTGGAGTGTGGAGAGAAGGGCAGACAGTCATGGGACAACCGTGAGCATGGAGGACGGAGGGGGACCATGAGCAGGGGGTCCACGGGGGCACAGCCTCTGGTCACCGGGGTGGGGTCAGGTCAAGCCTGCCTCGGGTGACAAGGGCCTCTGGAGGGAGACTGGAGGTGACGTCTTTCATCTACAGGAAGTGGCTTCAGAAGGGTGGGGAGTGGGGAAAGGATGGAGGCTCCTGGGAGCTGATGGCCAGGGCGGGCGGTGGGAAGCAAGTCCTGCAAGGCCTGGAAACCACAGAGCCTCCCTCCTGAAGAAAGAGTAGACCCCAGACCCCTTATTTACAGAGGGGAAGCTGAGACCCAGAGAGGCAGGACTTGTCCAAGGCCGTGCTGATGAGTGGTCAAGAGTGGGGACCAGAAGCAAGCAGTCCCCTGATAGCTGTGTATCTGGGTCTGCAGGGCTACCTGCATTCCCTCTGGGGGGTCCCTGGGAGGTGGGGACACCAGGATTTGGTGTCTCTGTTGGTCTTCCTAACTGTCATTTGGGTCCTAGTGGCAGGTCCCTGGTGCCCTCCACAAGAACCACTGAGATCATGTTCCTAGTGGTCTCCCCAGAGCCTGAGGTGACTTCCTGCCCTGGCGAACACACATCCCACTACCCAGGGAGAACCAGGGTCAAACCCCCGTCTGTCCTTCTATTCTGGAGTCGCAGATTTAAACAACCACGTGTGCCCGTCTGTGCTTTAGAAACGTGGGTCACACATGCTTTCCACACCCAAGGCCACTGTAACGCTTGCCATAGGGGTGCACCGTACTGGATAGGGCAATTTTCTTCTTTGGACATTTAGATCATTCCTGAGCTGTGAATTTTTGTATCGAAAGCAAGCAATGGATAGCAATGTAATTTTGTCTCTGTGCCCAAAGATCATTTCCCGGGATGCAATTCTAGAAGTGGGATTTCCTAGTAAAAGGAACGTCCTACTTTAAGGACACTTTGATCTTGGCAAACCCAGTGAGCAGGTGGAGGGTTATCTCAGGTCAGCGGACACTTCACTGATAACTAGCAATTTGAATGGTTTCCTGTTTTTCCCGTTTATCACTCATTTTTTGTTATTTGTATATTTTTATCCAAGTTTTTGTTTTCTTTCTGTGATTCAGATCTTTATAAATTAAGCATATTAACCTTTGTTCTGTAATTTATCTCCCCCAACAAATCTGTGGATGCTTGTCATGTATTTTTGTTTGTAGTGTTTTTCTTAAAGATTTTATTTTTATTTTATTTATTTTTTAATTTTTAAAAAGACTTTATTTATGTATTTGACAGAGATCACAAGTAGGCAGAGAGGCAGGCAGAGAGAGAGAGGAGGAAGCAGGCTCCCCGCCGAGCAGAGAGCCCAATGTGGGGCTTGATCCCAGGACCCCGAGATCATGACCTGAGCCGAAGGCAGAGGCTTAACCCACTGAGCCACCCAGGCACCCCAAGATTTTATTTTTAAAGATTTATTTTATTTATTTGAGAGAGAGAGAGAGAGAGAGCACACACGCGCAGGGGGCAGGGGCAGGTGAGCCGAGAAGGAGAGAAGCAGACTCCTTGCCTCGGGGGGAGCCTGAGGTGGGGCTCCATCCCATGCCCCATGCCCCAGAGACCATGACCTGAGCCCAGATCAGCGGGCCGAGCCCCACGAGGTGCCACTGTTTATTTATTTGAGAGAGAGCAGCCTGCACTCTGGCGGGGAGGCTGGGAGGGGTGAGGGAGCGGGGAGGGGAGGGGTGGGGTGGTGCCGGTGCCTGACTGAAGGGCTCAGTCTCGAGATCCTGAGGTCGTGACCCCAGCAGAGACGGGGTCCAAGGGCCCAAGGCTGCTGAACCAGGTGCCCCTCACGGGATCCAGGCAGGATCCGGGCCGCATCAGGCTCCCTGCTCAGCGGGCGGTCTGCCTCTCCTCCCTCTGCCACTGTCCCCACTCGTGCTCTCTGTCTCTCAAATAAATAAACAATCCTAAAAAAAAAAAAAGGCGCCAGGTTTGGGAGCCCCGGGTGCGAAGGATTATGTCAGTTTTGTTTTTGCGGTTTTGGTGGGAGATTCCAGGGTGCAGGACAGGGGTGGGGGGTGGGCAGCACGGTCTGCTGTCTCTCAGCCCAGAGTCCAGGAGGACACCCCGCAGCTCTCACCCACAATGGGGGTGCCTTTTCCTCTCCCCGGACGGCAAGCGGGTTCCCCGAGTTCCCACCGCCCCCCCTTCCCGCAGGAGCACGCCCAGGGTGGGGCTCTCAGTGTGGACCCCAGGCCGACCGCTGCCAGCGCCCCCCCCAGCTCATTCTGTGCGGGAGGCAGGTGAGGACAGGTGAAGGGGCTGAGGCCTGGGTGAGCGCTCTGGCCGGTTTGCCCCTTCCGCAGCCCCCCTGCGGCCTGGAGCCCGGGAAGGGCCCCCTTGCTCCGCCCTCTCCTCGGGGGTCCCGAAGGTAATCACTCGGGCTGCAAAAGTCCTAGAGGATGTCTGGGGCGGGGATCAGTGGAGCCGTCCCGGTCCTGTCCTGGGCTCTGAGCCGGGTGAGGAACAGATGCTGGAGTCAGAAGGGGGGAGGGGAGCTTTATCTCCGGCCTGGGTTGGGGTCGGGACTGGACTTCCCTCCCTCTTGGCCGTCTGCTGGGCCCTGGGCCCGATCCACCCATGGAGAAGCTCCTCAGCCCATGTGGGGGAAGGGCGGCCCGCAGCAGGATACAGAGGCTTCCTCCCGAGCCCAGGGTGCCAGCACCAGCCGGGCAGGGCAGCGTGGCCGGCAGGAGGTAGGCTAGGAAGGCTTCCTAGAGGAGGCCCCGGCCCGCCAGGAGCCCGACGGCTGCAGGGAGCTGCCGGTGTGAGCTCGCTGGGCCAGCTGGTCTTCTGTGAGCTGCGCCTGGGCGGAGGGAGGTTGGAGAGGGGCCTGCTGGGCTCACTGGTACTCGTTGGGGCTGCACATCCTGTTTCGGCCTCCATAGGACATGTCCTCGTACACCACACATGCTGAGCTCTTGTCCTCCGCGCAGCACAGGTTCTTGACCTGGAAGGGAAAGCCTGTCCTCTCTGTACAGGGCCCAGCTCGCTCTGGGACACCCTCTTTCTTCACCCTTGAAATGCTGCTGGGCCTCGGGGCCTGCGTGAAGTCGGTTCACGAGGGGCGTTGGGCAGCCCCGAGGTCTCCCGAGCTGCCCCAGGCTGGGGGCGGGGGTGGGGGTGGGATGGGGGGGCAGTGGCAGGGAGGTGGAGGATGAAAGGGACCTTGCCCCGGGACCTGGGGGGGGGGGCCATCTCAGGGGGACGTGGAGCTGGGCAACGGCAAGTGAGTGAGCAGGGCAGAGCTGACCACTTCCTGGCACCTGTCTCTGTCACCCCCCCCCAGCGCATGTTCCACCTGCCCCCATCGACCTCACACCTCCAGACTCGTGCGCACACGCGCTCACACTCGCACGGCCACACACATGCCGCCCCCCATGCTCTCTGAACGTCTGCCTGGACCCTCCTCCCTCCCCTCAGTGTCTGTCACCCTCTGGGGGCCCGTGTCCATCCCTGCTAACCACACCAGTTCCTGGGTTTCCCTCCCACCTCGGACCCTGCCACCTGAAGCCTCAGAACTCCCAGGGACCCCGATGAGGGGGTGGACAGGTCCTGGGGTTTCTCTGGGGCTTAACCTTCTCCTTCCCGCCCTGCTTTCTTAGAGGAGCTGATAGGGACACAGGTGATATCTGGGGGTTCGCGCTGACCTGTGTCTTCCTCAGCACACATGCTGCCCCTATCGCCAGCCCGAGGAAGAAGCAGCTGGCAGCCAGGACCACAGGGAAGGCTGAGGTCAGCTGAGACTTGTGGCACGTGTCTGCTTCCTGGGACACTTTGTCTGTGAAGAGGAGTGGAGAGGTATGTGGCAGTGGTGGATTCCACTCCACGAGAGCCTCTGGGGTTCGTGGAGGGGCTCTGGAGTGGGGGGATGGGCAATCCAGGGTGCTTCCTGGAGGCAGTGGGCTCCAGCCGGAACGAACATCTCAAGCAAGCGTAGAGGACACTTCGGGGCAGACAAGGGCAGGTGGAGCCTGGCCTACCATGCGGGGAGGCGGAGCGGGTCCCAGGGTGGGCACGTTCCCTACCTGTCACCAGCACCAGGGTGCCAGGGCCCCAGACCTCATCATCCATGACCGCCTGGCAGACGTAAGCCCCAGCATCCGCCGGCTGCAGGCGGCTCAGGGTGATGGTCAGGTTGTGCTGCAGCCCGGAGAAGGCGACGCGACCTCGGAAGCACTCGTCTACAGTGGGCTGCTTCTTGTCTTCGTAGTAAATCACGCTGGTGGACTTTGGCCACCTTTGCTTCAGGTAGACCCCGGCCAGGGGCCCGCTCGTGGAGCAGGTGATGTTGATGGAGCCCCCCTCTGAGGCAATCGTGTAGGGGGGCAGCTGCCGCACCTCTGCAGGAAGGACCCCTGCTGTCACCACGGCCTGGCGCGGGGAGAGGGGGCAGGGACTCTCCTCTCTGCAGGGCATGCCGGAGGGACAGAGGGGCTCTGGGACAGCCCGCTGTGGCCGCGTCACCACAGTGAGCCCTCTCACTGGACGCTGCTCTGGGGCACACACACCTCAGTGGCCGGATACGAACACTGATGGGGCCACACGGGGAGCCGGCTGCCCGTGACCTCTCTCCACACTGGGGCCGCAGGGGAGCTTGGCCTGCAGCCCCTTCCTTCCAGAGCAGCTGGTCCTTCACTGAGCAGCGCCTTCTCCCCGCCCTACACCTCTTCCTTCTCTTAACAGACTGTGCCCGAGATGGCCAGCCGGGCCGTGCTGTCTCCTTCTCTCTTTCCATGGCTGGCTGCCTCAGTGTCCCCCTCATTTCCAGGCGCCTAGAGCTGGTGGCTCTGTGGGGTGGGCACATTTGGCTTGTCTGAGGGACACCCGGAAATGTCTCTGTCTGCCCAGCTGGGGCCCAGCCAGACCAACTTCCTGGTGCAAACATGAACCTTCTTTACTTTTATTTTATTTTACTTTACTTTATTTATCAGAGAGGGAGAGAGAGAGCACAAGTAGGGGAGCAGGAGGCAGATGGAGAGGGGAGGCAGACTCCCCACTGAGCAGGGATCCCAACATGGAACTTGATCCCAGGACCCTGGAATCGTGACCTGAGCCAAAGGCAGACACTTCATGGACTGAGCCACCAGGTGTCCCAGTGAACTTTCCTTAATGTAATCCAAGCATCGGCTTCTCAGCAAACTAAATTCTGGAACTTCCTTTTTCTTTTCTTTCTTTTTCTGCTGTCTCCCCAACCCACCCCACTATTTCTATCTTACTGCAGAACTCTGCACATGTATCTGTTTTAAAAAGCAAAGTAATGGGGGCGCCTGGGGGGCTCAGTGGGTTGAGCCTCTGCCTTCGGCTCAGGTCATGGTCTCAGGGTCCTGGGATCGAGTCCCGCATCGGGCTCTCTGCTCCGCGGGGAACCTGCTTCCCTTCCTCTCTCTCTGCCTGCCTCTCTGCCTACCTGTAATCTCTGTCAAATGAATAAATAAAATCTTTTTTAAAAGTAGAAAAAAAAAGCAAACTAGCAGACAACATTCTCTCATAACCAAGGTAACCTGGCTAATTATGTAAAAGACAATCGCCAGACATTTAAGTAAAGAAAAAGATTCTGCACCCGGACGTCACTGGGGCTGGGGAGGGCTTCGGGGGAGGTCACGCTCAGGATCCCCAGCCCACCCCCTTCCCAGGAAGGAGCATCCCCAGGTGGGGGCACAGTGGGGGACGCGGTGAGGCACGGGCAGGGCTTACCTTGGGTGGCCAGAGCCCCGAGCAGGGTACAGGCATACGAGAGGCGCAGGGGGAGCAGAGGGAGCTCTGGGGCCATGCTCGCCGCACCCTGCCCCCCGCAGACCAGCGCCCAGGGAGAAGCAGGGCCCCGCTCACGGCTGGCTGAGACTCTTCCTGTCTGCTGCGCCCGCCTGCGAGCCGCCAGCTCGGAGGCGCCGCCCGGAACCCCCAGGTAACCGCACGGCGGGAGGTGGTGGCTGGTGGTCCGGGCACTCCAGGGGGGCTTCCTGGAGCGGCGCCACCGCCACCGGCAAGGGGAGGTGCGGAGGGCCAGGCTGGGAGGGGCGGTCCTCACCCCCTCTCACCCCTCCGCACTGTCCTGCTGAGAGCCCAGTGGGTGACCAGTTGTCCTGGTCCCCCCCCACGCCGTGTCTCCACAGGCCCGAGGTGGGGGGCAGGACCAGGAGAAAGCGGGGGGAGTCCCTCGGGGGGTGGGTTCAGGGGCCGGATGCCCTGGGTCCTCTGGGTCACTTTCCGTCCAGCCTGATTTATGCCTAGAAATCTGGCCCACCATTCAGTGACCCCCGCGTTGTGGGGGGGGGCCCGGAGGGCCCCAGGAGCAGGGGGCGGAGCCCGGAGGGAGGGGCGGGGCCTGGAGGGAGGCCCAGAACTCAATCTTACAGAAACCCGCGAAAACACAAGCAACAAGGAGAAAACGAAAACAGTGGAGGACCCAGGCCCGGGACTTGTCTGTAGGTCCAGGCCCAAGTCAAGGGAGCGGGCAGGGCCTCCAGCCTGGGCTCTCCGCGGTGAGGGAGGGGCGACCGCCCCCAGCAGCATCTTTGGATGCCTTTCTTCCTTGTTAGTGCTTTAAGACAGGAAGCAGCTTCTTTTAGTTTTGTGTTTTTCCCCACTTAAAACACGTGTATTTCTCAGGTCATTTGATGATTTCTTGGTTGATTTACTTTATTCATCGTAAAGATTAGTGCTATGGGTTTTCAAAGCGCCAAATGTATATTTTATTTACTTTTTAAGTAGGCTGCACGCCCAGCCTGGAGCCCATCGTGGGGCTTGAACTCATGAGCCTGGGATCGGGACCTGAGCTGAGATGAACAGTCCGATGCCGAACCGACGGAGCCACCCAGGTATCCCCGAATGTGTACTTCAGAAAATCCTGTGTCCCTCTGTGTCCACTCCATGGAGTCCCACGTTGTGATTACGAAGACATCTGACAAAAGGGTCAGGACAGGGAAGGGCCTGCAGGTGGGCGGGTGGGGGAAGGGAACCCTGCGGCTGGGAGGTCGGGGTGGCGAGGGCTGTGTGGACACCTGACTGCCAGGTGCCTCCGTCACCTCCCTAGCAGAGGGGCTCTGGCTACAGCGACCTCTCCTGGTGCTGGTGGCGCTGGAGCTCCGCCTCAGGCCTCCTTCCCCCACAGCTTGACCTCAGGCCCCTGGGGCAGGAGGGACGCCAAACTGGTTCTTGCCCAGGGCCAAAGACGGGAGTGTGCCCAAATCAAGCTAAGACCCAAGCTGGGGCATCTCCAGGGTAGAGCAGCCTGTCGCTGCTGCACCTGAGGCTGGAAGCCCAGGCCCCAGGCGCCAATGGGGCAGAGAAGGGAGAGGTTCTTTGAGGTCAAATGTTTTAGATTTCTTCCCCCACCTTTTTTTTTTAAGACTTTCTTTTTCTTTTTTTGTTAAAGATTTTACTTTTTCACTTGACAGAGATCACAACTAGGCAGAGAGGCAGACAGAGAGAGAGGAGGAAGCAGGCTCCCTGCTGAGCAGAGAGCCCGATGCGGGGCTCGATCCCAGGACGCTGGGATCATGACCTGAGCCGAAGGCAGAGGCTTCACCCGCTGAGCCACCCAGGCGCCCCAAAGATTTTTTATTTTTTTGAGAGAGGGAGAGAGAGAGCATAAGCCAGGGGAGAGGCACAGGGAGAAGCAGCTCCCCGCTGGGCAGGAGTCCATCCCAGGAACCTGAGATCCTGACCTAAGCTGAGGGCAGACACTTAATCACTGAGCCACCCAGGCGACCCTGAGATTTTCCCATTTTTGACCAGAGGATCTGGCGGGGCTGGTGCGGGCAGTCGGGGAGCTGAGACAGCTGCGGGAGGCTGAGGTGGGTGGGGGTCAGCCTGGGTCACACCCTCTCCTCCCGCCCCTCCGTCCTCTGCGCTGCAGAAGCTGCCTCTGGGGCGGAAGGGCTGAGCGGGTCTCCTGGGCCAGAGGCAGGGACGGGGGCCTGCTTCTGTCCGCCGCCGCCGCACGCATGGTTCATGGGCACGGGCATGTCAACTGGATGGAGTTGGGACACGTGGGGCTGCACTCCTGAGGGGAGGGTTTGGGTGCTGCTGGCCTCAGAGTGGGCAGGACTCCCGGGGTCGGCTCCGGGTTTTAGGCCTGTTCGTCACCCCCCTCACAGGCCCTCTGTCCGCCAGTTCAGAGCCAGCTCTCCTGGGCAGGGAAGGAGGGATGAGAGCCGAGTCAGAATGTGTGGGCACACTCAGGTCACGTGTGCTCACACGCACGCAGACACACCCGCTGGGCCACGCATCTTAGGTGTCCCGGAAGGAGCTGGAAATCCAGCCTCTGTGCCGCCCCAGGGGGTCCTGGGACAAATGAGTGCTTTGGGGACCCACTGGGCCTGACCGGGAGGGAGGCACCTGCCACAGCCAGCTGGGGTCCTCTGAGGGAGGGGCGTGTACTCTTTCTGGGCCCAAGGTGACCCCCACCCGCACCAGCCCACAGACTAGGTGCAGGGCCTCAGACCTGGGGTCCTTAGCACTTCCGGGGCAGTAGCACAGGGGCCTGTGCCTTTGGTGCAGGCTAACAGGCCAAGCACCAGGAAAAGGAGGCCAACGACGATGCTGCTGACCACGAGGACTACCGCGAGCGGGTCTCCGGCCTCGGGCGGGCAGGGCGCCTCTGGGCCTGTGGGAAGCGGGGGCAGGGGACACTTGTTCACCTCTGAAGGGCCACTGCCTTCCTTGAGCGCACCCTTGAGGGAGACATCGCCCCATGGGCCGGGAGCAGGGGGCAGGGTGTGCGGGCTGGACAGGGCTGCCGGCATGGAGGACGGGGACAGCCCAGGGGAACCTGGGTATAGGGTAAGAACACCTACCACAGGGATTTGCAAAGAGCAGACGTCCTCTCTCCTTCAGGTCTTGGGACACTGCCCCTGATGCAGCCCCCCAGGCCCAGGAATCAGATGAGAGGAGGGTACCAGGAGTCCCCGAAGGGCTCGCTGGGTCCCTTCCCCGGGCTTGGCCAGGCCGGGGGCACCATTCTCAGCCACATTCTCAGCCACCGCACAGCCCAGGGAGACTGTGATTGGAACGGGTGAGGCGGGCGCTGCCCGTGGGTCTGAGCAGTGTCCCGGAGGGGATGCGGGACAGGGAGCGCTCCTCCAAGTAGAGGGGAAGTGGGAACCACTCACGTTGAGGGCACTGGAAGGGGGACGGCAGGTGGCGGGGGCATGGGTGTGGACTGGTCGGAGGGGAGGCCCTGGTCTGGAGGGGACTGCTGGACCCTTCAGGTGAACAAGGTGGACAGGGCAAGGCTGGGGGAGCGGGACGAGCTCGGGGAGGAGTGGAGGCATCATGGGCATCTGGGTGAGAGTGGGGAGGCGGGCCCTTTGGGGGCAGATGAAGCTCTGCAGGGGCTGCGGTGGACCCCCCCCCACCGAGCTGGTGAGAGGGAGGAGGTCTGGGGCAGAGCGGGAGAGGCGCACGGCCTCGCCTCCTCCCTGGACAGGGCAGCCCCCGCCTGACCCCCTCGTGGCGCAGGTCCTTGGAGGAACGGAGGCTGGTCTCGTTTCATTCTGCTCTGTCGGAACCCAGGCCTGCGTTCTCTGGGCCCCATCCCGGGGCCCTGGGCACTTCTGGGGGGGAAAGAACGGCTCCCCCGCCCCTCCCAAATACGAAAGCCCCTGGGGTGGGCTGGGGGGACAAAGATGCCGCCCTCACCTGAAACGTTCAGCGTGGTGACTCCGATATTTCTCTGCAGACCCTGCAGGTGCCACTTGTAGCATCCGGCCTGGGAGTCGCTGGCGTTGTCGATCACCAGCTGGGCCACGCCTCCCCGCACCTGGAGCTGCCACCCTTCCCGGCAGAAGCACCCCGGGGACCGCACGCGGAAGAGCGGCTGGACACTGGCCCCGGGGATGGCCAGGGCGACGGCCACGCTGAGGAAGGGGTTGGAGATGTTGCAGCCCATCACGGCACGCTCCCCTCGGGGCACGGACACCACTCCTTCGGTGCAGGTGGGGTTGTCCCATTCTGTGTGCAGGGGACGGGTCACACACGGGTCATGGCGGGGCCTCAGGACGCTCCCTGACCGCCCTCCCTGGGGTTGAGGGAGGGACGGTGGTGAGGCGAGGGTCCTAGGGACGCCCAGGCCCAGCTCAGGGTGCTGGAGGACGCGGGGAGCTCCGTACCCACCCATCGGACAGATCAGCACGTGTGCCTCAAGCGGGGGAAGTAAAAGCGGGGAGGCTGTGTGTGTGTCCCCACGCGCAGCTCGTGTGGCGTGTCACCAGGCCCGGGCACATCCGCCAGAACTCCCCTCCTTGCAGGCGGGTTCTGGGGAAGGAGCGCGCACACTCTGTGCACTCACGGGAGTGTTGTGCAGTCGTGGCCAGATCCGCAGCCGCCTCACCGTCCCCGGGCTCCTGGGCCAGGCGTGCACAGCCAGCTCCACAAGGAAGGTTCCCTGCTCCTGCAGGACACCGCCACCGCCGCTGTCAGAAGCCACGAGCACGGGCCCCAACCTCTGCCTGCCTTGCTGGCCGTGGGACCCACCCCACCATCTTGGGAGGCCAAGTCCTGGAACAGTCACCCGTTGCCAGCCTCACTGCACAGTCTGAGCAAACTCTGACCGACAGGGACCCAGAGCCCCGGCACACGGCAGTCGGGGCCTTGCGCAACATGAGCTAGCCGGCCCAGCCCTCCTGGTTCTGCTGTGGCACTTTCCACCGGGGCCCAGGCACGGGTGGACAGATGCCAGACAGCGGCACGAGCTCTGGGCATGCCGTGTGCTGCATGAGACCACAGTTCACCAAGTCCACACAGTGTGGCAGGTGCCACATGTGGCCATGTGCCCAGGGCCTTTGGAGCCCACAGCAGAGGGTGTGTGAGGTGGAAATTCTGCAAGGCTGGCACAAGCCTGAGCAAACCCGGAGTGCTGGGACCATGGGCCCCTCCCAGGCCACAGTCCCATGTCTGCAGCTCGTGCAGCTGGCCAGGGTGGCTCAGCCAGTGGGCACGGGCCAGCAGGCACCAGAGTGGTGGTGGGGCTCAATTCGGGGAGGCCGTGGGAGCCGGCAGGAAACTGCCCGGGTTCCAGAAGGCGGCTACAGTGCGGCCGGTCAAAGCTCCGTGGACATGGACCTCCACCTGCGTGTCTGCAGCAGGAGCCTGACCCGGTCTCCCCGCTGTTCCCCTCAGCAGCTGGGGAGTTTGTCCCGAGCAAGGGTTTTAAAATGCCTTCTCTGCAGATGTGGTCTATAGAGGAAAGGGACACGACGCAGCCATCAGAAAGAATGAAATCCTGCCATTTGCAAGTGCTCAGTGAATAAGTCAGTCAGATAAAGACAATTATCGTATGATCTCCCTGATACGAGGGATTTGAGAAAGAAGACAGAGCAGCAAAGGGGAAGGGAGGAAAAACAAAACAAGACGAAATTGGGGGAGACAAACCGTAAGAGACCCCTAGCCACAGGAAACAGACTGAGGGGGGGGGGGGGGCGGGGGGGGGGGGGGCGGGGGGCACTGGGTGACGGGCACTAAGGAGGACACGGGATGCGATGAGCACCGGGTGTTGTGAGCAACCGACGTGTCACTGACCCCTGAATAGATCACCCTGTGTTAATTAATTGAATTTAAATAGAAATATAAAATAAAATGCCTTCTCTGCATCTTTACAAAATTGTCAAAGTGTTGCATGAACACACATCTGGCACAGAAATTCAGACGACTCTGAAGCACCCCCATCCCACCTATAGAGAGGCTGCCGGGCGGGGGGCCTCAGGCCAGACAGAGCCCTCCGCACTGGTTGCCGGCACCGTCACCACGCCCACGAGGGGGGCTGACTTGGGCTGTCAGAGTCCGGCAGAGCTGGAACCGGGAGGGGACGGGCAGGACTGCCATCACCTGTCCAGTGCCTGGTAGCCCCGGGCCTCTGCGGCTCACAGGTTTCCTGCCGATCCCAGATGTGCTGATGATCCGGCCTGGGGGCACCCCACCTTGACCGCACCCGGGAACAGCCGGGGTGGTCACAGATGCTCCCTCCGCCTGTGATTTCTTCTACCGGGTTGAGGTGCCCTGGGGTCCGGCATCTATTCTGCCCTCCCCTGGAGCTGTGTGCAAGGGGCTGGCCTGATTCTGCAGGACGGAGCGCGCCCCAAGAGTCTGCATGTCTAACGAGCTCCCAGGTGATGCTGGAGCCACTGGCCCACGGAGGGATCGGGGACCAAAGCAGAGGCAGAGAACCCTCAGACTTGTCCTGCCGCCTTTCCTCTGGCCATAGCACTTGTCACTAACGGGCCCGACCCTCTTTCCCATGGAAACTGGACACGCTCTTAGCCATCCCCACATGCGTTCTGATGGTCATCACTGGGTGCTGGAGCGGGTACCCCTGTCTGCCATCCGTGGGAGGACTTGGCTCATGCCACTGTGACCCAGGAGTGCTGGGCCAGCCCCTCTCAAGGTCGCGGTCATTACCTGGGGCCTGGTTCCCACTGGACCTGATGTGGACCTGCTCTTCCCACCCCTGCCTCCCCCTCCCGCACCCCTTGCTGGGCCACCAGCAGACAGGGAGGCATCCTGAGACTTACTTCCATTCTGAGTACTCAAGGAGGTGACCAGGAGGACGATCCATAGCATCTGGGGAACCGAGAGGGGGAACGCCAAGGTCAGCATGGCCAGGAGGACAGGGAGGCCTCAGGGGTCTTGTGTCCTCTTCGTTGGTTCTTGGGACACTCCCTGAAGGAAGGAAAGCCACAGGATCAGAAGTCTCCGGGCTGCAGCCTGGCCAGGAGCGGGTAGCAGTCCCGAGCCCCTCCCTGACCAGCTGTGCCCGGAGGCCAGAGCCCCCGCTAGGCCTCTTCTCCCGCGCCTTCTCTGTACCTTTATAATGTACGCGACGCTGGTCCCTGACAGACAAACGAGAAACACGGACAAGCCAGGAGGGACGTCACTGGGAGAGAGCCCTGCTGACAGCACCATAATGACGATAAAATGTGCAAAACTGGCCTGAATTGTGTTCCTGTGGACATGGGATCTGACACCATTCCTAGACCACCTTGGATGCCCCTGCCCTCCCCGCCCTCGCCCTTTCCTGGGCTGGGGGCACCTGCTTCCTTCGAGACGCCCTTAGGGGACGGGCTCTTATCAACCAAAGGAGCCCTTCTGTGGGACTCACAGGGTAGCCTTCCCTCTCCTTTCACGCAAGCTCCCGCGGGCTTCTGCTACCCTCTTGACCTCTGTTAATATGACATTTTTTTCCTGATTAAATTATTTTTTTTTTTTTTTTTTTATTTATTTATTCATCAGAGAGAGTGAGCACAAGCAGACAGAGAGGCAGGCAGAGGCAGAGGGAGAAGCAGGCTCCCTGCTGAGCAAGGAGCCCGATGCGGGACTCGATCCCAGGACGCTGGGATCATGACCTGAGCCCAAGGCAGCCGCTCAACCAACTGAGCCACCCAGGAGTCCCCTGATTAAATTATTTAAAGGTATTTTATTTTATATATTTATTTTTAAAGATTTTATTTTTAAATCAACTCTGCACCCAGTGTGGGGCTTGAACTCACAGCCCCGAGACCAAGAGTCTCGCCTCCTGGCCGCTGAGCCAGCCGGTCGCCCTTATTTAAAAGTATTTTAAGATTGCTCGCCAGATCATTTCTTGACCTTTTGATTAAAAAAAATAATAATAATAGACTTTTTGTTTTGTCTTTGGGCAGTTTTAGATTTACGGGAAAATTGGGCAGAAAGTGCAGAGTCGACACGTGGGAGCGCTGTGGTGGCACACGCGTCGCTCGTCATACCCGCCGCGGCACGCACATCACGGTCCGTGAGCCAGCACACACGTGGGCGATGCCCGAAGTCCGTGCTTCGCACACCGCACGGCTCACTCGTGTGTCGAACGGAAGGGCCGTCTGGACAAATGCGTAATGGCTTGCATCCATCATCGTGTCCCGGACAGAGCTGTCCCCAAACCCTGTGCCCCAGCTGTTCACCCCTATTCCGGGCCCCTGGGAACCCCTGGTCTTCCCTCGTGACTCCGCAGCTGTGCCTGAATTCAGCTGTTTGGGGGGAATGGGGCACCAGGGCCGGGAGCACTGGGAACTTCAAACTTAATGGCCTCCAGACACTTGGGGCCACTGGTGACCAGGCCCAGTCCTGACCCCAGTAAGGGCAGTTGGGCCGGG
Source organism: Eira barbara (assembly GCA_020311275.1). Taxonomy (NCBI): domain Eukaryota; kingdom Metazoa; phylum Chordata; class Mammalia; order Carnivora; family Mustelidae; genus Eira; species Eira barbara. The sequence goes on along the minus strand of JAHRIG010000102.1, from coordinate 684,685 downwards.
AGGAACGATCCCAGCCCCACCAGGGCCACAGAGCACCCCCTTCTGTGCTGCTGCGTGTAGCTCCCCAGACCCTCGGGGGCCTGAGCAGGCAGGCATGTCCTCCCACCTTGACCCCACCGCCAACCCCGGGGTTCATGGTGGGTCTCCTGGTGTGGTCTTCTGTGAAAACACGCTGATCTGGGGGCCTCGGAGCAGTGAGAGAAGGCCTGCCCTGCCCTGCACAACCACTAAGAAAGGAAAACGGCCGGATCCAGCTTTTGAAAGAAACATCTAATTTGAGGTGGGAAGAGTTTCAACAATGTTAAGTGCAAACCACTTGCTGGGCTCCTGGCCTCCAGCCCAAGGGGCTCTGGCTAGGCGGCCACACTCCTGGGGAGGGTAGGGAGGGGACCCTCACACAGGCTGTGCCCATGGGCTCAGGGCTGGCCCGAGCTGGCTGGTCCTCCACGGAGACGGGTAAGGAGGGACAGACAGAAGGATGGGGATTCGGCCAGGCTGATGGATGGAGGCTTTCCTTCTCTCTCAGTCCACACGGGGCTCTGGGCTCCCAGGGGCGAGCACCTGTTCTGAGCCAAGTGGCCCGTGTGTGAGTGTGTGCCCCCTCTCCCAGGGTCACAGACCCTGGGTCCCCGCGGCTGACGGTTTTGTCTGATGTGCTGTATGTGCCTGGCATCTTAGGAAGCTACTCGTCGGGTCCCCACCCACTATACCGGGGGGCCGTGCTGCCACCGCCTTCGCAAAGTCTGCCTGCGTTTCTGGAGTAGAGCGTCTCCTCCTTACGGGGCTGTAAGACTCGTGTTTTAGAGAAACAAACTGCCGCCCGCAAGGCAAACGTGCTCCTGCTCCAACATTTCTCCTTGGACTGTTCTGGGGCAACAAGACTGCACATTTACGTCGTCCGCGTTTTCTTTGAAAGTCACGGTTTTGTTAAGTGAAGTGTTACTTGTTTGCTGTTTGCAGGTGTCCTTTTCCAGAGACCTCCCAGACCGTGGGGGATCCACGGGCACCGAACTGGAGCTCCACGTGCGAATCACGAATCCCCTCAAGGCCATTTTGCAAGCGTCACGTGACAGGGTCCACGCTTTCTTCCAAGACATCCCACGCATGGCACCCCCGTCCCGTCCATCCCGCCGCTAACCGTGGGCGGCTCGCCCGGGACGCCGCCACTCCCAGCCACTCCCAACGTAGCCTTGTCAGCTGCGTTCACCCCGGGAAGGCAGGCTCGCCCCTCTGCTGTTTATCTTTCCCTCCAGGTTTGTTTCCCCACGAGAATATTATTAGCGTAACCAAAATCAATTTTCTTCTTCAAACCAGAACTTGCTGATGAGTGGGGAGGGGTGTCGGCCCGGGTCCCGCCAGAATGAATCCACTCTGGATAACGCAGAAGACGCGGGCGTTTCACAGCTGGAGGCGATCCCGCGGCCGCCGTGCTGGTTTCGATGCCTATCAGCCACCGCCAAGATCAGGCACGCACAGCTCATTCCCATTAAATGCTGCTTATGTGGATGGAAGGTTCTAGGAAGAGGAACCGAAACTTTCTGTGCTGGGTCTTTTCCTGCCACCTCAGACAGGATCTGCTCTGCTGTTCCCAAATATTATTACAAAGTAACTTTGCTTAAATTAGAAGACACAGATGTTTCTTCTTTCTTCCCCCACCCCCCCCCGCCCCGACAGAAATCTTCTGAAATGGGAAAACTCACAATCATGCCCCTTGGCCCCAGGCACCCTTGCTGATCCCGGTGGTCCCTCCTGGGCCCGCGGCCAGAGCCCTCTGTGCCAGCTTGAGGGACAGCTCTGTGCGGGCACCGGCCTCCCCGAGTCGGGCCGCGGGTCACCACGCGAGCTGAGCGCCAGCCCCGTCTGTGGCGTCTGGCCTCGGCCCGGCCGTGGAGGAAACCCTAGGCAGGCCCCGCGGTAGTTCTGTCTTCCTGCCTCGAGGACAGTCCACAGGGGCCTCTGGAGTTCCCTCGAGTCCTTGCTGAGCTTCCCAGGGTCGCCCCCCTGAGATGGGTGCCAGAGCTTCCCCCAACGTGGTCTCCTCTCGGGCGTCGGTGCACCTTTCTCTTCCCTGCTGCCCCGACCCGCCCCCTCGGGTACCCACGCTTCCCCGGCGCTGCGATGTGGGCCAGGCTCCCGGACCCCGTGCCACCCCGCGCACGGCGGGTGCTCGGCCCCAGGGACCTGAGCGGCCTCCCCGCCAGGGCCCCCTCCGGTCCTCCCTTGGACCGGGCAACACAGAGAGCTGGTCACCGCCGTGAAGGTGTGTGCACGTCACACGTGCCGACCTGACGGTGGGACCTGGAGAGGGTGTGCTGCGCTAACCAGCAAAAGGGAAGTGAAAGGCAGGCAGCCTCCGTCACATGAGGCAGCTGGCGTGGGAGATACTGGCCGTCCTCACCCAGGGCACGGCCCCCTGGAGGAGATGGGTCGTCGGGTGCCCCGAGCCCCAGGCGGTCCTGGCCTGGTCACCTCTGCTCTCAAGTTTTCGTCTGCCTGCTGAGGGAAGCGTACCAGCGGGGGCCGGCCCCGCCAGCCTCCCGGTCCCTCCGGCCTCCTGGCCCCGCCTGCCTCCTGGTCCCTCCGGCCTCCTGGCCCCGCCTGCCTCCCAGGCCCGCCAGCCTCCCGGCCCGCCAGCCTCCCGGCCCTGCCTGCCTCCCGGGTCCCGCCTGCCTCCCGGCCCCGCCTGCCTCACAGGCTCCACCAGCCTCTGCAGTTTCTAACAAAACATGCATCCCCCAACCCTAACAATTACTTTACATTGACTAATTTTTTAAATCTTATTATCTACTCTGACGTCACCTTAAGAAATACACATCTATGGGGTGCCTGGGTGGCTCAGTGGGTTAAGCCTCTGCCTTCGGCTCAGGTCATGATCTCAGGATTCTGGGATCGAGCCCTGCATCGGGCTCTCTGCTCAGTGGGGAGCCTGCTCCTTCCTCTCTCTGCCTGCCTCTCTGGCTACTTGTGATCTGTGTCTGCCAAATAAATTAATTAATTAAAAAAAGAAATACGCATCTACAGCGATGGTTAGATGTGCTGTTTCTAGGTATGTTTTTCTTTTTAAAGATTTTATTTATTTACTTGTCAGAGAGAGTGAGAGAGAGCGAGCGAGGGAGCACAGACAGACAGAGAGGCCGGCAGAGGCAGAGGGAGAAGCAGGCTCCCCGCCGAGCAAGGAGCCCAATGTGGGACTCGATCCCAGCCCGGTGGGATCCTGACCTGAGCCGAAGGCAGTCGCCCAACCAACTGAGCCACCCAGGCGTCCCTCTATGTATGTTTTTCTAATGTGCACTGAACTGTCTACACAACAAACCAGGAAGTGTCCCGGACTTCCTACCACTACCGGCGTCCTCCCGTAGACCCTGGCCAGCTTCTGCTGTGTCCTCCAAGGCAGGCCAGATATTGTGCCCACTGAGGGCATGGGCCCCGGCATGGGCACTGGCTGGGGCTCCAGGCTTCTCTTCCCATTGCCTGAAGCCCTCCGCCTCCTCTGAACGTTCCTCCAGGCTCTGATGGCCCTCCCCTCACTCACAGCCTCTCTCAGCCACTCTCCACACTTTCCTTATGTTGGGAGAGGTCCCGCCTCTTGGTGGGATCCCCTGGTTCCACACTTAGGATAAGGGGCTACCTGGGTTGCACCTCTTTTCACTTCCAAACTTGCCCACCTTGGGCTGGTGTCACGCCCTCCATCACAGTCCCTGTGGCACTGGGTGGCAGTCAGTAGAGCATGCAACTCAATCTCAGGGCCCTCGGTTCAAGCCCCACATTGGGTGTGGAGCCGATTAAAAAAAAAAAAAGTTGAAAAAGAACTGGACCAGAGATGGGGGATCCGGACCAGAGATGGGTGATCCGGACTAGAGTTAGAGATGGGGGATCCAGACTAGAGATGGGGGATCCGGACCAGAGATGGGGGATCCGGACTAGAGTTAGAGATGGGGGATCCAGACTAGAGATGGGAGATCTGGACCAGAGATGGGGGATCCAGACCAGAGATGGGGGATCCAGACTAGAGACTGGGGGATCCGGACCAGAGATGGGGGATCTGGACTAGAGTTAGAGAT
>JAHRIG010000102.1:661155-680614 GCA_020311275.1 Eira barbara | reverse complement strand
GGACCAGAGATGGGGGATCCGGACTAGAGATGGGGGATCCGGACCAGAGATGGGGGATCCAGACTAGAATTAGAGATGGGGGATCCGGACCAGAGATAGGGGATCCGGACTAGAATTAGAGACTGGGCGATCCAGACCAGAGATGGGGGATCCGGACTAGAGTTAGAGATGGGGGATCTGGACCAGAGATGGGGGATCCAGACTAGAGATGGGGGATCTGGACCAGAGATGGGGGATCCGGACTAGAATTAGAGATGGGCGATCCGGACCAGAGATAGGGGATCCGGACTAGAGTTAGAGATGGGGGATCTGGACCAGAATTAGAGACTGGGGGATCCAGACCAGAGATGGGGGATCCGGACTAGAGATGGGGGATCTGGACTAGAAACTGGGAGGCTTCCAATGTCCTCTTACACATCCTGCACCCCTGAGCCCTTGGGGACTCCCACAGCTGTCCTGGATACCACCTGGATTTTACCACTGACTAGTGGTCCTCCTTTTGGATCAGAGCACGGACCTCCGCCGGGCAGGTGGCATGGGTGCCAATGCTGAACCCTGGGCTTATCTATGAGGACATTCCCTCTCTCAGCTTGTCCCCCTTGGAACAGTCCAGAGACCAGAGGGCAGGGCAGGGAGCCAGGCGGGATTCCCCCTCACTGTTCACGGCGCTGTTCTGGCTCTCCTGGTACTCCTGCTCCCAGGTCTGGGGAATCCCATCTTTACCGGGAGGCCCGGAGGTTGTGTGAGTCCCATTTGGATGTGGTTCCGGGGACTTTGCACTTTTGACCATGAGTCACAGGAGGCCACTCTCGGGGCACAGAGCCAAAGGCAGCAGAGGTCCCACAGAATGCAATTTCTAAGTTCTGCCTCCTGGTGTGCTGGCTCTGCCCGTTCATTTGTCTTGTGAGGAATAGAACCCAGTCCGGGCCATCTCTGGGTGGCAGCCCTTACCCAGTATGACAGCTGGACCCCCCCGCCAGCAAAGCTCATTGCTGGGGAGGCCAGCTGGGCCTCCAGACCTCAGTGCCTGGGTCCTGGAGGCCCCTGAGGGTGGCTGCCAGTACTGGCCGCTCTTCCCTCCCGGCGGTGGCTGTGTCCACCTGCCCCCAGCCCTGGCTGACCGGACCCCCCATGGCTGTTTGGCGTCAGATTCGAGAGCAGCCAAGGACAGGTGCTGGGCTGTTCTGGGGAATTTGCTTGGAGAAAATTCACTCTGGTGACACAGGCTCCTCTCTGGGCTTGCCAGGCACAGTACAGACACCCAGGTGCGTGTGAGGGGCAGATCTGTAGCCCATGTTCCGTGCAGGATTGGGGACACACGTGCGTGTGAAGAATGACTCATTTATCGAAATCAAGTGTCTTTTAATTGTGGCGGCTTCACTCCCCCTGCCTGAACTGTCTCACTTCCCAACACAGCAAAGGAGAGGAAAACCAGAGGGAGGGAGACTGGGACGTGATAGGGAAAGGGACAGGTGAGAAGACAGCAGCTTGGTGTGGAGCAGGAGGGCAGGCGGCCGGCGCGAGCCGCAGGTGAACAAACGCGGTGCAGGCTTCGCCCCGGTGAGCGCCCCCGGACGCGTCTGCCTGCCAGGGAGAGAGCGATACAGCCGGCATTTGTGGGTCCCCGACCAAGGGCGACTCACGGGTTCTGGAGCTATCCACACGTGGGAGTCAGTGACAGTGATGAGGGGACAGAAGGGTGACTGAGGACAAAGCAGAAGCTGAGCCCCGCAGCCTTCCCCCAGCCCCACTCCTGGGTGGGACATATGTGACATTCTTTAGGGATCTCCCAGCCATCTTAATGTTCACACCCTGCTAAGAAGGGAATAGCGACCTGGGCAAGGCAAGGCCTCCAGTACCACAGCCCGTAGGTCTTTAGCGTATGAAAGTTCTACTGAAACCTCCCTTTTTCCTTACCTCCCCTAACCCCATAACCTGCCACCCCTCACACCCAGCAGCAGCTTTTCCTGCCCACGGGTCTGGTCCCCGGGCTTTAACATACCATCATTCTGCACCAAAGACGTCTCAAGAATTCGTTCTTGGTCGTCCGCTCCGGACCTCACCCGACTGAACCTCACCCATATTCTAAAACTCAACATGATCTGGAAAGTGCGTGTCCGGGTTTGGGAAAAGGGAAAGCTGAGGGAGGGGGCCGGGTGCTCCCGCAGCCCCGAAGACAGGCCACTCTCTCCCCTGCGGCCGGGGGGGGGGGGGGGGATCACGAGCCTGTGCACGAGGTCCAGCGGGCCCAGCCTCTCACCAGCGCTGTGACTGTGCACCTCCAGAAGACAGGTGCAGCCTGCAAGGGCTCTGGACCCCCAGCCTGAGCAGGACTAGGGGAAGCGCCCCAGCCAGGGTGGGGCTGCCCTGTCATGGGGTCATGGGCCCTGCGGCTATGGCTGGGAGGGGCCCCCCGCTGAGCAGTGAAGTCCTCCAGGCCCGGGGACTGGGCGGGCACACACTTCCTGTCTCCCAAGCCGCCTTCTCCAAGAACCCTCTTCCCCACTATCAGCCCCGGGAGCCCCCTCCTCTGGGCCCTGGGGCCAAAAGCACATCTTCCCCCCACCCTCACTGTCACAGTCCCGGGGGGAGAGGCGAGCCTCCCGGGGGCTTGGGCTCCTCTACCCACAGGCCCAGCCCGGAAAGTGGTTTCCATGCCGCAGCTCATTAACCAGCGGCAGGTGATGCACCGAATGCCAAGGGATGCACGAGAAGGGGCAGCTCCTCTCCCGGCTCGCAGGCACCGGGTCCCTTTCCGGTCGGGGAAGTCTCCGGCGACTCACTTCTCTTTTATGGGGGTGTGAGAGCGACTGTGCGCGTATCCTGGGTGTGAGTCCACGAAAGTGATCGTGAGTCTGCGGGACCCCGAGATGCGACCTCCCTGCCCTCTCAAGAGCGGGCCCTGCGGGGAGGCAGGTCCCCAGTGCGACCCGCGGCCTCCGTCCCTTCTCCTCCCCAGCCGCGCGCACCGTCTGCCCGCGGTCCCCTGGCGCACGGACTCTGGCGGGGCCCTCGGGGCCGCACGTCTGCGGGTGCGGCTCAGCGCAGCGCCCCAGGGGCGCCCTCTCCGCTCCCGGAGCCCTCGGACCGCGCAAGCCCCCGCCTCGCCGCCGGCGGTCGTGCGTCCCCCGCGTCCCCACCCCTGCGCGCTCACCTGCGCCCGGGCTCCGCGCGCCGCTGCTCCAGGCCCCGCGGCCGCCGCCGTTTGCGCGCCGAGGCGGAGCGGACAGTCGGGCGCTCGGGCGGGGCGGGGCCAGGGCGGAGGCGGCCGGAGCGAGGCCCCGGGACCGCGCGCGGCTCGTGCCGCGGGGAAGGAAACCCCGAGTTCGGGGAAGTCTGGAGTCCTGGGAACCGCCCTGGGTTCACAGAAGAGGTTCGCGACTTTCTTGGTAGTTCTCCGCCGTGTCCTTGTTTAAAAACACTCCACTGGCGTGGGGCACGGGGTGTGGTGCGTGCACGATGAGTCCCGAACACTGAAAAAGTAAAATTACATAAAAAAAATAGAAACACTTCCTCAGACGTTGCTCCTAGAGGCAGCGGGAAACAGCAGGGTGCCTCCCGGGGAGCGCCAGGTGCTCCTTCGGGGTGGGCGGGTGGCGTCCCCGCAGGGACCAGGGACCCGCGGTCCTCGTCGGTGCGCGCACGCTCGCGTGGGGCCGGCCGTGGCCGCCGAGACCCCACAGGAGCGCGGGAAGGCCCGGAGTTGTGTCGCGCGCGGGCGGGCGCGCCACCACGTCGAGGTGGGCCTGGGCCGCGGGCAGGAGTGAGCGGGGGCGGCCCGCGCGGGGAGCAGGTCAGACTCTTCACCAACCCTCGGCCAGAAGGCGGCCTCCTCCCAGCTTGTCCCCACGGAGGGTCCTGCGCGGGCGAGGAGACCCGCCCCGAGGGGCACCTGTATGAGGTCAGAGCGGAAGAGCAGCTTTGGGTGTGCGGGTTCGCCCGTCGCTCACGTACACACGTGGTTCTCATAAACGTCGCTAAGAAGAAACTTTCTCCTTAAGTCTCCGGAGAGAGAGCGAGGCCGCGCTGGGGAGGTTCGGCTGGTGTCCAGTGTTTGTTCTCGGTGCCGGCCTGGGCCTGGGCCGGGGTTCGGGCCCAGCTTCGATCAGTTCAGACCCAGAGCGGGAGCCTTTCCTGCCCTCACTGCCGCTCCCCACCCACCAGCCCACTTGTCCTCACGGAGGGGCAGCGGGAGGATCTGGCCTGCGGGCAGGGAGATGTTCCAAAGGAGGGACATTTGTCTGGTGGGCAGAGAAGGCCCAGAGCTGGTCATGCTCCCAGGACGATGGCACTTCCCTGGGGGTGCAGAGGCCGGAAGCCCCTACCCCCACCCAGAGCCCAACAAAGCTCTTGAGGGAGGCCCCACAAATGATCGCCCAGCCTGCCCCAGGCCCCTGTGCCTCCCCGAACCGAGCCCCCCAGGCACTGCCCTTGGGCCGGAAGGAGGGGCTCATCCCTGAGGCCACTTCCCAAGTCAGCCCTTCCTCCCCATCACATCCAGCATTGTCCAGGGGCTCCTGGGCAGCAGCCGGTGGCCACCAAGACCCTGAGGCACAGGGCTCTTCAGGTGGGAGGGTAGGAGGGTCCCACAGTGTGAGGGACCTTGAGCGTGAGCTGAGGGCTAAGACTGTTTTATCCCTGTGCGCAGGTAAAACACCTTGCATCCTGAAAGTGAAACGAGTTTGTTTATTTTGGATCGTGCAGAAACCTTATGAAACCACTTAAATGTTCCAGGAAGGAACAATGAGAGGTGCCCGTGTGTCTCACGGAGACTCCTTTCTCCAGAGGACACGCTTGTGGACACCTCCTTGTAACTTTCTAGAAATGTTCTGTGTGTGTACAAATACATACATACCCATGTGTGTATCCTTCCCATTTCTTTTTTTTTTTTTAATCTTTTTATTTCTTTATTTTTCAAACAGGCTCCATGCCCAGCGCGGAGCCCAATGCAGAGCTTGAATCATGACCCTGAGATCATGACCTGAGCTGAGATCAAGAGTCCGACACCCAACGGACTGAGCCCCACAGGCGCTCCTGGACCCTTTCCACTTTCCTACAGTCCTGGGATCTGGTCTGCGGACAGGCGCTCAGCTCCTTCCTAAGTGGCCTTTGGAACTGTCCCGTTTTTCCCTCTCTGTAGGCTGCCCCGTCCCCTACCTTTCCTTGGATCACAGCTTCTGCTGCATCACATGATGTGTGGGGTTTCGCTTTCTTTCTTTGGGTTTCTGGAATTTGTGGTTTCAGTTGTGATTTCCTATCAGACTGAAAGTACTGGTCAGCAGCATGTTCTTACACTCCCCACAGCTGTCTGGTCACCTTTTTGTTCCCAACGGGCGACCCCATTCTAACTTCATTCATCGTCTGGTTCCCCTTCTCCGAACCTCGCAGCGGTTTTGGGCATGGCTCAACAGATCGACACTTGGGAACGCCTCGTGTGTCCTAAGATGTACACACGTTCCCTGGCTGTGCCCCTCATGCTAAGAGGGTCAGTGGGGAAGTGTGCTCACTTCCATACTTGCCGATTTTGACCGGCTTGAACTGTCGGTAATCGAGAGGGGTGGGCTGGAATCCCTCAGTGTGATGGGGGCTTGTTGATTTCCCTGGAGCCCTAGCGATCTTCAATGGTATATTTGGAAGCAATTTTATTAGACGCAGATTCAAAACTGGTGTGTGTTCTTGCTAAGTTGATCCTTTATCGTTAGTGACCCTCCGCACCTTGACCGTCCAAATCATTTCCGGCTGTGTCGTCTGCTGTCAGTACAGCAACACCAGCTTCCTTTCCTTAGAATATTCCTGACCCTTTTCCAGATATTCCCTTCCAGCCGCCGTGTGTTTACAAGCATTAGGTGCATCTCTGGTAAGTGGACATCACCTCACCATTTTTTTTTAAAGACTTTACGTATTCACTTGACTGAGGGATAGAGAGAGACCAGAAGCAGAGGGAGCAGGGGAGGGAGAGGGAGAAGCAGGCTCCCCGCTGAGCAGGGGACCCACCGCGGGGCTCGACCCCAGGACCCTGGATCATGACCCGAGCCGAAGGCAGACGCCTCACTGACTGAGCCCCCCAGGTGCCCTCATTTGTTGGTGTTTTAACTGCTCCGCTCCGACAGAGTTGGAACCGCTGCTCACCTGGCAGACATTTGTGGAGGGCCGAGCAGCGTCAGCCCAGGGAGACTTGCCCCAACCCCAGGAAGTCCCGCGGGACCGGCATTTGGGATCAGATAGCTCGGGAATTTCCAAACATGGAGCAGAGGCAGCTTTCACTCTGGCGCCAGCCTCGCCCTGCCCCTGAGTCTGTCCCAGCGCTCCAGACACACCCGGGCACTGGCACGAGGGGCCCCCACACCTGTACCCTGTCCTCTCCCTTCAGCAGCCGGCCTCCGATTCCTAGAATTACCCCAGAATTAGGACACTTCCCTGGGGAGACTCTAACCCCAACCCAACCAGAGGGCAGGCCAGGGCCAGTGTCCCCAAGGTCCTCGGGCCAGGATGAGGGACAGCGGCTCCTTTGGACCCAAAGGCCTTCTCAGGAGCCCCTCCCCCCCATGAGCCCTGTGGGAAGAGGGAGATTGCGAGAGGCATCTCCAGATGAGCAGTTCGCACAAAGGGAAACGCCTTAGCTGGGGACCACGGAGACAGACCTTCTCCAGGGGCTGCTTGGAGGGGGTCCTGAGGGATGCCACAGTTTGGGTAGGGGGCTGGAGACTTCTCCAGAGACCCACCAGGCATGACCCAGAGAGGCACCTCTTGGACCACCCGAGGGTCCCAATAGCGGCTGCAAGAACGTCACACAGACTATCTGGTGTGGACCCCGAGGGGCTGCGCGGAAGCCAGGGCGTGTCCAGCGATGGCGTCTGGGGTTGGCAGCTCCTGGCGGCCACACCCAGGCAGGACAGACAGCACCAGCCTGATCCCACTTCATTTCAGTCTATTTATTTATTCATTCGTGTGTGAGAGAGAAAGAGAGCAGGAGTGGGAGGAGGGGTAGAGGCAGAAGGAGGAGGAGAGGGAGAATGTCCAGCAGACGCCCCACCGAGCGCAGAGCCCGTCATGGGGCTCAATCCCACGACCCTGAGATCATGACCTGAGTCTCAATCAAGAGTCAGACACTCAATACACAGCGCCCCCCGGGCGCCCTGGTCCAATTTCATTTTGAAAACACACAAACATAAAAATAAATAAATAAACAAACACTCAAAGGTGTATTTCCTGAAAAGCTAGACAGGCGTGAAATGTTACCAGAAATTAACTCTGAGTCGGGGAACGGTGGGTTTTTGCAGTTTCTTGTACTTTTTCTTTGTCCTCCAGAATTTCCGCCGTGGACATGTACTTCAGCAATCTGGGAGGACCACGTTCTTTAAGATTAAACTGCAATTTGGGGCGCCTGGGTGGCTCAGTGGGTTAAGCCTCTGCCTTCAGCTCAGGTCATGATCCCAGGCTCCTGGGATAGAGCCCCGCGTCGGGCTCTCTGCTCAGTGGGGAGCTTGCTCCCCCCCACTTTGCCTGCCGTTCTGCCTACTTGTGATCTTTGTCTGATAAATAAATAAAATCTTAAAAAAAAAAAGAATAAACTGCAATTTTTATTACATCAGAGAGAGAGGTGCATTGACTGTGGAGAAGGAGAGCAGGGGGAGCCCTCGGGCTGACTGGGTGGTGTGTGGGTGGTGGGGACAGGCTGGGATGGCCCTGGGCTGAGTGCACATGCGGGATCCTTGAAGGCCATCCTGACTTCCAGCCTGTCTCAGGGGAGGGCGGCGGGCGGCCCTGGCCTGCAGCACAGCCTCTCCTGGCTGAGGCCGTCCAACAGGGTGGGGATTGAGGCCGTCCTGGGTGACTCCTGGGTGGGCTTGACACCCTCCCCCCAGAGGCTTACTCAGCCTTGAATAGGAGGTGAATGCCATGGAGGTTGCTGGGGGTGGGGAGGTCGCAAATTGGGGAAAGGATTTGGTTACCTAGGGCTGAGCAGAGGAACCCTCGGCTCCAGGACATTTTAGGAACAAAGGAACACCTCCTGGCCCTCCCCTTTCTGTCCATCCCACAGAAGGGTTATTTTGCATTTGAGCTCTGACCTCCCCTCCTGGCCCACAGCTGGACCAAACAGGCCTGGGGCCATTGGGCTTGAGACTGACCGGGTGGCCGTCCGGAACAGGCAGTGCTCCCCAAGACCAGATGGTCAGAAGGGGCCCGGGGGGAGGACTCCAAGCAGAAGGCCCGAGGCAAGCGGTCAGAGGGCCCTGGGGAGGTGCAGGCAGTCCTTGGCCAGAGGGCAGATTCGGACATCGCGGCCTCCCTGGGTGGTCGGTCCCCCCCCACCCCTGCGCCTGCAGCCTGAGCCTGGATGTGCTGGCAGGAGGGAGGGAGGGAGGAGGCCCATAGCCAGGGTCAGAGCTGAGAGAGCCGCTGGGCTGGGCTGCTGCTGGGAGACACCTAATGGAGAACATCGCACTGGGATTGGCACCACCGGGACGGGTCACAGAGCAGAGGGTGGAGAGGCCCAGGCTGTGCGGGGTCAGCTGCCAGCCTGCATGCTTCCTTCAGTAGGGGGCCAGCAACCACGGGTGTTCTGCTCCGGCCACGTTCCTGGGCTTCCAGACCGACGCACGCCTGCTCTGTACACAGTAGGTGCTCAGTGAGTGCGGCTGACAGGCGATCCAACCCTTTCCCATGTCAGGGAGGCATCTGCAGGGCGACCTCCCCCAGCGCTCGTCCCTCCGGAGGGAGCAGCTGGTGCGAAGGGAGGGGAGGGACCGCAGGAAATTTCTCGACATCGCAGACACCGTTTTCCTTTCTTTATTTTTTTTTAAATTTTATTTATTTATTCGACAGACAGAGATCACAAGTAGGCAGAGAGGCAGAGAGAGAGAGAGGAAGGGAAGCAGGCTCCCCACTGAGCAGAGAGCCCGATGCGGGACTCGATCCCAGGACCCTGGGATCATGACCTGAGCCGAAGGCAGAGGCTCAACCCACTGAGCCCCCCGGTTGCCCCTCATTTTCCCTTCTGACCGATGAGTTCCCCAAAAGGACCAGAGTAAAGTAAATTACAGTAAATTAGGACAGTAAATTAATACATACCAGGGATAGTTTTCTTTGCGATCACCCTCCGCGAGAGTAACCAGAGGCAGCTCTGCCCGTCAGCCCCGAAACAGCAGTTCTTTCCTCTTCTGGTTTTCAGCTAAATCACGTAATGACTCGTCCCCTCGTGGTCCTAAGCACCTCTTGCTTTCCCCACGTGAGCAGGACGTTCTGGTCGCTCCGAGGCTGCGCTCCCCGAGCTGCAGTCCCGAGACCCCCAAGAGAGGCCTTTGTTCTTTTTCGTCGTCGCGTCCGTGTCGCTGCCGACAGAGGCAAGCGTGTTTTCCGGAGAATCCGGGCTCAGGTCTGCTTCATAAGACACAGACGCTTCGCAGAGCTCGCTGTGTCGCGTCCGGGCGGGCATCTTGGCGCCTGACGTTGGGGTGCGCGCCGTGGCCATGCCCCAGGCTTCCCTCGGCGCAGAGCTCCGGGACCCCCTCCGCCGGCCTCCGGCTCTCAGCCCCCGGGACCTCGTGACACCGACGCCCACACTGCTGTGTGCACCCTCACCGCTACATTTTAGAAGATGTTTTCAACCGTCACGTGTGTCGCCGTTTAAATGGGCCTCTCGGGGACGGTGTAGAGCAGAGTTTTATTTGCGAGAGTTGTTTTCTTAGCAGAGAAGACATCCTCTGTGTAATTACAAGGAAATTCATTTCATTCCTTGGTTGCCTGGACAACCAGTGCTATTTCTAGACTTCTAGCAGACTCTCTCTCAGCAAAGTACAATCAGTGATATTTAGAACATCTTTGAATGATCACAGCACGATGACGGCTTTGAGCCTGCCAGCTCGGGTCCCGTCCGAGGCCACCAGGGGCCCCGCCCGCAGATGCCCGGCAGTGCCCGAGACGCTGACCCCCGGTGTCAGAACACAGGCCTTTCCGGTGGCGAGCAGGCGGACTCAGACTTTGTATCTCTCCTTACATGAAGACATCGTCCTCCCCCTCCCCCCGCGGCTGGCACGGGCGGATGAGGGGCAGCAGGCGTGGGTCCTGGGTGGGGCGGTTTTCCCTTCTCCGGAGCCCAGCTGGTGATGGGCGGAGGGCCCTGGACAGAGCGGCCAGCCCACAGGGAGCCCCACCTTCCATCCCACGCACCCCGACACGCCTCTGGGAGGGTGCAAGACCGTCAGAGGGTGACCGGGGGGTGGTGGGAGGGAAGTCTGTGCTCCTGTCCTTTCCCAGGTCAGGCCTTCCCTCGCAGGTTCCAAGGGGGTGGAGCCTCCGTGGGTGCGCCCAGAGGGCAGAGTCAGGCTGGCCATCAGCTTCCTGCTGTCCCCGCTGTCCTGCAAGCCCATCACGCGGCCCCCAATGGCACCCAGCTTCCGGGGAGCTCAGGGCTGGTCCAGTGGATGGCTGTCTGTCCATCAGGATGTCTGGGACCCTCAGTCCTTAAATCAGAAGGAGCTGGAAACACCCTTGCTCATAGGAGGAAGGAGGACATTCTCACCCAGGAATTTCCTTTCCCACTTTTAGGGGGAAGGAGGAGCATCCCCCGCCCCCCAGCAGCGACGCGCCGACCACGCCTGCAATGACCCTTCCCAGTTTCCTCCTAAACCCTAATCCAGCGGACCTTCCCTTTCTCTCCAGACTTGCCTGTGGTTCCCCGTCGTGTGCACGTCCTGAAGCGTACTTCCTCTAGTGTTCCCGAATAAACTCGCTTTGCTGGTAAAATAACTGGCTTCTTTATTTTTAAGGTTAACAAAACCCCTTCAGGAAAGGGCCTCTTTGCCTTCCCCCAGGATCCCCGACTTCTCCCGGCCACCCGCTTCGCACAAGGCCCAGACTCGCTGGTCCCTCCTGACTGTCCCCCAGGACGGGGCACACAGCCCGCCTTACAGGGACTCTGGGGGCCTCAAGGACCCTTCTTAGGTTACTTTAGGGACCATAGGGGAGAGTTATATTCTTCTCGGAATGGGGTTTGGACCAGCAATTACGTCGTCTGCACAGGCAGGGAGTGACAAGGAATGCGGTCATGTTTTTCTGTAGTGTCCTTCTGGATCCTTCCAGAACTTCTTTATGCAAAGAAAATCAAAGAAAATACGCTCTTGTCCACTTCCACCACACTGTTGACAAAGGCAGCCGGTGAATCCTGCAGGGGAACCGAGCTTCTACGGCCCGGTGAAGGTGGGGCCGAGGGCAGCTGGGCTGTGACGGGGCCTTGGGCCTGTGTCCCGCCTTTGTCAAATGAGTCAGCCGTGACAGACACCCTCGTTCCTCATTTTCCAGGTCATGAGTGTGGCTTCAGGACAGAAGCCCGACAGGAGCAGCCGATTGCCTCCTCCAAGGGGCTGTGGTGGTGACGAGCTTGGCCTCCCCTCTTGACACGACTCCTGGCGGCCAGGGAACGCCCTCCATGCCCCGAGAACGTGCTGCCGGCCTCCCCCTCTCGGCTCTGGTTCTGTTCCTCCCCTGCCTCGTTCCCGTGAGCTGCCAACTGCCCCCCGCCCCGGCTCTGTTGTGGGCTCTGTCACCATGCAGGGTCGCCTGTACAAGTCAGAGGCAAAATTCTGAGCAGTGGTTGGCCTTTGCCTGCAGCTGTTTGTCCCCGTGAGGACTCACTGGCATGAAGTCAGACAGCCACGTGGGCCACTGCTCGGAGCCACGGCCACGTCCATCAGTCTCTGGACACAGCTTTCCTTGGCAGAGCCATCCAGCTGGGCCCCAGCGTCTATGGACATGGCTGGGCAACTGCGCTTCCCAGACCCCTGCACGAAGGGGGGACCCAAAGATACCCATTGACCTGAAATTAATAAAATCCGAGGTCACAGGCACCTGGGTGGCTCAGTGGGTTAAAGGCTCTGCCTTCAGCTCAGGTCATGATCCCAGGGTCCTGGGATTGAGCCCCGCATCGGGCTCTCTGCTCCGCGGGGAGCCTGCTTCCTCCCTCTCTCTGCCTGCCTCTCTGCCTGCTTGTGATCTCTGTCTGTCAAATAAATAAATAAAATCTTTAAAAAAAAATTCGAGGTCATTCCTAAGAGAGCTTGTTATGAGATTAGAAAAATTGGTTCTAAAATTCATATGAAAGAGCAGTGTCTGGAGCAGCCACGACGTTTGAAGGATGGAAACGGGGTTTGATCCTCTGCGGCCACGGAGCTTCCCGCTGCCCTGCCCCAGGCACACTGAATGGGTGGGGCCGGGTCCCCCCCCCCCCCGCCCGCAGAGCTGGTCCGGAGAGAGGGGCCAGAGGACCAGGAGCCCGGAGGAGCCCTCAGACCGGAGAGGGGGATGGGGGCGTCTTCTGCTGGGTGAGGCTCTCTGACTTTCACACACCTCGGTTGTGTGGGTGTGCACAGGTGTGTGCCTGGGAGTGTGGGGATGCGTGTGTGAGCGGCAGTCCCTGGGGTGGGACGCGGGTCCGCCTGCGGGAAGGCGCTCTGAATGGGACGTGGCTATGACAAAGGCACAGGCCTGCTGACCGAGGACAGCTCCGACCCTCAGGAGACGCTGGGAAGGGGTGCGGAGGGGCGCGGCACAGACCCCCTGGGGCGGGCGGGGAGCAGACCCCTGTCCGGAGCTGAAGCCGGCGGGGCGGGGGGAGCCCGAGCTGAGGGCCGGCAGGGCCCCGAGGAGGCAGGAGGCTCGCACACCCTGGATGCCACGGAGGCCCCCAGCGCCACACGCTCCGCCCGCCCCGCCGCCTGTGCACTCCCATGCACGCAGGCCGCACGCGTGTGTACACGCGTGTGTACGTTCGCAAGCATGACGCACACACACTCACACACGGCGTCACGGGCCATCACTGCTTTCCTGGAGCCAAACTAGAATCGGCTCTGGGACAGGTTCAGTTCACAAACTGCCAGATTAGCTTTTACCTTTAAAGCCACCCGCGGCTGAAGGGGCGGCTGAGGGGACCGGAGGGGAGAGGCGGGAGGGAGAGGCGGGAGCGAGCCAGCCCGGCGCCAGCAGCCCCACCCGCAGCCGCCACGAAACCAGGAGGCTCCGCGTCAGGCCGACCCGACCAGCTCCGGGGGCAGCCGCGGCCGCCCGGAGCCCGAGCGGGAGTCGGGGCCCCAGAGCTCCCGGGTCACCCGCCGGACACGCGCCGCGTCCCAGCAGAGGCATGAGGTTCCCGAAGGATGTCCGCGTCGTTTTCTCTCGCTAGAGCCGACTTCCCGGTCCCGCGTGTCCTCACACCGCCCTGTCCCCGCTGTGGGAAGTGGCGTCCAGTTCCGATGTACTTCTGGGCCCAGGGCTCGGAAGGACGGAAGACCCGAGAGCCGCGAGGCCGCACGGCAGCAGCGCGGCAGGTCCCGCAGAGGCCGCACGCTCAGCGCCGCTCGGGGCCGCCCTCCACCTTTCGCCCCGACGGAAACGTGTGCGAGAACATTCGCGGCGGCCCGTTCGTCACCCCCCGCGGGCGCTACACCGGCCGGCTGCCCGCCGCCCAGTGGGCAAACGCCGCGGTGGGCCGGACGCCGACGCGGTGACGCGCTGACACCGGGATGAGGCGCGGGACCTCGTGCTGAGGGACGGAAGGCCACGGAGCCCCCCACATGGGCTCCGTCTACGCGGAGGGCCCAGCACAGGCAGATCCACAGAGGAAGAAAGGAGATCGTGTTTGAGGGGGCTGGGGGCGGGGAAGGGAGTGACGCAGCGCCCCAGGGGGGATGAAAGACCCCACGATGACAGATGCGACGCTGGCACAGGGCTGTGGACACATGAACCGCCATGGGACTGTGCATGCGAGGAAAGCCCGTGGGGCTGAGTGTGCACCTTGACTTTGACCCTCAGCACAGTCCACTCTCCCATCCTCTGTGCCAGCTCCGAGTGGTGCTAAGGGTGACAGCTGTGCCCTCACACCCCTCTCTGGCTGGGGTCACAGCCACGTGCCCTCCAGTGTCCGTGAGACCCCGTCCTAGGTCCTCCAGGCTCACTGGGGATGTGACAGTTGACACCGAGTGGTTCTCCAGTGTCCCAGCGGAGACAAGACCAACCATCGTCACCCTGGGGCCGCTGAGGCAGAGGCCTCAGAGAGGCTGATGTCCAAAACAGCTTTTATTCTGGAAAAGTCCCAGCATAAGCACAAATACTGAGTGACGCGGCCACCCCGAATCTCACCTTTCAAGCTCCGGCCTTGTCCATGTCCTCCCTGCGTCCCCGTGGAAGCAAGGTCTGGAGTCCGGGCTGGCGTGTGCGATGGGACGTGGCTGGTTTCAATTAGCAAGTGACTTGGTGACCTCCTTCCCCCACAGGCCCGGCCCTGCCTGTCTTCCTGCGTGTGGGAAACCGAGTTTGCTGTATTGGCGTGCGTGCAGCTTGGGTTTGACGCGAATAGCATTTCTCTTACAAGTTCTCCCGATTTCGAAACCGTTGGAACCAGGCTAACGTCCCCTGGACCCCTCTGTCCTGTTCCCCACGCCCCGGCACAAACACCTTACAGACCTCTCGGTCTGTTACTGCGAGGACGGGGCTCTCCCAAATGTCCTGAGGGTCACACTTCTAGAGTCGGGCTTTCCAAGTGGGAACGCAGGGCGTGGCTTCAAGCAAGGGCCCGAATGGGGTGTCTGCCCCGTGCCGCGTCCCCTCCTCCACGGGCAGCACGTCACTTTCCCATGCCACCTGGCATTTTCGAAAGCCTTGGATGTTAAGCAGTTGGTGTTTTCAGCTGTGCCAGGATGACCCTGGGGTCAAACCCTTTCATCGAGACGTGAGCACTGCCCAGTTCTCGGGGCCTCTCTCCCGTGGGCCGGGACAGAGAACACGGTGCCCGGGACAAGATGCCCAGAGCTTGAGACAGTCAACGTCGGGCCCGAACCGCCAGTACGTGAAGTTCTGCAGACAAGGGTGACCTTTGGCAGGGGACGCCGGGCCCTGGACTCTGACATGACACCCTGCATTTGTCCTGTTCTCAGGGAATTTCACTGGAGTTGGGGCCCAGCTGGTGGCGGGCGGGCCCAGCTGTCGGGTCCTTGACAGCCTGGCTGTTTGAGGCCTGAGACCCCCGACGGGGGCCACCGGCCTCACCCCATCTTGGGGATGAACACGCCTTCCTATATACATGGCTGTCCTGGGTGCGTGCCGGGTGAGTGACCATCCCTGGAGCTTTGTGACAAACACCCGCCGTGGGCCACTTGGAGTCCCGGGCAGTGTTGCCGGCGCACAGGGCCACAAGGGGGTGCTGCAGGACCCACGCTGTCAACCCCCCGCTGTTTCTGGACACAGTCCCAGTCGTCACCAGTTGACTTTGTCAACGTCCACGACGACAGCGCAGGAGTTGGGCCCATGTCGGCCCTGGTGCCTGGCCGCCCGGCCTGGGCTCTCTGTCCGCGAGGGAAGGTTGCACCAGTCTCCTCCTTGGCTATTTTCCATGCTTCTCGGTGGCTCGGCCCAGCCTGGGCTGCGGACGGGGTGAGAAGCCCGTTTGGCCGCCTCAGCAGTTCAAGTTCATTTCAGAAGCCACGGAAAACGGATGAGCAGAAAGGGTCGATGTTCTGTGTCCTCCACCTCAAAGGGGCCTTTGGCCAGCATCTGGGTCAGCCCTTGAACTCTGTGGCCCTGTCTTTGGGGTCAGCCTTCCCTGGCAAGGTCCTGGGGTTAGAGGCTGGCTGTTCTGTTTTCTTCGGCTCTCCAGACAGGTCTGGCGGGGGTGGGACCCAGAAACCAAGGCACCTGCTCCGAGGGGTCGGAGGGCGTGCACACACTCAGACACTGCACACCCACGCTCACACCTGCCAACACGCACCACTCACACCCACACCACGCGCTTGCCCACACTCGCAGGTGCTCACGAACTCACAAGTGCGCGCTGCCAGCGGGTCTCTGCGGCGGGAGCAGGAAGCAGAGCTGGTTTGGTGGGACATGTTTCCTGTCCCACCACAGCCCAGCACCCAGGGTCCCTGCCAGAGAGGACCGGACCCTGGGAGCCGTCAGGACCCCCGTAAAGTGTCCTGACCTCACAGGTCAGAAAACGGGCTCCAGAGCAGATTGCGGAGCTGGGCGCTCCCGGGGAGTTTCTGACGACAGGCGCTGGTGCTGGTTCTTTCTGGAGCCAGTGGGAGATGGGGAATAGCGCGTGGCTGGGGCTCCTTTGCTTAAGGCGGATGGTGTGGGGAGTCCACCCTGCCCGAAATGACCACCAGGGGCGCCATTGGCACACGGTCAATCAGGCCGGCCTGGGCCTGGACCTGTGTGGGGTCTGGGACCCCCCAGGCCACATGGGGGCGGGTCAGGTGCAAGTTGCCACAGTCTCATTTTCACAACCCAAACATTTATGGGTTTGATTCAACCCTGTGTTTATGTGCCTATTTTTCTCCAGTGGCAGATCTTTAAACCAAGTGCGCCGAGCCCAGCAGGGTCAGGGACAAGTGAGAAGGAGCCCAGCCCCCAGGGGGCTATCACACCCTCCTCCCTGCCTCCTCCGCGTGGGCATGTCGCTGTGCACCTCCGCCGCTGGCCTAGTAGAGCCCAGCCTGTGACAGGACCCCAGGTGCCCACCCAGGAGCCAGGTTCTGACCAGAAGGGCAAAGAAGCAGGGGAGGCTGTACTGCCTCTGTGTGCCCAGCAGTGTCCCCGACAGTGCCCCCGGGAGGTCCAGCTGCAGGGTCCATGATGGCTGTGAGGGCAGTGGGACTGACCCGAGGGTCACCCACATGGGTTTGGTGGCCTTCTCTCCAGTGGCAGGGAGGCACGGCCTGCTCCTGGGGTCCTCCCGGAGGGGAGCTGAGTGGGTGCAGCCCTGGCCGGAGCCTCCCAGTGGTGCTCTCTGCCGTCCAGTCTTGCTCTCACTTCAACATAAGCAGGTCGACTGAAGTCAGGCTGTCTTAACCAAAAAGAATGTGATTCGCTGAGCCCAGGAGACAAGGTGACGAGCCAGTGCCCTGGGGGCCCACTGGCCAGTCACTGGGGGAGGCCAGTCTAACGCCGCTCCAGATTTTTTTAGTTTTTATTTATTCATTTATTTAAGTAATCCCTACACCCAACGTGGGGCTTGAACCCCGAGATCAAGAGTCACGTGCTCTGACGGAGCCAGCTGGGTGGGCACCCCGATTCACCCAGAATCATAATCCTTGCCATTTCCTTTCCTCAGCTTCGCCCAACACATGTTTTTAAGGAGATGCCGCTTTCACTGGCCGATTGGAGAAAAGAAGATGGACCGAAGAGTCTTTTATGTTGGGTGCATTGAAGCAAAGGGGTCCGTGGCTAACGTCCCCACACCCACGGGTGGCCCCTCATTCCTGGTGGGGGGCCGAGGAGGAGGCTTGTCCAGATCAGCACTGCTGGGAACTTTAGAAGGGGGACCCTCCCCCGAGCCTGTGCAGCCCAGAAGCATGAGCCCTGAGTCCCCAGCAGTGGTGGCTGGATGGGGAGGGCCAGATGGTCTGTGACCTCAGGGGGCCCAGAGGCACCCCACTGTGAGTCATGGCTTCTACAGGCTGTTGTGGGGGACGCAGAGTCCTGGAGGTGCGAATCTACCCACAGAACCTACCCAAGAGGGGGTAGCAGAGGGAATGTGAGCCGGCTGAGTGGTGGTGCCCCATCCTCCGGAATCTTCTGGTGCGGGAGCCTGCAGCCCCAATGCCAAAGGCGCCCAGACTTCTGCCCGCAGCAAGAGCGGGAAGCCGAGGCTGGAGAGCCATGTCCAGGACGGCGGAGACGGGAGCCCAGCCCCTTCTGCGCCCACACTTGCCCCACGCACTAGTCTTCCTCCTCTCCCAAACCTGCTCGGCCTCCATCCCCCGCCCGCCTCCACCACATGGCGTACCCCAGGCACCCCCGAGAAAGGGGGTGCACCCCAGCCGTCCCTACCCCGCCACCAAGACAGGCAGGACCCAGCAAGAACGCGATAAGAAGGCGCTCTGAAACCAGCACCCGGGCAGGCAGGGGCCCAGAATGGACACTTTCAGCCCTGCGGCCCCGGTCACTGACCACCCGTGTGGCGGCACTTGAGGGAAACAGGCCCAGTCTGCTGCACAGAGGAGTCTAGAAAACACGACGATTGCGAGCCCAGGGGGGCCGTGTGGCTGCGGGGCCAGAACCAATCTCCCCCGGACCGACATGCGTGAGGGGACGCCCTGCTGCCCTCAGACCCTGCCCTGGGCCCTGACTGGGGACCCGCGGTTCCCAAGGTCGGACCTCCCGGCTCCGACCCATCCCCAGCAGACACCACTGCAGCCGCACCCCGCCACGGCTGCGCACAGCTATGTCAAGACCCTTCCCCGAGGAGGGGTCTTTGCTGCCTCCACGGCGCAGCCTGTGCCCTCACCGTGGCCCCCAGCCGCCTGGAAACCCCTCTTTCCACGGTGTCAGGTTGTCTGCAGACGTGTTCTGCTACAAAGCGAGGGCATGCCCGTGCCATCCAGACCCCCTGGCCCTTTCAGGGGAAGGCTTTGGGGCCCCAGCGCGCATTCGCCCCTTTCGTGCTCAGGGACCATCTCCAGCACACACGCCCCTCAGGCCGCTGGGAAAGTCGTGGACTCTGGATTCAGGGGCACGACCCGGCCATGAGGGAAAAGAGGGGACAGCGGGCCTCCGCCAGGCTCTGGGCCTGCCCAGGGGAGACGGTAGGGCCCACCTCACCTAGACCCCACCCCAGAAGGGCTAGGGACAGTGCTGGCCACACGGGATGTCAGTGCCCTGGCCGTCCCCTTCCTGCTTGACCTGCAGCTGCTCCTCCCGCTCAACGCTGACACACAGACGCTACACTGTGAAAGAAATCGTTAACAAAATTTCTAACTACCCACAGAAAAAAGGCTATTAACGATACGAGCCAAACAGTGACAGCTCTGTCTGAGAGTTCGGTTACTGATGTTAATTTCCCTCTAATTTGCATATGTTTTCTAAATTGTGAGCAACGAATACGCATTACTTTGAAGCCCTTTCTAGAAGGGTGGCCTGTAAGTGTGCTATGACCCTGGTGCTGAGAACAGTGTCTGGGGGCTCTAGTCTCACACAGCACTGACACCCAGCTGGACACTTCCATGCTCCAGCGCCCTGGCCCTCTGGAAGGACAGGGGCCACCAACATGTCACGGGGCTCAGTACGTGGGCAAAGCGTGTAAGACAAGGAAAGTAGGCTGGACATGAGGGGAAGTTGCCTCCGGTCTCCTGGACACTGTTTCCAAGAGGCCCCACCTCCTTTGTACACCTGACTCTCCTCAACCACTACCTTCTCCACCCACAGCCGCCTGTTTGCTCATCTGTCTCCCTCCCTGGAGAGAAGCCCCACCCCCGGAAGCTCCCCATCTGTTTCGTATGTTGACATATCCTGATACCTGGAACATGGCATGGTACACAGTAGGTGCTCAATACCTGCTTAGTGACTGATGCTTTCCAACAGCGGTCACAGAAGGGGGTGTGCAACGTCCGTGGCACAATTTACTGACATTCTATACTGACGCGTGCCTATGGCACATGGGACGCGTGGCGTGAATTAATGTGAACGTGAG
>JAHRIG010000102.1:581641-644944 GCA_020311275.1 Eira barbara | reverse complement strand
GGTGATGATGGTGGGGATGGAGATGGTGGTGAGGGAGACGGTGGTGATGGAGGTGGTGGTGGACTTGCTGATGATGGTGATGATGGGGATGGTGATGCTGCTGATGGTCTTAGTGATCACGGTGATGGTGAAGGAAGCCCCCAGGAGAGACCTGCAAGGACAAGACTCCCACCTCCTTGAATTTGGGCTGCCACAGAGGCCCCTTCGTCAGTTTCGAGGCTGGGGCACCCCACTGCTGTTTTCATGAAAGGGGCTGATGGGCTTCAGGAAGGAGGCGGGGCTCCTGACCTCTTTGTTTCCTAGGGAGGTTGGGAGGAGTGGGGCCGCTGTGCTGAGGGAAAGGACACCGCAGTCTGCTACCCGGGCGCTGTCAGGAGTTACACTCCGTGGATGCAAGGAGAACACAGGGCCTTGGCTAAACTGCTCGCAGAGAAATCTGGAGCACCTGCAGTTTCTAGCCTCGCTTGGGCATCAACCCCACCTTTACAGATCCCGGAACGGCTCTCGAGGCCTCTGTAACCAGCCTCTTTACTCGGAACGGAGGTTTCGTAGACCCTGAATCAGGCCCTTTCCCGCAGGTCCCCCAGCCTGAGTGGCTCCATTGGTTCAGACCCCAGCGCTTCTCCAGGCAGTGGGGGCCCACGTGCTTTCCCGAAGGGCCCCAAGTGTCAGCTCTGAGAGAAGACAGTGTTTTGTGTACTTGAAATATCTCCCTCCTCTCCCTGCACTCAGCCTTCCGAGGCTTGGCCATTTGAAGTCAGGGGAGCACTCTGCCCCTTACACTGCTTTGTGTGGGCCAAAGCGCTTGCTCTCCACTGATTAACAGGGGTTCCCCCAACTGGAGACCTGGGTATGTTTTAGTTTGGAACCAGGACTGGGAAAATTGCAGCTTCTGAAATGGAAAGCGAGGAATAACATTAGCAGAAACACCACGGGAAGGGTCTCCTGGAAAAATACAGTGAGCCACTGTCTATAGAGGGGTCCTGGGGAGGTGGTAGGACAGACGGGAGGGTGTATCCCTGCTGGAACATTCCGCTTGGGCAGGTGCCCTTAGCTGTGGGCAGTGCCAGGAGCCCAGGGCCCTGACTGAGTTCTGGGTGGGGCTAAAGTTTGGCCATTTCTGCCCAAGGTGGGCCTCCTCAGACAGCCTTTGCCAGGACCCTGTCAGGGGTTCATTCCCCCAACCCCTAGTCGTGCTCCCTCCCCTTTATCTATTTCCGGCAGGATTTGGGCAGGGGGTGGTGATGGGATGTGCCTCTTGGACCAGTCTCTGGTCCAGTTGGTTGGGCAACTGTAAAGAGACTCACGATGCCAGCTTTCTGTCTACGGAACCTCATTTCCCACACAATTTAGTAATGCAATTGGAAATGAGTTCTTACAGAAAAATTATTATTTCAAAACATAATGAACCCAAGAGCAAAACTTTAAAGTCACATTAGTGGAAAGTGGGGGTTTTATGATTATAATTTCTGACTCGATGGTCCACAAAGTGAATCACAGGTGTGCAGAGTTACTTCGGCACAGAGCACACTAGGTTTTAGGGTCGGGGCCCCTACAACCCCTGAGGGCAGCGGCAGCCCCTGCGTTCCTGTTTCCCAAAGGAGCCCTAGCCCCAGGCCCCTTTCCCTTGCTCTGGACTGAGCAGTGAGCTCCTCTCTGTGGACAACCAGCTCCTCTTGGGTCCAGGGCAAGGTCACCGTGCAGAAGAGGAAGGTTCTCCTGGTCACCATGTGGAAGAGGAAGGAGCTCAGCGTCCCCCGCCTACAAGGGGCTGCCCCTGGCCACCAGCGTCTTCAGGCCTCTCCCTACCTCCCTGTCCCCATCCTTGGCCCCTGTCGCCCACACTCAGGACGGCCAAGCCCCTTCCCCACTGTCTGCCGGGTGTGTCCAGCATGCACACTGGATGGCGCCTGTCCTTCCCTCGTGGTGCAAATGGAGAGAAGGCCATGGACTGTGTGGCCGGTGGCTCTGCGGGACGTCCTGACCGGGAGATGGGGGACCAGGGCTGCTCCTGGGAGGGCAGGGACCTGACCCACAATTTTGGTGACAACTATCCTTGGTCATTTGTACATCCCAGTCTGTGGTCCTGGCTGCTCTCCCACTTTGGGAGCTGGCTAAGGGCTGTGTTCCTGGAGGTTTCGCTCTGTGACCCATATAGGGCTGGGGTGATGGGGGTGTTTGGACCAAAGGCAGCAGATAAGCTGAAACATGATGAGGCCCATCTGGCTGAATCACCTGCCCATGGAGGTGAGAATAAGACTTGTTTATGAATCCCCGGGGCCAAGAGCTGTGGTGGGGGTGACGCAGAGACGTCCCTGTACTGAGATCCGCAGGCTTGTGGTCTCCATCTATCGGTGAGAAATGGGGAGCAGTGCTCAGAGAGGCCTGGGCTCCTTGAAAATGATGGAGCCATCTGAAAAAGACCTGACAATAAGGATGGTTAGAATTTTTCAGAGATAAAAGAATAGCACCCATAGAAGGAAAAGAAAATTATTAAACAAAACAGTCACGGCTCCAAGAGGTGGGACAGCCGGAGGGTCACGTATGAAGGACAGAATGTGGAGTGTACACACAATGGGCTATTACTCAGCAGTGTATTCAGGGGATTCAGACACAAGCTACACAATGGAAGAACCTTGAGGGCGTCGTACTAAGGGAAATAAGCCAGACACTAAAGGACAAATTCTGCACGGTTGCACGCGTGCGAGGTCGCTAGAGGACTGACATCCACAGAGACAGAACGAAGATGCAGGGATGGAGACAGGATTTGATGGGGCAGAGTTTCAGTTTGGAGATAGTGATGGCTGCACAACGTGAGCGTCCTTATCGCCGCTGGGTCATCGCCCTTTCAGTTTCTCGGATCCCCCACCCCCATGGTCCCCCCGCAGCAGGCACACAGGTCGAGGGCTTGACTGACAACCAGAAGTCGGAGGAGTTCCGGCAACTGAGGGGAGCAGGTGGAGGGAAAGAGACGCCTGCCCCCTGCCCACCCCGAGGTGCGCGCGGCTCAGACTCCCACTGGGGCTGCTGTCGCTGACCGCGACCTGTGGCCCTAGTGTTCCAGCGCCTGCCTCCCCCGCCCCGGGTCTGTCGCAACCCCGAACCCCAACCCTCTCTCCCAGCCTGGAGACTTCCCTGCGCTGGACCCTCCCGCCCCCAACGCCTCCAGCCGCCATGACACGCCCCGCCCCCGCCGCGCCCCCGCCGCACCCCCCGCCCCGGCCGCGCCCCCCCCTCAGCGCCCCGCTCGCCCCGGTTATTAATACCCGCGGCGCGGCGCATTCTCAGCAGGCGGCCGGGCAGGTGGCAGCGACGACCGGTCCCGACGCGCGGAGCTTTCCTGGCGGGACCTGCGGGCGTCCCTCCGCCCGGCCCAGCGCTCGGGGACGTGCAGGGCGACCCGAGGCTCAGGGTGGACCCCACGCTGGGTGAGTGAGCGGGGCGCCAGCTCGAGTGCCGGGGCGGGGGCTGGAGGAGAGGGGGGTGGGGGTGGGTGTCAGGGAGTAGGACAGGGTGTTGGGGCTTTGGGGTGTCAGCGTGATGGGGTGATGGGCTGTCGGGCGCCCTCCCGCCGGCCCCCTAAGAGCGCGGGCCCCACTTGGAAGCCGCAGGTGTGCAGGGCGGGATCCGTGGGCCTTTGCCACCGGCCTGGTGGTCCCTCCCGCAAGGCTTGCTGCCCTCAGGAGAGCGGGAGAGGGCCCCAGCCGGGAGGACGACCCCTGGCCAGGCAGCAGACCAGAGGCTGGGCCGGGTCCTCTCTGGGCGCTGGGCTCAGGTCAGGCGGGGTGGGTCCAGACGGTCCAGACTTCATCATGATGATGGTAGATCCTGGGCTGCAGAGGGAGACAGCCGGAAGCCATTGTTATCCCTAGACCCTGGGAGGTGGGGTCACAGGGGCCTCTCCCCTCCCCATCGCTCCCCTCCCCTGCAGTTAGGTATCCCAGGCTTCCGGTCGTCTTTCTTTCTTTCTTTCTTTTCCTTGTGAGGATGACCCTCATCCCGGAAGCACAGACCTTAGGTGCCCCTGTCTGTGCCCATGGAACCATCAGCCAGACGGGGAGAGAGCATGCTTCAGCCCCCCACTCCCAGGCTCCCCAGTGCCCTCAACCTGTTGACAGCCCCTCCCCCAGAACCACTACTCTGACCTCCACTGTCACAACCGTCTTGTCTTCTGTGAACTTCACGTAAGGGAACCCACGGCAGCGTTCTTCAGGCTGGTCCCCTTCACTCGTCGCGGTCATCCAAGTTACTGACCGAAGCGCAGTTCCGTCGACTTCATCGCTACCGAGCATTTTTAGGGAGATGCCGCAGTTTGTGTATCCACATTAGTATTTCTGGGCATTGCTTCCAGCTCCTGAGTATTAGGAATAGGCTGCTTGTCAACGTTCTCGCTCTTGTCCTTTTGTGGACAATCACACTCGTTTCCCTTGGGGGCAGATGGAGAGAGGGACTGTCTCACTGATAGCCCTGGGCTGCTTTCTGAAGGGACTGCAAACTTCAGCTGCTCCCCAGCTGCTCCGTGTGAGCCCTGACACCCTCATCTGCCCCCGAGCTCCTCCGTGTGTGTTCTGACACAGCTGCTCCGTGTACCCCAGCACCCGGGACCTGCCTTTCTGGCTCTGGCCATTGCAGTGGGCATGCGGTGGTTTCGACCTGTGTTTCCCTGATGACTAAAGACGCCGAGTGTCTCTTCCAGTGCCTCTCGAACATTTGGCTATCCTCTTTTGAGAAGTTCCTTTTCAGATCTTCTCTTTTTCTTCACATCCAAACAAGTCGTTAGATTGTATGGATTTATAGTTAGTTCATATAGTTTGGTTACTGGTTTTTGGCTTCTAATAATCTTTTCCCAGTCCATAATTTACATTTTTACTCTCTTGGTGAGGTCGCTAATTTTAACAAAGTCCATTAGATTGGTCTTTTCTTTTATTGCAAGTGTTTCCTGTTCTTTTGTGAGGAATCTCTGCCTGTCCATGGTCATGCGGGTACTCTGTATTTCTGTCAGAGCTTGATTGGTTGGTTGGTTGATTGATTTAAATGATTCTATGCGGGTCCACAATCCAATTCAATGGTCCTTGAATTATTTTTGTGTATGGCATGAGGTCAGGGTCAAGGCTCATTTCCCTCATGTGGGTAGAGAGAGGTTACAAATGCTTTCCCTCAGCGGACATTACTTTCGCAATCTAAGCCATATTTTTTAAAACATGCAGAAGAAATAAATTGGGAGAAAGGACTACTCTGGGGTAAGCACAGCCGTCCGCGGGTCCCCCAGCTGGGTGGGGGGCACTGTGCCCTCACATGGCCTCCTGGGAGTGGGGGGGGGGCCCAGAGCTGATCTTTAATGAGCATCTACTCCTGCAGACCAAGTCTGCTGCCCACAGATGCCTCCTCCCCACCCAGAGGAGCTGTACAGCCGGCACCAAGCCCCGTTCGAGGCAGCAGAGATGGCGCCGAGCTCCGAGCCTATGAGCAGGTTCCCCGTGCTGGCCACGACGGGCAGCCCTGAGCCCGAGCCGTCTGGCGCCCCCAACGCCTCCCTCAACGGCTCCTGGGCCGGCCCAGCGGAGCCCAGCTCCCTGGAGGACCTGGCGGCCACCGGGGCCATCGGGGCGGTGCTCTTGGCCATGGGCGCGGTGGGTGTGGCCGGCAACGCGTACACGCTGGTGGTCACGTGCCGCTGCCTGCGCGCCGCGGCCTCCCTGTCCGTCTACGTCATCAGCCTGGCGCTGGCCGACCTGCTCTACCTGCTCAGCATCCCCTTCATCGTGGCCACCTACGTCACGCGGCGGTGGCACTTCGGCGACCTGGGCTGCCGAGTCCTCTTCAGCCTGGACTTCCTGACCATGCACGCCAGCATCTTCACGCTGACCGTCATGAGCAGCGAGCGCTACGCCGCCGTGCTCAGGCCCCTGGACACGGCGCGGCGCTCCAAGGCCTACCGCAAGGTGCTGGCTCTGGGCGCGTGGCTGCTGGCGCTGCTGCTGGCGCTGCCCATGATGCTGGCCGTCCGGCTGGTCCGCAGGGGCCGCAAGAGCCTCTGCCTGCCCGTCTGGGGGCCGCGCGCCCACCGCGCCTACCTGACGCTGCTCTTCGGGACCAGCATCGCCGGGCCTGGCCTGGTCATCGGGCTGCTCTACGCGCGCCTGGCCCGGGCCTACTGGCGCTCGCAGCGGGCCTCCTTCCGGCAGACGCGGCGGCTGCCCGACCCCCGGGTGCTGCGCCTCATCGCGGCCATCGTGCTGCTCTTCTGGGCCTGCTTCCTGCCCTTCTGGCTGTGGCAGCTCCTCGCCCAGTACCTTGGGGCTGCGCCACTCTCGCCCCGCGCCGCCCGCCTGGTCAACTACCTGACCACCTGCCTCACCTACGGCAACAGCTGCGTGGACCCCTTCCTCTACACGCTGCTCTCCAGGCGCTACCGCGACTACCGCCGCCGCCCGCCGCGCGGCCCACCGGCCCGGCCTCCTCCAGCGGGGCCCCAGCCGCTCGCCGTCCTCCGGGGGCTGGGGAGGGGCCCGCGGCCCCCTGTGAGCGCCGGGGTCCAGGGTGGGAGGTGGCCTGAGCCCTGCAGGGGACCCCCCCGCCCCGGAAGGCAGGCTGCCACCCCCAGTCCCTCCTAGGCCCCCACCGCCCCCGCGACTTAGTTGTCTTCCAGAAAGTTCTCTGCTCTCCCTTCCATATGGCTCAGTGAGTGTCATCGGTCCAGCCCTCTTCCTCATGCTGCCCAGAAGGCCCCACACCCAGACCGACTGGGAGGGTGCGTAGGAGGCTCAGGCCCAGAGCCAGCTTCTGAAGATCACAGCGGGACTCCCCAATCCACAGCAGTGGACGTGAATGTGGCCGGGGCCTGTGGTGAGCCACGGCAGCCCTCTGCTCTCCGGGCCGGGGTGCGGGCCCTGGGGCACCTGCCCCGTCCCTATCCCTGTCTCTGTTCCCAACCACGCGGCACCGTGTCAGCACTGGAACAGTAAAGTCTGAGCTCTGCACCCAGTCGTGCCTCGGCGTGGGGACGGCACATTGTGGGGGTGGCGGGGAGGTGGGGGCGGGCTCAGGGTGCCCAAAGCACCACGGGCGGGTCGCTCTGTCTGCAAGGGTGCGCGTCTTCCTCTGAGGCTTTGCTGCTGGCTGGTCCAGCTGTCCTGACCTGGCGGCCTGGTGCCACCCAGCCCAAGCCAGGCCCAGGGTGTGGGGCCTGAAACCCTGTGGTGAGGCAGGAAAAAACTGGCCCCTGCTGGTTCAGGGATAGCATTGTAGGGGGTGGGGTCCGGGTCACACCTCTTCTCCACCTGGGGATTAATCTCATGCCTCCTGGGGACACTGAAGCCACCAGTCTTCGCCCACAGAGAGCCCACGGGGAAGGGTTTTAGACCTCTACTCACCCCAGAGGCCTGTACCCCCTGTCCTGTGGCCCAGCTCCCACCCTGTGGGCGGGTCTCTGTGCCATCCGGGCCCTGGTCCCCTTCAAGGCCCGCTGGGATTCCGATGTGTGGGCAGGCAGAGAATGGCTACCCCTGCTGCAGCCCCTAAAGGGGGGTCTGGGGCCACTGGCCCCACTCAAGACCCCAAACGTTTCTGGAAGAGAATGGCCCAAAGTTTGCACCTTGACCGAGACTCCAGGTCCCCGCTTCCCAAGTCCTGATTTTAGGATGCGCCAAGGAGCCCTAGCCTTGGAGAACAGACACCCCCGAAAGCGTCCCTGCCGCCCCCATTCATCTGGACGGGAGAATGCATTTGGCACCATTTCTTGGAGTGATACTGAGGAAGTTACATTTAAAATAAAATTTTTTTTAAGTAGGCTGCATGCCCAGCGTGGAACCCAGTACGCGCCTTGAACCCATGACCTTGAAACCAAGACCTGAGCTGCGAGCATGAGCCTGATGCCCAGCCAACTGAGCCACCCAGGCATCCCAGGAAGTTCAATTTTTACCCAAAACTTAAGACCTGGATTGAAGCATGATCCGTGTCAGAGTGGACCTGAGTGTCCTGGTTAGTCCTCGCGGGGACACCTGGCTGTGCTGAGCCGCACGCAGAGGGAATGGTGGAGGTGAGGCCAGGCAGGGGGACAGAGATGAGACTTGGAGTTGGGCAGCATCCTGACCCGAGGCCTTGCGTGGGGGGGATCGAGACCGTAGTGGGGGCGTGGAAGGACTTAGGGTAAGGCCGTCAGGAGGCTGGGAGGTTAGGCTAGGAAGCCCCTGCCTCTGGGGTCAGGGGAGGCTGGGCAAGGGCAGTAGCACAGGGCAGGGCAGAAGCTGAGATGTTCTGGACACTCAGCAGAGGGCTTCTGGCTAGGGTGGGGAGACCCCCAGTGGGACAGTCCTGAATCACTGCCAGGAGGGCGCCTGCAAGTCCTGGGGGAGGGGGGAGGTCAGAGATACACACACATACGGGGCAGGAGTTTCTGGGAGCCACATTCAGGGAGGGGGAGATTCTGCTAGAGGACCCATCAGAGCAGGGGAGACACTCGGGCCAGGTCCCTGCAGGCTGAACTGGGCCCAGGGGCCCTTTGGAAATATAAGATGGAGGTCCTGGCCCCGTGCGGTCACGCTTTGCCTCTGCCCAGCTGGCCTAGGGACTCCTGTCCTGTGTGTCTGTCTCCATCACTCAGGGCCAAGCCTGTCCTGCCAGCCTCACGGCATAGGTCCTTGAGCGCAGCGGCTGCCCGGGGACAGTCCATTCTTCCAGGCCTCCAGAGCCTGGGACGCTGGGACCTCAGATGTCCAACATCCACTGGGGCACAGTGGGCTCAGCAGTGCAGGTGCACCTGAGGCGTTGGGGATCCGGGAAGGAGGGACCACCTGGCAAAGGGCCGAGGCTTCAGGGGCAGAAAGGGAGAGCTCGAGCTGCTGGCTTCACAGGTCTCACGGCCATGGGCTTAGGTCTGGTCAGAAACGAAGTCAAGGTTCTGCCTGCTGCAGCCTCCTCGCTGTGTCCCCAAGAGACCCCACACACCATGGCCATCCACCATGTCTCCCCGATGACAACTCTTTCCAGTCCCCAGGCCCAGCTGACTGTGCCCATCCCTGTCCCATGTCCCCCTACCCTTGCCCCCCACCCCGTCCCGTGTGCTTCAGAGTTTAGAACGTTAGGCAGGTGCTCACGTGGATACACTCAGCTCCCACACTTGTGCACACTCTGTGCCTGTGCGCTCACACCCACACTGCCACGTGGAGACCCCACAGGCTCACTGTGGCTTCGCTGGTCTCCCTGGGCCCTCGGCCCACAGCTCTGGCACCCAGGACCCACTCGGTCAAGGCCAGGCGACCGAGAGAGGCCTTATCTGGCTTGAGCCCCACAGCCATCAGGCACAGTGCTCGGCTCTCTGGCCTCACCAGGATGCTCTGCCTGCTCAGAGGTCAGGCTGGCTCCTGCAAGGGGACCCCCTGCGCACAGGGCCCCCTTCCAGGGCCTTGAATCCCAGTGTGGGGCCCCAGGGTTCAGAGGGTGCAGAGGGTTGCAGGTGGCCTGAGCCAGGGCAGGAGCTGGAGCTCGGGAGGGTCCCAGGGTGAGGGCCCCCGGGTCGGAGTGTGCAGCGGCCAGAATGAGCTCAGACCCGTCAGGGCCGTCCTTGTTCAGCTACGGCTCTCCCGAGGCCCCGTCACCCACCCTAGCATTGGCCCCCCTTCCCCGGTGCACGCATTCTCCGTCGGTCTACAGAGCTGTGCGGGCGTCATCCCGCCCAAAGCCAGACTTCGATCAGAGAAACCGAACCATCAGCACAAAAGGTAGAAAGGGTTTCTTTGAGGAACTGACTCATGCCGTGAGGGGCTGGCATCCGTGCGATCCACAGGACTGGACACTCAGGGCCAGCAGGCTGGACACTCAGGCAGGAGTGGAAGCTGCAGCCTTGAGGCAGAAACCCTCCTTTTCTGGAAAAGCTCTGTTTTTTGCTCTTAAGGCTTTCCATTGCACGGATGAGGCCCCCCTGCCCACCCACGTCATGAACAGTCTTCCTCGCGAGCAGTTAGCCGATCGGAGGTGTCCAGCCACGCCGTCCTGGGGGTCAGCACCCCGTTCCTTTGTAGAGCTGAGTACTCCTTGCGGGGTCACGCGGCATTGTCTGTCTGTCCATCCGTTACGGGCTGGAGCTGCTGTCCCGTCTTCCCTGACAGGGACAGAGCTGCTCCAGACACGCGTGTGCACGTCCCCATGTCAGCGCCTTTGCGCTGTCTCGGGGAGGTTCCTGCAGAATTTCCAGACTGTTTTCCGCAGTGGCCCCTGCCGCAGAGCAGGAGGCGTCCGGCGCCCGCAGCGTCCCATCGCGGCCTCCCTCTGGGCGCGGTTTGTATCGAAGAGCAGCCGCTCTGAGCAGACTTGGACCGACCCTGGCCGCTCTGTGACCTTGTCTGTCTCCCGGAGCCAAGCGTCTGCGAGGCCGGGGCCGCCGGCCTGGCTCAGACCCGCCAGCTCGTGTCAGGACGGCGCTGCTCAGGGGCTCGCGCGGGGTGAGGCCGGACCGCTCCCTTCCCGAGCCAGGGGAGCCGGGCTTCCCCTCCTGTAACGTGTGGGGGAGGGGGCCACAGGGCCCCTGGGAGACAGGGACGGTGTCACGGCAGTGCTCACCATGGGTCATCTTGGCTCTGGAGCCTCTTGGGTTGGGGATCATCTGAGCCCTTTTTGGCCAGTTCCCCCTGTTTCTGAGAAGATGCTGACCAGATTCCCTGATCCCCCGTCCTTGGGAAGACAGCGGCCAGGTCCCCCATCCCCTGGCCCAAGGAAGGCTCTGACCAGACATGTCCATGGCCCCAGCTGGCCTCAGATGCGGCTGGGAGGCTGGGGGCCTGTTCCAACATTCCCGGTTCCCAGGGAGGAAGGGACACTCAGCACCGAGGGGCCTTCTCTGTGAACCCCCTCATGTCATCTAGAGCTTACGGTCATAGGGCTTTGCCCGACAGCTCTCTTGGCTCAGGCTGATGGGGGCTCAGTGACCCAGGCCGGCCTGCCTCCACGGGCTCTGAGGTCCATCTGCTGGCTCCTCGGCCAGCTTCTGGGGACCCAGGGGACTGTGCCTTTTCGGGGGAGAAGTGGCAACTGTCAGTTGAAATGTGATGTTTCCTCCTTCTCCAGGGAAGTTCAACTTAGAGGGGAGGGTGCCGGTCGCGGGAGACTCCCGGGTGAGCAGGGGATGGGCAGGAGAGGCAGAGCCAGGGAGGGACACAGCGTGTCTTCCCACCATGGACCCTCGAGCAAAAGAGACAGAGAGACAGACACAGGGAAGGAGGGCATAGGCCGTGTGCCCGAGGGAGCAGAATGCAGCCAACAGGATCTGGGGGCTGGAGGCGGAGGGGTGGGCATGGGGCACCTGGGGATGCCGGGTGCTGCACCAGGAGCAGTCCTTGGACTGAACCCTTGGCCACAGTCAGTGCGGCTTTTTTGCGGATGTTTCTGTTCTTCCTGGGTGTGAAGGAGCCTCTGGTCACACTTTGAGCTGCACGTCTCAGGGTTCCAGTGTCCCCAGAAAGCTCCAGACCTATCCAGGGACCAAAGGCCCGGAGAAGGTAAGGGACGGACGTGGGGTGCCCAGACACCAAATCACCATCACAACCAGGGAGACCTTCCGTGGGTGCCAGGCCCAGTATCGTGTCTGGAAAGTGGGGTGGGGTGGCCATTGGAGGGACCCGGCAGCCTTGGGTAATGGGACAGGAGGCCCACAGGGTCAGCCTAGGGTCGGGGACTCCTTGGGAGCTGAAGAGAGCCCGGGAAGCCCCCAGTGGGTGCTCAGCCCAGGGCGCTGGTGCCCTCTGACCCCAGCCCCCACGGGCCCAGGAATGACCTGAGCCCGACGCGCGCTCAGACCTGAACGGCCTCCCTGCCTTCATCCTGCCGGTTTCCCGCAATGACCCGGAACCCTCGGGTTCTTGCCCCGCAGCCATGGCCCCCGGGACCCAGAGGCCTGCACCGGCTGCCCTGGACACCAGCGCTTCCTCGGCTCACCTCTGCAGCTAGAGGAAGCCAAGTCCTGGGACGGAGCAGGTGACCAGCCGAGCTGTGCATGGGGCCCCTTCACACGTAACCAGGAGGGACCCAGGCCACAGCCCAGGTGTGTCAGTATCAGGGTCCACTCCGGAATGTTCAGACCAAACCGAACTCCCAAGGCCTGCAGGCCTCACCTGGGTGACCTTCCTGGACAGTGGGGCCTGTTGGGGGCGGGGGGAGAAGGGAGGAGAAAGGGGAGGCGATGGGGAGCAGCTGGGGCTCCGAGGCCGTGGCGCTGGCTGGTGTGATGCTGTGAGACGAGAGGACCCTCCGTCCGGGTCTGGCCCTGGCCTCCAGAGCGGCAGGCTCAGAGCGGAGTTGGGAGGGGCGTGGACCTGGGTTGATGAGCACATGAAGGGACACACGGGGTGATGACGAGCTCCCTGGGCATGCAACGTTGTCCACTCGACACCCTGACCTGCCGACGAGGAAGCAGACCCGCAAGCCTGGCCGGGCCAAGGGCAGCGTCCAGCGTCCAGCTCATGTCGGCCTTCGGTCGCCTCACCACTGCCCGTCCGGCCCCACCCTGCCGTCCGTCTTGGGGTGCTTGGGCTGCTCCTGGATCTCTAGAAGCTTCCGGGACAGTCTGCATGCTCATTTCCTTCTGGATGTGCTGAGCCATCCCACCTGCCCTCATCCCCCGGCTTGGAGGGAGGTCTCTGCTTCTGCTGGGCTCAGGGTGCCCTGTGCTGGGGCCACAGGGCTCGGAGAGAACAGGACACTCCCTCTGCAGTTCACCTAAAAAGCAGTGATGAAAATAGCTAAGAAGGCTGAGAAAAAAGGCGCCGGTGTGATTCCCTTGGAGGCATTAAGACGGTCCTGAGGGGACAGGGTGGCGGGGGACTCAGGAATGAAATAGCCTGGAGTCCAGGGTTCCCCTGGATATAAGGCAGATGTGCTAACCACTACATCAGGGGACCTGGGGTCCCCCTGGAAACGAAGCATCCAGCCCAGGAGGGAGGTGAATTCTAGCAGGGAATGTGGGCTGGGCCCCTGAGCAAAGTAAAACCCAGACAGATTTTATGTGCAGATGTGAGCCATAACCTCGTTAAAACAACGAAGAGAAAACACAGCGGATATATTTCTTTTCTTTTTTTTCTTAAAGTAAGCTCCACACCCAGCACAGAGCCCAACACAGGGCTGGAAACTCACAACCGTTGAGTTCAAGACCTGAACTGAGCTCAAGAGTTGGATGCTGGGGTGCCAGGGGGGCTCAGTTGGTGAAGCGTCTGCCTTTGGCCCAGGTCATGATCCTGGGGTCCTGAGATCGAGTCCCAATAGGACTCCCTGTTCAGTGGGAAGCCTGCTTCTCCCTCTGCCCACCCCCCATCCCCACTCATGCTCGGTCTCTCTCTAATAAATAAAATCTTTTAAAAAAAAAAGTCGGGTATTAACCAACGGAGGCACCTAGGCGTCCCTCACAATGAACGTTATTTGTAGTATAAGGAATGGGAAGGCTTTTATAAGTTGGCCTAGAAGCCAGAACCCACGAGGAAAAGAGATTCACTTAGAGACATCATTTAAAGTTGCAATGCAGAAAAATATATTTAAGGCCAAAACAGAAATGATATCCCTGAGAGTGAAGTTAGCATGACCCACCAAGAGGTAGGTAAACATCTGTACTCGTGCTCTGGGAACCCCACTTCCAGGATTTTATCCTAAATCGGAGTCAGATGCAAATAAAGGTTTATATACAGAGGTACTCATTCCAAGCATCACTCTAAGAATCAAACACCTCGGAATGCTATGCGGCTTTAAATAAATTACGGCACGGTGTCGAGAGAGGAAGGTGGTGTTCCCCGAGATCCGCATTCACTCTGAGTCCATCTAAGGCACGATGGTAGAGGGGAGACGGGAGGTAAAGCTGTACGACGTAACCCCAAGTTTTATTGAAAACCAGTGCGTGTGAGTGCACACACATGCATCAACGCCGGACAGAGATGCTCGGCAGTCCCGTAACACGAGGACTGGGACCCGGCAATGTCCTACCCCCATGTCCCGCCGGGGCCCCGCCACCCCAGAGCTGTGCAGACACCCCCCTCCCCCCGCAGAGCCCCCAAAGCCATGTCCTCGCTGCTTGCTTTGCTGCTGGGACTTCCTACAAACAGGACCCGTCGGGGGTCCGTCTTCTGTGGCTCCCCAGGGCAGCAGGCGTGCTCAGCGGGAGACGCTACGCGGGTGGATGGGAGGCCTTGTGGTCTCAGGGCATTACCGACGACAACGCTGCGGGGAGCACTGGTGTGGGAGCCTCGGCCTCCACTTCCCAGTAGCTTGGGGGGGAGCTGCTGGGCCGCGCGTCTGTCTTGAGTAGAAACTGCTTCACCAGCGGGTACGAGCCATCCTGTGCCGCGTCCCCCCAGAATTGACTACATTTTGGGTGCATGTGGGAACGGATTTCTCTTCACAGAAGGCTACTGGAGTCCCCGTGAGGCAACAACTGCCCTTGACTGAACGTATCGTGAACTCGGACTCCGTCTGTGGGGCTGGCTTGGGCTGGGGGCAGCAGAGCCAGTGGGACAAGGACTGGCCGGGATGGGGTGTCCCGCTGCATCAGGAGACCGGCCGAATGCCAGGCGTCGGGGTACTTCCCCTGCACGCCCCCACCCCCGCCCCGGTCCTCCAGCCTCCAGCCCCCACCCCAGCCAGGGTCCCAGGCAGGCTGTGGGCCCCCTCCCCGGGGGAGGGCACCCAATGGGGACTGAGTGAGACAATGAACTCTGTTCTAGACACGCCCCCCCCCTTGCTGACTTCAAGAGGTGGTGGTGGGGAGGCTAGAGGGCGGGGAAGGAGCCGGAGTCCAGGTTTCACAGCCAAGCGGCCTTCTCGCTTCCCTGAGGCTCCAGAGCCAGTGCGGATGATGGGTTTTCCAGGCACAGGCACATTCCTGCCCCGGGCTCCGGGAGGTCCAGGCTTGGCGGGGACCCTGTGGTGCAGACCCCCGAGTCCGCGTCACAGGCCACTGGCCCCCAGGAGCTGCACCGGGACATTCTCTATCAACAAGAAACCCACTCGTCCAAGCTCCCCAGGCCCCTCATGTTTCCAGGAACTTGTTCTTTGGGAAGTAAGTTGTACCCAAACCAGCAGCCACCACCGTTTACCTGCCTGGGGAGCCCTCTGCTTGTGGACACTGTGCTCCCCAGACAGACCTCTGTGGGGTGGGGTTGGGGGCCAGCGCTTGTCTGGGGGGGCCACACAACGCTGGTGCGGTGTGGGGCCCTATCTGGGAGGGCACCCTGAGCGGTTTTGAGAGGCCGAACTCACCTGATTCCACACCTGTGCACACCCAGCTGACAGGTGCTCACCAGGGTCACCTGAAGGGCCAGCCTTAGGGGACAGGATGCTGGGGCTCCTTTGTCCCCTGGAGAAAGCACTCAGAGCTCACCCCCAGCTGCCAGACCACCTTCCTTCCACTATTCACCAGGCATGAGAAAGGAGGGGAGCTTGGCCAGCGGAAGGTCAGGGAGCCCCCCAGCCCCATGTAAGGGGAGGCAGGGGTGGCCCAGTCCAGCCTGGGCCCCAACCAGGAGCCCCAGGGCCAGGGCAGGTTTTTCCACTGGCATTCCAGACGGATGACACTCGAGCGGGAAGTGGGGCTGCCAGTGCCAACAGCCAGGAGCGCCAGACTCGCTTTTTCCAGGCTGGCCGAGGGCTCACCCCCATGTGGGGGGCAAGGGGCCAGTTCTCCCCCGGAGAGCCCCATCCCGAGCTGCCCAGAGCAGGCTCCCAGGCTGGACAGCTCTGACCTGCCCCTTTCTCCCCCTGGCACTG
Organism: Eira barbara; assembly: GCA_020311275.1. Lineage (NCBI taxonomy): Eukaryota > Metazoa > Chordata > Mammalia > Carnivora > Mustelidae > Eira > Eira barbara. Next base: position 629,206 of record JAHRIG010000102.1, on the reverse strand, counting down.
GACACTGGGGTCCGGATGCCAAGTAGGGTCAGAGCAGGAAACAGCCTCAGCGGTCTGTGGCCTGGGAAGCCCGTCCAGCTGCCTTCCTGCCCTGCTTCCACATGTGTGTTCCCAGGTCCCCTGGGGGCCCGCGGGGAGGGTACCCCTGTTTCTGCCTACCAGCCCCACCCCCTCTTCCTCCTCCCTCCCTAAGCCCACGGCCACCAGGCAGAGCGGAGGTGGATGGTGTGTGCCCCACTGCACGCCAGGCTGGGCCGCAGGTGGCTGGCAGCCAGGAGCCTTTCAGATGGCCAGGACGTGGCCCTGGGGTGGGTAACTCTAGGGGTGGGAAGGCGGTGACGAATAGTGTGGGCAGGTGAGCCACCTGTGTCGGGCGGGGAGGGGGTCCCTGAGCTGACAGTGAGGCTGGGGCACCGGCTGGGATCTCAGGTGGGTCCTGACCCAGGCTGAGGGATCTGGGCTCAGCCCCTGAACATGGCGTGTCAGGGGCAAGATCCACGCACCCAGGACGCGAGGCCTCTGCTGGGGCTCTGAGGAGGCAGGGTGCAGACCACCAACCCCAGCCCCCGCGCTGCGCTGGCTTCCTGCAGACAGGAGGGGGTCCACTGTGCGGCCAGCCCCTGCTGTGACCCCCTCCCCACAAAGCCCACCAGGTCCCCGCAGCCCCCACCAGTAAGGCGGGTCTCGGCTGTGCGGGGCAGTTGGGGAGGATCTCTTCTGGGGTCCGGGGGCCTGGAGAGGGGAGCAGCCCACCTTTTCCTGAAGACGAAGCCTTGGTCCAGTGATCCACCCTGGGTGTGTGGAGACCCCGGGTGGTGCCCATTCTCCTACCGCTTCCCCTCTCTTCTCTCCTCCTCACCACTCACGGGAATCCTCCAGGAATGGGGTCCTTGCTGGCTGCCCCCCACCCTCCCAGATCTGTTTTCTCTATTGAGGGAGACCCAGAGAGCCCTGTCCAGGCACCACCAAGATCGCGAGCCCCACTGTGTGTCCACAGGGATGGGGACGGTGGCTGGGACACCCGCACTGCAGGCTCCTCAGAGGGACTGTCCACAGCCCTGGCTCTGCTGGGATCCACAGGGCCCCAGAGGTGCTGAGACAGAAGGGACGTCACGGTGGGGCCTGCAAGTCTACGGGGGGGCCCGGGCCCAGGTGTCCGCCGTGGCCACTCCGTGGGGCTTGGCTGGTTCAGGCGGGAATGGAGGGGCAGGCAGGGGGCTGGGACGGTCACAGAACCTGCAGAGCCCTTCCTGGGGGGCAGGGGGACCCTACAAAGTACATTCAGGGCCAGCGGTCTATGAGCGCTTCTCCTAGGACTAAGAGCAAGTGAACAACTGGTGTTCACGGTGTCGGTCAGCCCAAAGGGGACTGGACATGCCCCACACTCCCCCTCCCCCTCAGCCTCCCGGAGCCTGGCGGCCTGATGTTAATGGCCCTCAGGCCCCGCACTCCCCTGCTTGGTTTTGGTTTCAGTCTGCTACTGTTCCGTGTCTGTCCTACTGCCTGGCCTCTGCCGCTGCTTCCCCAGGTCACACCCACGGTCTCCCCCGGGGCCCCCTGCGCCCTGTCCTCCCACACAGCACGGCTGGGGTGCATGCAGGGCGCCCGCATCAGGTGTGACTGGCTTGCTTTTGGGAGGATGCTGTGTGAGGTGGGACTCATGTCCCCGCTGTCTTAGGTCCTCAGACTGCACCGGTCTCCCAGAGCCACCCCCATGCTGGACCTTTGCTATGGGCCATGGCATTGTCCACGTCCTGACGTCGGTCTTCAGTGGGCGGGCTGGTTTCTGTTTGGACGCAGCCCGGGGGAATGACTGTTCACAAACGGGAGTTTCCACCCAGGGCCCGAGGACCCCTTCTTGAGTGGGAGGGCGCGTCAGCTCACTGCCAGTTCCCGGGCCCGATGTGGACAGCACGCTGAGTCACTCACGGGAGCCGCTTCCCCGATTTACCTACAGACGAGGAATGACCAGCACAGCAGCGGATCGACTCCGGGTGATTCCTAAGGCACCTTGTTCAAAGGGAAAGGCCTGAAGTGGCGGGAGGGGCACATGCTCAGTGTGGCTGCTCCGGGGGTGGGGGTCATGGCCGGGGCTATGTGAACACAGGGTCTGCAATGCCGTGGTCGGGGTTGCAGGTAAAGGCGATGGTGACGGCGTAACGGGTGCCCCAGTGGACCTTCTCCACACGGTGCAGGTTCTCGGACCCCGAGGTGAAGAAGGACACCCGACCTGGACGGAAGAGAGAAGTGACCAGAAGTGACCAGAAGTGACCAGAGGCCAGCGCCGCTAGCACCACACGGGGCAAAGAGCAAACGCAGACCCACGACACCAACAGCGGTGGGCAGGTCTCCCAGGGGCAAGTCCCCGAGGGCCACGACCCCCAGGGCCATGTCCCTAGGGGTGCGTCAAGTTGTTCGAACAACACTGTCCACCTAATTCTCAAAACATGAAACACTTCAGAATCCAGAAGAAGGTTCTTTAGTAAAAGATTTAGCTCAGCAACTGAGTAACCAAAAATGTGAAATCATCTCGGTTTTCGTAATCCTTTACATTTTTTTTCTATCAGGCCACAGGGTACCTGTCAAAAGCAATGACAGGTGACACCAAGCCGTGGTGCTGGAAGCTTCTCTGGTCCTTAATCCGTTCAGTTGCTGGAGCTGCAGGGCGCCCGGAGGCCCCTCCTGCCCGCTGACTGAGCCCGGGGGGGGCATCCCTTTCCGCGCCCACCCACAGAGCAGGGAGACCAAACCCTGAGCTGCTTAATCTCCTTCTCACGCCCTTGATGTCCAAGCTACCTTCTGCCCCCTTCACAGCTTCGCCAGGGAGCGGTGTGGCCCCACCAGCTCGGAGGACGGTGCCATGGCGGGCAGAACACTGAGCCAACCCAGGTGGGCAGCCTCACTGGCCTGACTGGGCCCCCACAAGCGATGCCACAGAACAGGTGAGACGTGGCAGCAGGAGGACGGCATGGGCGCGGTTCGGGGGCCAAGTGGCCGGGCTCTCCTGGGAGTCTCTGGGAGTCCTTCCCCACACATGCCAGGAGGGAGGGCACGCACTCACGGGGCAGCTCTGGGTGTCCCTGGCAGGCTGGGGGCCCCGGGGGCTCTGGGGAGGCGGGTCCCGGAGCCCCGTGCCGTCGGCATGATGGGGTTAGCCTCTGCGGAGGGACAGGGCGAGACGCACCCTGGGGAGAGGGGCTCTGGGGACCGCTGTGCTGTGACAGCAGTGACCGAGGGCAGCGGGGCGTGTGGAGGCCTGCCTGCCTGCCTGCCAGCCCAGGGCTGCCGCGGGAGGGTCCCACCTGCCCTCGGCTCCACTGTCTTGTTGGCTCCCTCCTCCACGAACACAAATCTGCCTCCGCCGAAGTCGTCCAGGTAGTCGGAGAGGTAGAGCAGAGAGGTGTAGTCGAAGGAGCCGTAGGTCACCTGCGGGCGGGGTGCGACGGAGCTGGTCAGCGACCGGTGCTCGTGGGGCACAGCCGCCCAGACGGTCACGCCGGCTTCTGGGCCGCGGAGACGCCTCGGTCAAGCCCACGTGCGCGCTTCTGCCCGGGGCTCCCGCACAGCTCACACGGCCGAGCCGCGGCTCCCGGCAAAGGCAGCGTGTGCGGACGCCAGGCGGACAAGCCCGCGCCACGGCGGTTCCTGGGACGGGGGCTGTGTCACCTCGACCCAGTAGCTCCCACCTCCCGCGTTGGCACACGGAACAAACGTGGCAGCGACAAGTGCTCTCACTCCTTCTTCACACTGGGGGGGCGGGGGCAACTGTGACCTTTACCGGTGGAAATACCAGCCGTCGCTGTGCCATCTTAACCCACTTCACGCCCAGCCCAGGAGCACGAAGCACATTGCGGTCGCAAAGCCGTCGCCACCGTCCGTCCCCAGAACCCCGCTTGGCACCTTCCCCAACTGAAACCGTCCTGTGAGACACTCACTCCGCCCCCGCCCCCGCCCCCTGCCTGCCTGTCTCTGACTCTGACGACCCCAGGAGCCTCTTCCTGGCCACCCGACAGCGTCCGCCCTTTCCTGTGCGAGCCCCTGCGTGCAGACATGCCCCGGGAAGACGGCGCGGGCCGTGCAAAGCCGACGGCGAAGGACGGGGCCCGGCGGGGGGCTTGTCTGAGCACAGACCCTCTGATAACCGACCCCCACCCCCGGCCCGGACGGACGATGTGAACAGGTGGCGGCTATCACTTGTTTCCTCAGATGCCCTGAAGTCAGGGAGGTGAGGCCCTGCTCGCGGCCAGCACAGACAAGGGCGCCACACGGACACGTTGCTTTCCGTACGGCATGGGCAAGGCTTGGTTTAGAACCTTCAGCTGCTAGGACGAGCTGACTGTCTGCCCTGCGTAAGGAAGGCCTTGTCCCCAGGGGCCGACCAGACCAGTCGGGATCTGGTCGGTAAAGGGAATTACTGAAATACACTTTTTTTCGTGCCAAGATAATGATGTGCGGCAAACAAGGAATTTTCATCACATAAGAACATTTTGCAGGCTAGTGAATCGCTCCATGGGCAAGTTTGGGCTAAGAGATGAAAAGAAGTGTCTTAAGAACTCAGTCCGACTGTCAACCCAGCGCTGGTGCACAGCCCGACTCCCGCCTGCAACGCTGGGGCTGACAGCCGGTCCCACGCTCTGCAGACACCTGTAGGCATCCTGGGAACGACTCAGAAGCTCCAAGCCGATCTCACACGACATTCCTGATCAAAGCTCGAAAAGCCTTCCCCCTGCCACCATCTCTACCCCATCACCATAATGACAGTCACCTCCTGACAGGAGGTGGGCTGACCACGGTGCCACGGTACCGACAGCAACGGCACCTTCTCATAAACTCGGCGCCAGGCCACGGGAGGCTGGATTCCTACACACCTGGGCTCAGCTCCGCATCCCCCACTAAGACCCTGTCTTGGATTCCCCTCGTCCCGAATCCCTTCACCAAACAAACCTCAGGGAGACAGAAGCCTGCGGCTCTCCCGGGGCCCTGCTTCCCGAGCAGCTTCAGCCGTGAACCTCACGTCCACCAAAACCGCATGTGAGCCGTGTAAAATGTAAGAGAGGCTCCGATGCGGTGGGAGGGGAGTCCGCAAAGCGGACCCTCTCCCAGCCGTCCACCTCCAGATACGGCAAAGGAACCCTCAGAACGCGTGTGAAAACCAGGGACCTGGGTAAGGAGGCCGTGGGAGGGGCAGGTGCGGGCGTCTCCATTCCGAGCTGGAGACCAGAGCCTGGCGATGACCAGCGGACGCCACGTTCTGGAGTTCTCGTGTCTGAGGACAACTTTTGGCCACACCCACACGCGAGCGGCCTGGGGCTGCTCATGCTACCCAGCTCCTGCAGACCCTCCTGGGTCTGAGCATCGCTGTGGAGAGCCTGAGGCTGCCGACCTGCTCCTGGCAGCGTCTCCTCCCGCCTGAAGTGTATTATCTTCGAAGTTCGAGAACACAGTCGGGCCCCGCGCCGTTGTTTCTCCTGAACTGACCCTTCCTGGCGGTGGAGGGCTGGCCTCCCTTCGTGCAGAAAGTCCTCCTGGGCTCCGGCTCCCGCTGGGGGCTCCCTCCTCCATGCGCCGGACGTTCCTGTCTGTCCTCCACACACATCGTCTTTGCCGTCAGCACCCTAACCACCGTTTCCGGCTCTGCAGGCAGTGGTCACCGCACAGCTGAGGCCTCAGCTGACCCCTCGCACAGTGACCCTGGGGCGAGGGTTACCAACAGGCCAACAGCCGCTAAAGCTGCAAGGGGCACGGGGTTGGACCACAGCTGGACCGGACTGGCGTCTGCACACCCTGGAGGAAGACCACAGGGACGCTGGGCCTCCTGCCGTGAGGCCAGAAACCCCACAGTCCTGGCCTGAACCGGCTGCAGGCCCCAGAGCGGCGCTGGCCTGCGGCAATCCCTGGCCACAGACGCCATGTCCACTGAGGCTGGCTGACCGGTGACATACCGAGGTCCTCAGGTTCGATAACCACGCCCCTGTGCTCACGGCCACACGTGGTGCTGTCTCCGTCGGCTCAGTTGAGATCCAACAAAGGCTGAGCACCTGGCTGGGTTTCAGAGCCAGAGCCCCACTGGCGAGCGTGGTCCCAACCTGCCCTCATTGCCCACCCCATGCTCCCTGGGCGTTTCTCACTTGCTTCTTCCATTCTAGCTTCAAGGAACACAAGGCACAGTCCTGGATCACCTGAGCACACCCGCAGCCAGGCCACCCCTGCAGCCCTCAGGTGCCCGCAGCACCATGCTGAGAATACAGGGGGACGTGGGATGGGCTCCAGTTCAGTGGGTCAAGATCATGGATTGGCCAGGACTGTGTCTAAGAGCAACAGGAGACCAACGACAGGAGAGCCGGGGGTCCTGAGGGGTTGCAAGATGTTCCCGCAAAGAGGCGGGGCGTGGGCGGAGGGCAGGCTGCAGGGGAGGCCCTCTGCAGCCGTGGAGGCGACAGAGGCTGCCTGGAGGCCCGTGGTGGAGCGTGCGGTTCCAGGGGAGGCAGCCATGGATGACCCGGTGCCACAGGGCCTGCCACTTCCTAGCGCACATTTCACTGTCCAGGGGTTTAGGGTCCAACCCGAAGGTCGGAGAGGAAGACGTCTAAAACCCCAACCACAGAAACACCACGGGGCAGATGCCTGGAAAGCCAGGCTGAGCGCCTGGCCGGAGAGTGGGTGCTCACCTTGTCCACATGCGCGTGCCAGTACTCGTCGTGAGCCGTCCGGGCCTGGGTGCTGTTGATGCGCGAGAAGAACGTGGGCTTTGTCAGGTGCAGTGAGGATGCGCTGATGCCAAAAGCCTGGGCGATTGTAAGCTGGACCTTCTGCCGCACATCCCTGTTGGGAGGACACACGTCACTGCACACACGCACTCATGCACCTACCTGCACACACCGAGCACACTCACCGCCCCACGCATGGCAACACACGCCTGCGAGACATGTGTACACACGTACATATGCCTACACATACAGTGCCCACCCACATACCTGCGTGTACCTGTGGAACGACGGTGACCCAGGCCCAGGGCCGCACGTGCGCACGTACGGGAGGGACGGTGACCCGGGCCCAGGGCCGCGTGTGCGCACGTACGGGAGGGACGGTGAACCAGGGTTAGGACCACGCGTGATGCAGCCCCAGCACAACAGGATGGGGTATCGTTTCAACATTTCCAAACCACTGGCTGATGTCTCCACACGGGCAGCACTAGCTCGTGTGCTCCTGTCCAGCAGGTCACCAACGAGGGATGCAGCAGACCTTTCCTGGGACCCCCTTAAACTCATTTCAGCAAGGGGAGCAGTCACTCTAACAGCAGCGACGTTCACGGAACTTCTGCTGGGCCAACAACTACATTCGCACTTCACCCATCAGCGAGGCGGGAGGTCGTGTGTGCTCAGCTCTTACCAGCCCACTCATGAGGAAGCATCGATTCAGTGCACTTCGTTTTCTTCATCTTTGTTCACCGTCAGGGCGCAAAGCCGTTTAGCCAAATGTCCCAGTTCAACGACGTGAAAGAACTCGGAGGCTCGTGGCATTCCTCCACGGTCATCCGGCCACACGCTCTGTGGCTAGCTTGCTCACGGCATGACAGTGCTCCTTCTGGAACCCACGCTCAGCACGGGTGCGCCGGCCTCCCATTCCTCGGTGCCTGCTGCGGTGACGGCGCCCGCTGCGGTGACAGTGCCTGGGGGCCCGCCCCGGATGGTCCTCTGATTCTCACGGTTCTGGGTTCTGCAAGTCTGCTGCACATGCTCCCTGAGGTTGGCGGACAGACAACAGCCCAGAAGAGACGGGAAGCAGTCCGACGGTTTTACCTTCAGCACATCAGAGAGGGCGAGCTCAGGGACTGACGGAACCCAACGGACGTCCTGATGAAGCCTGTGTCCAGGGCCTCCGTGGTGGCCTCCTCGAAGCTGCCTCCTCCAGCACCCACGTGCCCAGCAACAGCACTCACGCCTCTGACTAGGTTTTCACTCCAGAAATACAAACTCTGTCCCATACGTGCGACTCTCCTAGGCCCCCTGTGCGACCACCAGCCGCTCCTGACCGCGGTTGGATCGCCACCGCTTCCTCTCTGCAGGCTTGCACTCGAATGAGACACAAATCCGCTGTTTTCTCATTTGCAGTGAGCGTTTTTACGCTTCATAGACCCTTGAACTTACGAACATTAAAATACTCACGCTTTTCACTTAGCGGCAAACACAATAAACAAAGCAAATGAGTCACCGAGTCACCGGGTGATCGCAGGCCAGGCTCCCGTCAGGCTGGTCACTCAGCCCTTTGTGCTGCAAAACCCCACCTCGCCCCAGGCCCAGATCTCAGGGCCCACCCGGGGAGGTCACTAGCGTGCGGCAGGGGTCAAGGGCACCATTCACTGATGCTACTATTTGTGTGTCAAGTTCACCTGACCCTTTGCTTCTCTCTGGACCAGGAGCCCGGCTCACTCTCTGGCCGCCTCCCCGGGAATGTCACCAAGGGGAAGCGACCGCTGTTCTCAGACCTCGAGGCTACGGTAGCAACGGGCCCTGCTGACTGCTGGTCAGGGACGGGTGCTGGGGCTGAGGGGACAGAAGGGCAATGTGGGGTCCGTGTGGTGATGAGATGCTCGGTACCGTGACTGGCAGCCCTTACATGACCTACCCAGAGGCCAGAATTGCACGCGCTCACACAAATAAGGTAGAACTTGGGATTCTGAGCAAGATGGTGGGGGCAGCACTGGGGCCGGCTCCTGGGGGCAATGCCCGGTTCCGCTAACACCAACTCATGCCATCAGGGGAAAAGGTACATGGGATCGCACGATGTTATTTCCCGAAATAGTCTATGAGTCTTGATTACCTAAAAATTACACGTTTTACTTAACGAAAACTACTCCCTCGTGGGGGAGCTGTCAGGGCAGGAGGGCTGTGCCTGACACCTGGCATGGGGAGGGAGCCTGGGGCTGGCTCTTGTGCTGTGACTTGTGAGTGGGCACGGCCCCTTAGCGCCCTGGGCCGCTCGTGGGGTTGTCACAAGAGCTGCTGGACCCACCTGGGGCTGGCTCTGCCTCCCTCCATGTGAGCTATTGGGAGGAGCAGAGAGCAGCCCTGGGCAGATGGGCGGAGGCTCACGAGGCTCCCACAGGGTCGTGTGGGCTCCATGGCCTGGCTGGACTCACGGCGACAAGGCAGGGGCGGCCCTGTGCACCGGCTACGAGCACAAAGTGCCCTAGACACTGGCGCAGACTGTAACCCCACAGCTGTTCTAGTACATTCTGCCCGTCCGCCCTGACTGCACAGGGTGTCAGGGAAGGAGAACGACCACAGAGCCGGGAGAACAGCCGAACCCAGGCTAGTCCTAGAGTTCCCTGCCCTGCCCCCAGCCCCCAGCGCCCCGCCCCCCGCCCGCCCCCGGGGGGGGGGGGGGGGAGGGGAGGGAAGGGAGGTACTGCCCCAGCACCCACCCGCCAGGATTCTGATAAAGCAAACTGTGCATTTCATGGGACCCTCTGCTCACAAAGTGCCCAGACAAGCCGGGGGCGTGTCACATCCCTGGGTACATGCAGCACCTGGCCCGGGCAAGGTTGGACACGGGGCGGGCGTGGTCAGTGGGCATGACTGGGTGCTGTGGTAGGATGGACGGGGGAGGGGGGGGAGAGCCAGGATCAGGGTGGATGTGGACAAGTGGGTGTGGCCAGGGGCGTGGCATGGGCGGGTGGGCATGGTCGGAGAGGGTGGACGGGCGTGGCCTGGCCTGGGGCGTGGCCTAGGCCCCTGAACAGGGTCTGGGGCAGGTGGTGATCGCATGGGCGTGGCCCAGCCAGGTGGTGGGCGTGGTGCGCCTGGGTCCCGCCCCTGGATGGGCGGGGCTCTGGTGGCCCCAACCTTCAGCCCAACCACCTGCCTCCCGTCTGACCTCCTCCCTGCTTTCCTCCTCACCGGTACAACTGGAAGTCCTCTTCTGAGAAGACGGTTTGTATTTTATCTCCAAAGTATCTGTGAAAAATAGGCTGTTAACACATGTAACGTTTCACTGGACGTGTCGACACTTTCTTACAACACTGAATCTTCTTTAGTCTCCTTGTTTCCTCCTGCAGCAGAGCTCTGTCCCCAGAGGGATAACCCCGTGATTAAAGGGAGGAACGCCACTACGTCGAGGTTGGGGAATCTCTGCTTCTCTGGCCTCAGGGAGGATCAGAGTCCTATCAACTCTTCCCAACTCTTTCCCCCCACCCCAGAGCCTGGCCTGCCTCTCCGTCCTCCCCCGCTTCCTCTAGCTGTCCCTCGGCCTCGGGTAGGTCCTGCTTTCTCAAGAACGCCCCTGAGGACCCTCCATGGAGCCGGAGACTGTTCCCTGCAGCTGGTGAACCAGGATCCTGCCCCCTGAGAAGGGCCCTGCCCCCCAGCTCCGGCCAAGAAATGCAGAGGCACAGTGAGGGCTGCAGCCTGCCTGGGCTCTCACCTGTACAGGTTCACAAAGTGCTTCCCGACAGACAGAGCTCCTGAGTGCAAGTCCAAGATGGACGCCTGGAAAAGACGTGCGCAGACAGGGTAGCAGGGTCCCCGTCCGGTGAGAGCCATCCTACCCTTACCCGGGGTCAGGCAGGCGATGCCAGGTTTCAAGAAGGGTGAACCCCAGATATATACAGGACAGATCTTATTCCCTCCTGCATAGTCTGATCTTCTGAAAACGGTGCACAGACCTGTGAACTCCTGCAGCTGAATCGTACCCCCGGCCCTGTGGAGGTGTCATGGCCGGATGAGCTGTACAGTCTGATGAGCTTTGACGTCACATAACCGTGAACCACTATCACCATCAGGATAACAACCACATCCCAGAATGTCCTTGTACCCCTCTGCCACCCTGCCTCCTGCCTCCCTCCCCCACCCCTCCCCACCCAGTTAACCACCAATGTGCTTCCTGCTGTCACAGGCAGATGTCCACTTTCTAAAGTTACACGTGAACGTAGTCATGTGGGATGTGCTCTTTTTGAGTCTGGCTCCTTCTCCTCAGCATAGTCACTCTGGTTCGCTCGAGCTGCTGTGTCCACAGACATCTACCCCATCTTCCTGCTGAGGACACTCCATGGTTTGGGGTAATACAACCACGTGGGTCGTTTCCAGTAAAGCTGCTCTGAACACGGGCGGACAAGTCTGTGCAGACAGACGCTTTCATGCTCTTGGGTAATCCCCAGAAGCGAACTGCTGGGTCCTACCTTTCACGGGACCGTCAAAGTGTTCTGCACCCCTGCCCACCCCACCTCTATGGGTCCTTCCCCACGTCCAGGAAAAGTGGTCACCAGCATGGACCATTTTCACGCTATCTGGAAGCTAACTATATTTCTCCTCATTGATGCAGTGACCAGCCCCAAGGTTTGAACATAATTTGAGCTTAATAAATGTCAACTGAACTTAAAGGCATCAAATCAGGTTCCTTTGCTGCAAGATGACTTCCTGAGGGAAAGCCCAGCAAAGAGTAAGAGATGAGTCCATGCACAAATGGGTTTTTAATAAATGCTATTCCTGAATCAAACCAAACTGAAATAAAAGGAGCTTAATTTTTGGAACTCCAGGGAAAAATTTGCAGAATAAAATAAAGTCATGCAGGGGACGCCTGGGTGGCTCAGTTGGTTAAGTGGCTGCCTTCGGCTCGGGTCATGATCCCGGGGTCCTGGGATCGAGTCCCATATTGGGCAACTTGCTCAGCAGGGAGCCTGCTTCTCCCTCTGCCTCTGCCTGACTCTCTGTCTGCCTGTGCTCGCTCTCTCTGACAAATAAATAAATAAAATCTTAAAGTCATGCAGATAATCACAGAAATACGTAGAAATTCTAACAAAGTCCATAAACTAATCTTCCCAGGAAGGTTACACGTCTTGAAACGTGTAGACATTTGGGTCCACATATGGCAATAATTTTGCCATCAGAGAACAGTGCAGAGAAGACTATCTCCCACAGCCTCACACACTGGGCGTTCAGGACCCCACATGGGAATGCAAGCTAACGTGCGGTGTTTGTAGGAACACGTTCAGGACCCCACATGGGAATGCAAGCTAACGTGCGGTGTTTGCAGGAACATGACTCCCAGAGGCTGCCCGGATGAGACACAGGGCTGCCCTGGCCCTCTGTTTCCAGCAGCTGCTGGGACCGATCGCCACAAACTGGGGACTTAAACTCATCGGAATTTACCTTCTCACAGCTACTGAAACCGGAGACCCGAAAATCAAGCTGTGGCCAGGGCCAGGCTCCCTCTGAAGGTCCAGGGGAGAATGCCTCCTGCCTCCTCCAGCTTCTGGTGGCTCCAGGTGTCCCCAGTTTATGGCCGCATCCCTCTCCCTCCATCTTCCTGCAGCTTCTCCTCTCTCACCTCCAATCTCCTCTGACTCTCTCATACAAGGATGCGTTTGCCATTGGACTCAGGGCCCCCCCGATCCAGAATGATCTCATCTTCAGACTCTTAACTTAGAGGTGTCTGCAAAGATCGCTTTTCCAAATAAGGTCCTATCCCCAGGTTCTGGGTGGACACATTGTCCACGTGACCCCCTGGAAACGACCCCCAGCCCCTGGCCCCCTGCACTCTAGTGCCCACACCGTGTCTGGGGGCCTCCTGCCTGGAGGCTGGGGAGCATGTCTGTCACCGTGTCCTAGGAGCCCTGCCCATTTTTGCCTCTCCCCAATCCAGGCCTGGCCACCCTCCTCACTGGGCTCCTAAACCCTCTGTCAGTTCCCTGTGCACACCCAGACCTGCCTGCCCCCCGCAGATTGTCTGAAATATGAATGAGATCTGGGCAGGCTGTTGTGACTCACTGTGAAGAGAGGGGACAGTCTTGTGCCCACTGACTATGGCCTGTCCATGCTGGTGACATGGGGAGAGGAGGGACACCCAAGGGCCCCCCACACACAGTGGCTCCTTGCCCTTGGGCGGAGAGCAAGTTAAAGGGGTAGAAAGAAAACTGAAGCAGGAACTCACCCCTCCATCAGATCCTCCCAGGGACAGCCCCTTCTCAGCTATGCTGCGGGGGAAAGGTCATTGTAAGTCAGGATTTGGGTGACTGGATTGTCTGTGATAGAGCTAGGGAAGTAACACCTAACACGATTCTTATAATGTTAATAGATTATTTGATATTTGTGATATAAACACATATTTAGACCAAAAGACTTGATTCTCAAAGATAAGTGAGTAAATGACAATATTTCCTCACTATCTTGTTAATTAAATACAACAGTTTAGAAACAACTAGGCTTCATTTCCATTTTTAGTACCGAGAGCTGGTGCCCACCCGAACGGGCCAAGCGACTCCCACTGGATCCCTGACCTGGTCATCACGGGCTGGCGGGGGGACGCCTTTGTGATCAGCAGCCCGGGGGGCAGGGGAGCCGCGGAGGCCTATGGTGCACCTAACAGGACCTCCCGCCTCACTGAAGACTCAAGAGCTTCCTGACAAGTCACAGCAACTGGGGAACGGAGCTGGGGAGTGATTAACCCGGATTCCAGTGACTCCTGCCCAGGGAGCCCCTGTAGTGCTTTCTAGAAACAGGAGGAACGTCTCCCTGCTGGGACAGGCGGCTGGGCACACAGGCGGCTTGAGGGCCCGCGCCGCTCCACCTCGCACACGCATCTAAACACCTCGTGTCTGAACAATTTGTTGCAAAATCAAAGCTTGAAGATCTCGTCTTTAAAACCCCAACAGGGTCTCCTGGGGTGCTCAGTGGGTTAAGCTTCTGCCTTCAGCTCAAGTCATAATCCCAGGGTCCTGGGATCGAGCCCCGAATTGGGCTCCCTGCTTGGTGGAGAGCCTGCTTCTCCTTCTCCCTCTGCCTGCCAGCTCTGCCTACTTGTGCTATCTCTCTGTCAAATAAATAAATAAAATATTAAAAAAAAAACCCCAACAAAGAAAAATCCAGTGTCGACAGCATCCGAGTAAGACTTCCTGCCCGGTCAGAGTCACAGCCGGTCAGCCCCGGGGCTAATCCCCGGCCGGTTTCAGACAGACACTGAACTGCTCTCTCGTGTTCCCCTGCCGCAGCAGGGAGCGTCACGCGGGTGCCCACTGGGGCTCCCCGAACAGCCAAGAAGGCAGCATGTCCCTACGCCTCCTGCACAGGTCGGAACCACTTCCCCCAAAGAGGGTTGAGGCCTCGGCAGGCTCCATCAGCAACAACCTCACTGAGGGCAGCAGCCTTTGCTTCTGAAAAGTGGAAAAGCCCACTTTTGCCCTTGGAAGCCTATGAGGAAATTCTTATGAAATTCTAATTGAATTTCTTTAAATCGTCTTTTTTTTTCCCCGTACTAACTGTCCGCTTCCTGTCCCACAGCCCCACTTTCCCGCTTGTTCAGACAGAAGAGTCTTGGGTACCTGCGAATCCGCTGGGCTTCGTCCCTGCTGATGACGGTGTCGGTGACGCCCCGGCCACACTTCCTCGGGGAGCAGCCTGCGGAGAGCGGAGCGGGAATGAGGCCCTGACCCCATGCGGCATCCCAGCAACCAAGCCACGTGCGTTTATTGAGGACTTGCCGGTAGGTGGCCCTCCTCAGGGCACTTCTGTGGGGCGGTCCGTGCCTTCCACAGGATTCGGGGCCAGATTTGGCAAATAAAATGCAGGACACCCCCACAGAGGTGTGAATTTCAGAGCCGCAACAATGACCCTTTTGGAGTAAGTGCACCCTCCGCAGGACACACCGACACCCGGCGGGACACGGCACACTCCGGGCGGCCCACACCGCGACCCGCGGGAAGCAGCCTGCTTACCCTTGGGAAGAGATCCCTGAGCCGGAGGCGGTGTCCGTGACAGCCTGTGACCACGGGTCCAGCCTTCCAAAGCCCCCGTGAGAAAGCCCTTCAGGACTGAAGCTGTGCTGTCCCGGGGCCTGGCAAACACCGTCACCGAAGGTGCCCACCGTGTGTCCCGCCCCGCACGCCCTCTGTCTCTCCACAGCCGGCACGTGCAGCTGCTTAGGGCCGGGGGTGGACAAGCTCGGACGGCGCCGAGGCCGAAGCCAGGATGAGGCAAAGCGTCCGACAGGGACAGGCTGACAAAGCCCCGGTGTTCCAGCGCACAGGGCGGCCGCTCCCTCGCACGGTGCCGGCCAGTGAGGCGGAGCCGAGGGCCCTCTCAGGGCGGGTGGGGCCGGCTGACCTTCCGCTTTCCACGGTTCTTCCCCGCCCGCAGCCCGCACGCCAGCCTGGAGCCCGCACGCGGAGCGAGTGTCCCGGGACCACGTGAGCCACGCGCGGAGCGTCGGCGCGGAGGGGCTCACAGAGCGGCCGGCCGCCGGGGGGCTTCTCTCTGCACCCTGGTGTGTGGGAAAAATAAACTTCTGCTTGGGGGCCATCGGGGGGGTGTCCCAGTTTCAGGAGACCAAACACGGTCCCACTGATCCCACAGGTGTTTTCATCACAAACAAAAGCCACGTGTATGCTTTTTGTAAGGGATACCCCCTGAATGTGACGACACGAACGGTACAAAATAAAAGCAGATACAACGATAATCAAAAGAAAGCTGGGAGCGTGCCCTCTGTGTGACCACCGCACTTTCACACAAAAGAATCATGACAGGGAAAGACGGTCATGTCTGCAGGTGACAGAGCAGGTAAGACGGGGACAGGACAAACAGCAACGGACGGTATCATTTCAGATACAAAACGGCCAGCACGAAGACCAGTCCCGAGCCGCTGCCGGACCCGCGGTCACGCGGAGATTCCCGCACGCCGCCCTCAGGACATGATGGACAAAGAGACAAATCTGTGAGTGCGGACCAGGAGGATCCCAGAGACCCTTGCAGGCGCCCGTCAGGAAACGGTTCCCCGGTCCACGCAGGACATTAACAGAAACACACTGGGTCAAAGAGAAAGTTGGAGGGCACCTGGGTGACTCGGTCGGTTGAGTGTCTGACTCTTGATTTTAGCTCATATCATGATCTCAGGGTCGAGACATCGAGCCACAACTGGCCCCACACTCAGCTCGAGGTCAGCTTGAGACTCTCTCTCTCTCCCTGCCTCCCCCGCCCCCGCCACGAGCATGCACACACACTCTCTCTCTCTCTCTCTCAAATACATCAGTCTTTAAAACAAGGAAAGTCCAAGCCAAAATCCAAGGACCTGTAACATACAGATCACGTTATCTAGCTACAACGCAATTAGATTAGAAATCAATCTTTTTTTTAACGATTTTATTTATTTATTTGACAGAGATCACAAGTAGGCAGAGAGGCAGGCAGAGAGAGACGGGGCAGGGGGGAAGCAGGCTCCCTGCAGAGCAGAGAGCCTGATGTGGGGCTCGATCCCGGGACCCTGAGACCATGATCTGAGCCGAAGGCAGAGGCTTTAACCCACTGAGCCACCCAGGTGCCCCTTATTATTTCTTTTTTAATTTTATTTATTTACTTATTTGAGAGCAAGTGAGAATATGAGCGGGTGTGGGGGGCAGAGAGAAGCAGACCCCCTGCTGAGCTGGGAAACCCCAAGGCAGGACTCAATCCCAGGACCTGGAGATCATGACCTAAGCCGGAGGCAGAGGCTCAACCGACTGAGCCCCCCAGGTACCCCCAGGAGTCACATTTCTTGTTGGGGCATTTTCTGCAGGGACAACACTCTAGGATACTCTACAGCCAATGCCTTTTCTGGCTTCAACTTTCTCATCCTCTTTACCTTTCCAGTTCTGTCCTGTCTCTCTGTCAGAGCGCAGGACACCTCAGTAAAATGCTGCCCAGTGAGCGGTGGGCCTACCCTGCCTTTCCCAGTCCAGGTGTAGGTTAACCCACCCGAAGGAGGGAGAGTCTGCCCGTACCCTGCCCCCGGCCCCCACTTTCAATCTGATTCCCACCAATTCACGGCCCCAAAAGACCGTCGCATCGCCAACGCAGTGCGCCCCTGTGAACAGGCTGCCCCTTCCCAGGCCGCAGCAGCGTCGCCTACCTTCAAACCGCCGGTGACTGTCATAGTCCTCCGAGCAGGGCACCTCGATGAACCTGCCGGGTAGGATCTCGCTGCGGTGAGCCAGGACCTCCGTGACGCCGTCGTCGCCCCCCAGCCTGCTCCAGAGCAGCAGCCCGGCCAGCACGGCACAGGCCCCCAGGACAGCAGTTCTCAACCACTTTGTCTGCACCTCCCGTGGGGCCTGGACACTCTTTGTGCTGAGGACGAAACACAACTGCCATCACCCAAAGGCACCCGTGTGTGCTGAAAAGACAGACGGTGATGACCGGGAACCGTACCCACGCTTGGTTACTGTTCTGCAGTAACGGGGGTCAGAGCTCCTCACAACCAATCCAGGGGCGCTCGCCAGCCTGAGAGGACGTGCCAGGGCAGGCGCCCCTCCTTCCTGCTCCATCTGCCCCGTGCGGGCGACAAGATGGGCTGCCGGTCTGGGCCACAGAGAAACCCAATCTGTGTTGCCAATCACACTGCCTGCAACTGACACTGACCGCTGGGAACCATGTGCCAGGGCCCACACCCACGCCCAGGGCCCAGGTCTATGCACAGGGGCCACATGTCCATGCCACACCCAGGGCCCATGCCACACCCATGCCACAAACTAAGCGTGTTTCTTGTTGGGATATTTTCTGCAGGGACAACACTCTAGGATACTCTACAGCCAATGCCTTTTCTGGCTTCAAATTTCTCATCCTCTTTACCTTTCCAGTTCTGTCCTGTCTCTCTGTCAGAGCGCAGGACATGCACTAAAAACATGAGCCAGTCAAGAAGAGAATACAATCACAGTGAAAATGATCTGCAATTAAGACAGTTTTACACAACCTACACTCCTCACTGCCATGCTGAAGTTGCATGCATACATCTGTGCACACATCTGTACCACGTATATGCCCACGTGGGTCTGTGTGTGCATGTGGGTAACCGGGAAGCTGAGTACTCTGTTTAGGAAAGACTTGGTGACTGTAGGGCTCAAAGAACTTACAAAAAATAAGAAAAAAGATCAAGGCACCCTTTTAAGGAGGTATGCCCTCCTTCTTCAAGTATGTAATTAATCCCTAAAAAGCAGGGAGTCCGACTTCTATTTTTATATGTCCCTTAACGCTTTGCAGTGCTATATGAATAAAACGAATTCCAACAAATACATCCCAAGGAGGGCACAGCATGGTCACACCGTGTTGAGTGGATACCTGATGATTTTAAACAGGGACCATAGATACCTGCGGGGGAAGAGGGGGCCTGCCGAGCTCAAAAACGTCCCCCGCCCCTAGAACTGCTGTCTGGCCTCGAGGCCACCCAGCCTTCTCTCGTCAGAGCAGGGTGGACACCGGACACCCGACGCCAGTGGGCCCATCATTTCTCTTCCCCCCAAATCCCAGACAGGGCGGGGAGACTGCCAGCCCGTCTGGGCAGCAAATGACTGGAGCCCCGACCGGCAAGGCGGAGCTGCGGGCCACACCTTCCCCCACGGCGCGGCTGCCCCGTCTGAAAGCCACAGAGCGGGACGCACAAGTCGCAAACGACGAAGAAACTGCATCCCGCGGATTCGGGCGCAGCACCCCCGCGGGGTCTGCTCAAGGCGAGCACCCCTGCTCGGAGGAGCGGGGCTCAAGCTGCGCCCGGAGAATCTTGCCGAGTCTCAGAGCAAGGTCCACGGCCGCTGGGCCAGCTCTGGGGCTCCGCGCTCGTCCCGGCTCTGACGGCTTTCCGGACAGCGCCCTGGAAGGCTCCGTGATGACCCTCGTGCGCCCACCGGGCCGTCCACCGCCGGCCCTGAGGACAGCGCACAGGGAGAGACGACGGGGCCTCGCAACCCGTGCGCGTCGGGAGGCCGGCCGTGGAGGCCTCTGCACCCACAGTCCGAGGCGGGGCAGGGCCCCCGCCCCGCGCGCGGGTGGGAAGTCCGAACCCCGAGCCTCCCCTCTGCGCCGCACCGGGACGCTGCAGGCCCCGCCCCCGCAGGCCCCGCCCCGGCAAGGGCCCCGCCCCTCGCCGGGCCCCGCCCCGGCAAGGGCCACGCCCCATGCAGGCCACGCCCCGGTGGATGCCCCGCCCCTCCCGCCGCCGCCGCTGCCGCCGCCGCCCGCCCGTCCCCCCGCTGCTCCGTACCCGCTGCCGCGCCGGCGCTCGGCCGCCCCGCTGCCCTCGGGCGCCTTGGGCGCGCCTCTCCGCTGAGGCGCCATCGGGCCGGGCCGCTGCGGAGCCGGGCCGAACGCGGGAGCCGTCCGAGCCCGGGACGAGCGCCGCGAGAGGGTGCGCGAGGCCGGCGCGGCCGGGGACGCAGAGCGACGCGCTCGACCGTCGACCCCGGGCCTGGCGGCCAGACCCGAGCAATCGCAGGCCGAGCGCCGAGCAGGGCGGGGCGGAGCGCGCAGCCCGCAGAGCCCCGCGCCGCCCGCCGCCCGCCGCCCCGGAAAGCGGCCGGGACCCGGGACCCGCGGTCGCCGTCGTGTGCGCGCCCGCGGCCCCCGGGGTCTCCCCGCAGGGCCCGGCCCGGGCTGTGCCGTCGGCCCCGCGCTCCCCTCCCGCGGCGTGCGCGGCTCCCGCGCCCTGGGGCCTCTCCCGGCGCCGACCGCGGGGTCTCCGTTCGCTCCCCGCGCTCGGCCGCGCTCCCGGGGGCCGGGGCAGCCCCGTCCGGCCGGCGCGGGAGCAGGTGAGTGACGCGCGGGGGGCGCCGGGCGGGGCCGCGTCCCTGGGAGGGTCCCGGGGGCCGCGGGCGCGCCGCAGCCCCGAGCGGTCAGCGTCCCGGGCGGACCCCGGTTCGGCCGCGGCGACCTGCGCGCCGGGGCTCGGACCCCGCTCGCCGTGTAGACGGTGCAGGAGCGAGTCCGAGCGAGGCCCCCGCGCGCCCGCGGCTCTTCGCTCGGGGTTTGCGGGGCCGGCGCGGTGGAGCCGGCGCGTCCGCGGCGGGGGGCGGGGGGCGGGGGCGGGGGCGGGGGCGGGGGGCAGCGGGCGGAGGGGGAGGGGCGGGGGCGGGGCGGGCCGGGCTCCTCTCGCCGGGGAGGGCTGCCCACGCCGCGCGCACGCCGGGCCGGAGCCTGTCCCCGCACCCCGGGGACGCGTGCGGTCGGCGGGGTGTCCCCACGGTCCGGCTCGAGGAGCCGCGTTCGGGACGCGTTTGCACGAAGCCCACCGCCCGTCGGAGGGTGACTTAGGTCGTCACTCTGGGAATTTCGTCGCTGAGGCCGTTTTGGATACGATTTCTGTTTTAGAAAGTTGAACTGGTTTCTGCGTGCGCCGGTTTAGAACAGATTTCGCAGGGTCGGGGGTCCTCGCGCCCCGCGAGTCGTTCGAATGACCTGCAAGCCGGACCGTACGCAGAGATTTCCTTTCACTTTTCTCATCTGGTCCTGTGTTTTTTACAGTGGGGAGGGGGGCTGCACTCTTTCCCAGCGACGTCACTGTCATCCGGACCCTTCCTCTAATTTAATAGAAGCGAGTCAGTCTTCTCTGACCTGGACCCAGTTTTTAGTGTCTTCTTGCATACGGCCAAGTCTGGAGCTGACCTCACCTGTGGAAATGTAAATTATTCTTAATGCTCTTGAAAGTAAAATAAAGGATAAATTTTCTACAGAGCATCATACTGCAGGACGTGAAAGATGCCTGTTTTCACCAGCACAGTATGGACAACTCGAGATGGTCTTTAAAACAATTACTTTGTAGTCATTTGTGTTGTTACAGATCATAGCCCTCTTAGGAGGAAACCAGTGCTCTTCTATTTTAGAAGCAAATCCTAATTGAATGCAAGAGGTCCCTTTATTTGAGCATGAAGTAGACTTCTTGATTCATTTTCATGTTGGTGAAATGAGTTTCCTCCCAGCGAAAAACGCAAAACTGGGCATGTGGGGATGGAAGCACAGAGTGGAAGGGCAGAGGCTAAAAGGGGCCTCTGCCCACTTATAACTTTGAATTTCTCCACTAGGAAGAAGTGCCCAGACGAAAGATTTTTGTTATAAAAACTTCATGAAAAATAGTGAAATGTCAGGCTCTTCACCCTTTAAGATGCGATTAGTTCATTTGGACCTTAAGGGAGCTCCACCAAAGGTTTCCTACCTCTCGGAGGTAAGTGCTCCTTTCCTTGTAGACAGTCTTCCTTGCCTCGGGTTTGGTCTTCAAAGTTGTGAACAGTATTCTGTAGAAATGTATGCTTAGAGCACAACCATGGGGTCCTAGGCAGGGGCACAATGGTGGCAGCAGCAGAGATTTTGAATTTCCATCAAATCTCTTCATAGAACAGAGCAACTAAGATAGGAAAAGGAGGCAAGGGTTAGGGAACCCAGCAAAGGAGACCCACAGCCTCTCTGTTGTGGACTGAATTGTGTCTCCCAAAAAGGTGATGTTCAAATCTTAAGTACTCGTACCTATGAAGGTAACCTCAGTTGGAAATAGGGTCTTTGCAATTACAGTGGACGTAAGATGAGGCCACATTGGAGTCAGGCAGCCCCAGTCCAGTAAGTGACGTCGTTATAGGAAGAGGGAACTTTAGACACAGGGGCACCGTGTGAAGACAGAGGCAGAGATCGGAGGGTTGCGGCTGTAAGCCAGGGAGTGCTGGGACTGCCAGCAACACCAGACGCTGGAAGAGGCAAGGAAGGGTTCTTCCATGGAGCCTTCAGAGAGAGCACCGCCCTGCCCACACCCTGATGTTTTACATTTCTGACTCCTAGGACTGGAAGAGAAAATTCTCATTGTATTAAACCACCCAGTTTGTGGTCATTGGTATAGCAGCCCTAGAAAACTAATACGCTCTTCAACAAAAGTAGGTATGAGGGTATCCCCGTGAATTCCAAAGTGCATGTGGTACAGCATACCACCCATGTGGGATTAGGGACCAGGCAGGAGGTGATGGAGGAGAGAGGAAGGAATTCTGACAGGTCCAAGACCAGAGGACCCAGGCCCGCAAGTACAGGTCCTCCGTCAGAGAGCAGTGGGGGAGAGGTTTCACTGGCTGCAGTGCAGAAAGACTCAGAAGAAGATGCTGGAGAGGCCTAAGGCTCTCAGAAATACCTTCCAGAAACTTCTAGAAAGGCAGAGCCGTGCATAAAGAACACAGTGTTGAGGAGAGAATCATGGGGAGCTGGACTGGGACATGGAAAGTAAAGCGGAGCAAAGGTTCTAGTGTGGGGAGCATGGAGGCAGAGGCAGCCTCTGGCGGAGAGACAGACGAGAGGAGAGGAACCAAAGTGAGCAGGTGTCGCAGAAAGTCCCAACTTACTGTTGGGAAGTAAGTACAGAACAAGAGAATGCCACGCATGAAGGGACAAATGCGTTCTGACAAATGAGAAGATAAGCAAAGAAGGTCCAGCTCACCTGTAGCAGGAGCCCGCTGGGCCGGTCCACCCCGGGCTCCCTCCCGTGTTGGCAGTCCCCTGACAACTAGGAACACCGGATGGTCCAGGATGGTCCCACGCGTCCAGCAGTTGTGCTGGCTGTGCACTGGGTGCCTGGGTCTGGTCCTGCACGCGGGCCCCTCCCTCCCAGCGGCTCGGCCGGCCTCTCAGCGCGGTGCTCACAGGGCTTGGAGAGCACGGGAGTCGAAGCCGCGAGTCTCAAGTCAGCTGGGAACAGACCCCCGCCTCGATGCGGAAGGCATTACTGTCACCGTGTTTTCAGTTTGCAGCGGGCCCAGGGAGGAGAACACATGCTCGGGACCCCAGAGGCAGTTCCCTGAAGTCTAGGGATACTTGGGTCTGTGCCCGGAGAGGGCAGAGCTGGGGCGCCCGGTTGGCTCGGCCAGTTGAGCATCTGATTCTCCGCTTCAGCTCAGTTCACGAACTCGTGGGGCGTGGGGTCAACCCTGGAGTCAGTGTCCCAGCTCTGGGCTGGGAGGTCGCTCGTGCCTCTCTCCCTCTGCCCCTCCCCCATGCATGCGCTGTCTCTTTCTCTCCCTCAAGCAATAAATAAATCTTCAAAAAAGAAAGGGCATACCATATACCAAGGATGGTGGACATTAAGGCGTCTTTTTGTAAGTGTATCAGATTTTAAAGAAAATGAAAGTGAACAACTCATTTGGGCACACGGGGGAAAGCTACAAGTTCTGTATGAGGGAAGGATAATCAGATCAGCATCAGGTCCTTTGAGAGCAGCGTTTTAGGACAGAAGACAAGAGCATAACATATTTAAGATACTGAAGGATTTTGTATCCAACCGAGTGGACCATCGGGTATGAAAGCCGCAGGCCAGCTATCGTGGACATCCAAGGAGTGAGTGAGTGACTGAAGACAGAACGGGCTGCAGCAGCATCGGGACTGGAACGACCGTGTAATGGCCCAGCGGAAGTACAGTTCGAGCCAGTGACCGCAGGAAGGACGGCATTGCGATCCCCCCGTGCAGCCCCCGTTGAGTGGGCTGGGCGGCGATGTCAGCAGCCGCTAAAACCAGGAGACAGAAGGTCAAGGCCTGGGTCTGGCTGATTCCCCTGGGCCCACTGGTCAGCCTAACACCAGTCTGCTGGGGCAGCCAGACTTGGGACTTTTAGAATCATCTGTGAAGTACTTGTGCCCAAAGAATGACACCTGGGTCCAGTCCCCCCTTCATGTCTGACCACCATCACACACGAGGGTAGGAAATGGGCAAACACACTACAGGACATCGTGAGAATACCACCCCTCAAATCCCAAACCTGGAAAATTATACAAAACAAGTGACAAAATTATACAAAACAAGTTTCTTCAACAAATAAATTCCAAATTAAAAAAGCAGAGGGGACTGTTAAAAATCAGAGAACCTAAGATCTATTCAAACGATGCAGTGTATGACCTTGTTTGGACTGGGCTCAAACAAGCCACATGTGAGAAGGTCTTAGCACAGGGAGCTTTGAACAGGAATGACACTGAAGATTTGGTTAGGTGGGTTCCTGGCGTGTGGTCGTGTTTCTGTAAAAAATCTTCATCAGGGATATATACTGAAGTGTTTACACACGCACAGTTGTTTCGTCTGGGATTTGCTTAGAAATACTCCAGTCAGAAAGGGGAAAATTAGGGGAAATGATGTTGAGTCTCGGGGACAGATGCGCGAGGCTGGCATAGCACAGCCCGTGTGTGTGTGCGTGTGTGTGCGCACGTGGGTGCCCACTTGTGCAGCTTTACAGCGAGGACCTTCCCTGTCCCAGCACCCGGCAGGAGTGTGTGTTGGGGACACCTGGGCCGCCCCACCCCACAGCCTCCCCCCCACCCACGGCACAGAGGATCACCACCGACCCCAACGGCCAAAGCGCCCAACAGGCTGTGGCGGTCGGGTGGCCGCAGGGGGCTGAGGAAGTGGGAAGATGCCGAGAAAGTTGTGCGGCGTTACCCGCCTGCCTGACCTGCGCCCGCCCACTCCCTCCCAGTCTGTCTGCCTCTCTTTGTAGCTGGCGTCAGCTGTTGGTTGTGCGTTGGCCACGGTGACGTTTCGGCCCCAGGCTGTCCTGCTTCCCTCCAGCTTGCTCCCGAAGGTCCCCATGCTCGTGGGAAAGGAAAGCTCCCATGGGCACGTCAGCAGGAGCGTGAAAAGTCTCGTGGAACCTGCAGGGACCCTTGTCCGGGGAGGGCTTGCTGTTTAGTTACCTGCTGGAAGCCCTTCCGGTGGTGCCCATGATCCCTTTCCCACCCCAGACTTGACATCAGACCGGAAGGAGATAATTCTGTAGACGTGAACTAGACTTGAAAGTCCTTGAGAATAAGAGCTCGTCTCCTTTGAAGCAAAGGTAGAGGACGAAATGGGGTGAGCAAGGGGAGGCCCCGTGAGCGCAGCCAGGAGCAGCCCGCCCCTGTCCCACCCTCAGCCCCCACCTCCTCGGGGTTAACCACGAGGCTGAGCCACAGCTCTGTTCCGCAGGTGCAGACCTCCCCCCCACCCCGAGCCAAGCACGCGGGTTAGCCGTGTCAGAGTTCGATCGGTGCGACACAAAGTACGCATTCCAGGTTCAGTGTTTCCAGGAGAAATGAGAATATCGACAGCCCGTGTCCACAGGCAGGAAGACAGGCCACGTGTGGCACCTCTGTCGCCCTCCTTCACATAGTCGCTTCCTCACAGCGTCTCTGTTCCTCCAGGTCTTTCCTCTGTTCCACGCCTTGGGCGCCAACGGGCTCCTCCTCGAGTATGAAGACATGTTTCCCTACGAAGGCCGCCTCAGGCTGCTGAGAGCCAAGCACGCATACAGGTATCCCCAGCCACGGAGAGAGCGGGGCCGCCGGCGGTGTGGGCAGGCTGGGTGAGGGTTTGGCAGTGGTGGGCAGCCCTCTCCTGGCTTTTAAACTCATATCTTAGTTACAAAAATAAAATACATTTGCTGGAGAGAATTTGAGAACATTTTGGGGGGAAGGAGAAAGATGGGGAGACGGGGGGATTAAGGGGATGGGGATGCTGCTCTTTAAGGCCACAGTTGGGACCCTCACCACGAAAGCAAAGATTAAAGGGGGTCGGAGGGTCAGAGTCAGTAAACGCAGATGTGGCGGCCGTGGGCGCACCCCGCTTGGCTTCAGAGTTCTGGTGTCCGTGTTAGTAACAGCCCGAAAGGAAAATAACCAAAGGACATTTGGGCCAGTCCCCCCCAAAAGTAAAAATGGCCAATAAGCAATATAGTAGTAATATAGTGAATTAAATCGAGTGAAGTGCCATTCTGGCTATCAAATTGGTAAGGATTTTTTAAAGGTTCTGATGCTCTGTGTTCCTGAGGGTCAGAAGAAGCCAGTGTCCGGCTGGCGGGCTGCTCTGCGGGGAGGGTCGGCTCCGTGTCAGAGCTGCGCAAGGGGCTCGTGCCCCACGTGCGTGTCTTGAGTGTTCACGCTGCAGGGAGTTGCTGGAAGTCTCTGTTCTTCCCATGCTGCTCGCTTCGTTTTTCTTCTGACGACAAACATGTTCTGTTCATTTGCTGGTTTGTTAAGTGGAAGCAAGTGCTGGGATACCTGTGGAGCTTGAAAGGGTCTGTGTGAGCCCGTGCATTGGTAGAACTGGTTAGGAGATGATCAGACACACACCCAGAACCTGGAGCTCGCTTTCATCTTGAGATAAATTCCTGTGTAGAAGCTCATGCCAGAGCAGGCAGCCGGCCCTTCCCGGGTGCCATCCATGTCCCCGCCAGAGCATCCCCCTGTTCAGGCATGTCTCGGAGGTCACTAACCCCCCACAGGGATGAGTCCCCCCCACCCAATGTAACCTTGAAGGTCTTTTAAATTTCCTCTATTAAAGGGGTCACCAGCTTCTCTGGAAAGGGCCAGATAGTCCGTAGTTTGGGCTGTGCAGCTCACCTGGTCTCTGCTAGAGCAGTCTGGGGGCACAAGCAGCCAGCCGTGGCGGATTTCCCGTAAAACTCCTCTTGTGGGCACTGAAATAGGAATTTCGTGGAACTTTGACGTGTCATGAAAAATTTTTCTTCTTCTGATTTTTCTCAACCAAGTTTGATTAGGTAATGGGTTGTATGAAAACGGGTGAATTTGTCCTTGGGCCCATCTGCCAACCGCTGTTCTAGAATATGATTCCATGTATGGCCCAGTTTCTTATAAAACGACTTTAGCTTTTTACAGAGCTTGGGTGAAAATAGCTGGTAAAAAGCAAACTGTTACTTGAGGACCTAACAGAGCATCATTTCCCCCAGGTCTAGGTGGGAGCCCTCTCTGAAGTCTTAGGAATATCTTTTGAGCTTTTTTGGAAATAGTGAGCATACTAGCTTCTGCAGGAGGATGCACCGCCGGAACCTGACAGGGGAGGGGGGAGTGTGAACAGGGGCTGGTGTGAAGGCACTGGAGTGAACCTCTGGGTGATCTTTGTCTCCCAGCCCCCCTGAAATCAAAGAGATCCTACACCTGGCTACGCTGAACAAGCTAGAGGTCATTCCATTGGTGCAGACATTTGGACACATGGAGGTAAGTCGGAGGAACAGAAGTTACCTGGTGCCAGGTGTGGGGCTCGGGGGTCCACGGGCAGTGGCTAGCCACAGGTGGGGAGCAGCTCTTTCTCAAGCTCTGCCCTGCAAGTGGCGGAAGAGCCCAGAGCTCCAGGCCAGAGCATCCTCTGTCCAGGGAATGGAGGGGCGGGGCTGGGGTGGAGGCCTGATCCCATGGAGCCCTGCAGGCCAACTTGGTTTCCTTTCTAACTTGCATGCCTCACTTAATCCTGGAGATGTTTCCCAGGCTCCCATGTGATCTTCAGAAATAGTTTTTCAGAAATAGCACAAAAGACGGGCAGCGGATTAGACACAGCACGGATGCGACGGCTGCAGGTTCCGGGCGCTCCTCACCGGACGCGCCTGGCCCTGTGGCCAGCCCTCCCCCAGCTGTTCAGGTGCGAGTTGCGTCAGAGCAGCTGTGTCCACGTCTGCTCGCGCGCCCCTCCCCTGCCTGTGTCCCCGGCGCCCAGGCCTCCAGAGCTGACGTGCCCTGCCGTGCTCCCTGGGCTCCTCGCTTCCTGCTGCCTCGGGCCGCAGTCTACAGAGCGTCCCTCCAGGGCCCCGCTGTCCTCCAAGTCGCTAAATGTAGTGACAGGTTCTGGTCTGTCTTCCTTGACTCTGGCTTTTCGCAGCCCCGGCAGTTCCCTCCCAAACCCCACACTCTCCTGGCCCCCCACTCCCGGCCACACTGCTTCCGCTAGCGGCGTGCCATCCTGTCGCTACCGCTGGGTGTGGCCGCGGTCCCCACGGCTCCTCTCCAGACCCTCCCTGTGCAGACAATGCCATGTCCACTCCTGCTTCCCCTTCGTCCTCCATGACCCCCAGATGCGGGCTCCTCTGCCCTGTTCTGGCGCCCCGCGCACCCCCGCACTCGGGCCATCGCGCGCCCTGCTGCTTCTGCTCCTCTGTCTCGGGTCGGCGGCCGCCAGCCCTCTGCTTCCATCCCTGTGTCAACCACCGCCTGACCTGCCCGAAGGCCCCCCTAATGGTGCCGCTCTGACCCCTTCTCCCAGTCGCTCCCCCACTCCTGCTCCTCGAGGAGCCTGGCTGCTCTCAGAGTCGGTTTGTTTCCTGGGGCCGCTGCAGCAAAGGACTTCAGCCAGGTGACTCGCGCCTCCGGAAGCTCCCTCACAGTTCTGGGCCAGAAGCCTGAGGCCCGGGTGTCCTCAGGGTCGGCTCCTGGAGAAAGACCATTAACGTGCACTTACTTGCCATCAGGATGTGCCCCCTGGTGAAATCACTACAGGGACTTTGCACGTTTGATCTTCCAAACTGTTGAGTTCAGTTCTCTGGACGTTCTGGATACGAAGGTTGTTGGATGACGACTTGCAGGCGTTTGCTCCCAGTCTGGTCTTTGTGTTTTCAGTCCTTCCAAGGATCTCAAAGAGCAAAAGTGTCTGATTTTGATCGTGCGACTTCTCGGTTTTGCTTTGATGGGCTCTGCTCCTCGTGTCGTTTCTAAGAACTCCGCCAGTTACTGGCTCCCGGAGATTTTTCCTGTTTCCTTCTAAAGTTCTACATTCGCACACTTTCCACTTGCTGTCATGGTCCATGCCGAGTTAATTTTTGCGTAAGCTGTGAGGGTTAGAGTGAGGGTCATTGTTTTTTTGCATATAGTGCATGACCGCTGAGATGGCCAGTCGGGCCAGCACCACTTACTGAGGGATGATCCTACCTTTAGACTCTGGAATCTGGGGTTGCTTCTGTACCTGTGTCAAAAGTCACTTGACCTTTTTTGTGAAGGTCCGTTTCTGAACTGTTCTGTTCCATCGATCTATGCATCTGTCCCTTTGTCAGTACCTTCTTGTCTTTGTTCTTGTTGTTTCACTGTGACTCTTAAGTAAAATCAGGTAATAAGAGCTTTATTTTCCACTCAGTTTGTACATCTGTAAGAAACCTTGCTGGGATTGGGGCGCCTGGGGGGCTCAGTCTGTTAAGCATCTGTCTTCAGGCTCTGGTCATGATCTCAGGATGCTGGGATCGAGCCCCGCGTCGGGCTCCCTGCTCAGCGGGGAGTCTGCCTGAGTCTCTCACTCTGCCCCTCCCCCCAGCTTGTGCTCGCTTGCTTTCTCTCTTTCAAATAAATAAAATCTTTTAAAAATTTTTTATTTATTCATTTGACAGAGATCACAAGGAGGCAGAGGCAGGCAGAGAGGGGGGAAAGCAGGCTCCTTGCCAAGCAGAGAGCCCTATGTGGGGCTCAATCCCAGGACCCTGGGATCATGACCTGAGCCGAAGGCAGAGGCTTTAACCCACTGAGCCATCCAGGCGCCCCTGCACATCTCATGATTTTTGGTTGAAAATTGGGCATTTCAGATATTGTGAATCTGACTTTTGCCGCTGCAGCTGGTTGTAAATTGCTTTCTGTCTCAGAGCCTGTCCCCCGGCTGTGCGGCCACTGATGGCTTCGGTTAGCATGCTGCTCATACATGCGTTTTTGGCCTGGCTTCCTAGGGCCACCCCTCTGCCTTCATGGATGGTGTTCAGCCAGGGTCTGGACCGTGGTGGCCTGGAGCTGTGAGGACCCACCCTGTGGTACGGGCTGGGGGCACTGGGAGTTCAGCCAGTGCCCCATCTGCCTCGGCTGTGGGTGTGCGTGTGGCCTCTGGTCAGCCGGGGTGTGAGGAGAGTGTGTGTCACCTCTGTGGCTCTCATGTCCAGTCACCCATCCCATTTCAGGCTGGTGGCCGCTCCATCTGAGTGTGAATGAGCCTGGCTTTTACTTTTCTCACCAGGCCCAGGTGGACCTGACAGAAGGGCCATGAGCCAGCCACAGGCTCCGCCCGGCCCCCCAGCACCCTTGGTGGGGGACCTGGAGCCAGCCCTTGCTTTGGGTCAGCTGCAGGCTTCTGGATCCCAGTGTCCCCTCCTGTCACCTCCTGTATCTCTGCAGTTTGTGCTGAAGCACGAGGCTCTCGCTCACCTCCGAGAAGTGACACTTTTCCCGAATACCCTGAACCCCCACGAGGCGGAGGCCCTGGCGCTGGTGGGAGCCATGGTCAGCCAGGTCATGGAGCTGCACCCGGGCGCCCGGTGGTTCCATGTCGGCTGCGACGAGGTGGGTCCTTCAATGCTGTCCACCCCTGAGCCTCACCTGCCCGGTGTGTCCCTCCCAGACCGCAGTAGCCTCTCTCCTTCCCTTCAAGGGCCCTTTTCCCATCTTGTGGGGTAGTTTCTTACATAGAAAAATAGTCCACGTGCCAAGGATAAAGAAGAACTGGCCGAGGAGACGTCCCCCAGTGAGGGCATCCATCGCAGCTGACCCGTGACCTTGTGTGGGCAAAGCTGTATTGCTGAGCACAGCGAGGGGTGCCCTGCAGGATGGACGAGGGCTGGGCTCTGACCTGAAATGGCCGTGCTGTCCACACCCGAGCAGCGGCAGAGCCAGCCCCCGCATTGGTTATCTGCTTGCTGGCTGGTGGACACTTTGGTTATTTCTGCCCTCGGGCTGCTGTGAGTGCTTAAAGGAAGCCTGGAGTGGAAGTTAGGTCTCGGGGAAGAAGGAGGCCCCTTCACCACCTCCTCTGCACGGGCAGCTGCTACCGCAGTCCTGGCCGACGCGGCCTGGGCCGGTCTCTCCCAGGTGTGTCCGCAGTGAGGCCGGGCAGACCCATCCTGTGCTTCCTTCCAGGTCTATTACCTTGGCGAGGGCGAGGCCTCGAGACGGTGGCTGCAGCAGGGACATAACACCAAAGCAAGACTGTGTCTGTCCCACATAAAGGCAGTGGCCTGCCACGTGCTGGCCCGGCACCCTGCCACAAGGCCCCTGGTGTGGGACGACATGCTGCGGGCCATCCCCGAGGACCAGCTCTCAGGTCAGCAGGTGCCTCCTCCAGGCTGCTGGTGCCGGGAGTGAGGAGGCGAGTGGCTCCTGGGGGTGGGCTCTGGGACCCCTCCCCCAAAGCTCTCACTCCAGGCGACCCCCTTAGAGTCACTCTCCAAACTTTCTCACACAGAATGCCATTCCCCCAGCAGAGAGTGCAGAGTGGTAGGTCTGAAGCTGGGCCTGGCCAGCAGGGGGAGGAAGCTGGGGAAAGGGTCCCACTGGGCCTGGGAGTGTCCAGTGCTTCCAGCCGCCTTGACCCCATAGGACCCCGTGGCCAACCCTGCGGGCGCTGTGGCTAAAGCTCACACAGGCTGCTGGTCAAGGACAGCACCCCTCCAGCCCGCCAGGGCTCACCCCATCTGAGGCTCCGGGCTGAGACCAGAGATGCACCCCATGGTCCACTCAGAGCCCCCGCCCAGAGTGTGGCCACTGCCCTGGCCTCTGCAAGGCCAGGTGTCCTGGAGGCAGCCCCAAACAGTATGGCCGTTGGGTTCTCCTTAAGATGAGACAGGATCCAGCCCAAGTGGAAGTGTGTTCCTGCTGCACCCGGTCACAGCGCCCCGACCGTGGCACACAGACAGAGCAGTTCCCCCACGCAGGAAGCTCTGGGGTTCCCGGCTTGGGGGTTCCCCTTTCACGGAACTCCGTCTGCTCGTTGCCAAAGTTGGCCAACCCATGGCTGCAGCATTTGCTGTGTCTAGTCTGCACCTGTAGCCCAGACTCCCAAGCGAGTCAGCGTGTGCTCTGTTGTAACACTGGGGCCGGGGCGAAGGTGTGCGGGCTGCGGGGCCGTGGGGCTGTGGGGCCAGGGCAATGGCTCTTGGCTCACAGCCTCTCTCTGCCCCCAGCATCGGGAGTGCCACAACTCGTGGAGCCTGTGCTCTGGGACTACGGGGCCGACCTAGACGTCCATGGCAAAGGTCAGTACCCGGACCACGGCCCTAAGACCCTGGAGCCCCGACTGCCTGGCTAGGGGCGTGCAGGGGCCTCTGTCCCTCGGTTCATCAGGACCCTGTCAGCTGCCTCCGCTTCCCCACAGGCCCCTCCCTGAGGGAGCTCGGCCAACCACAGGGCCACCGGGGCACCCATCCCGGCCCACGTCACTCCC
This sequence comes from Eira barbara, assembly GCA_020311275.1. NCBI lineage: Eukaryota > Metazoa > Chordata > Mammalia > Carnivora > Mustelidae > Eira > Eira barbara. Next base: position 597,517 of record JAHRIG010000102.1, on the reverse strand, counting down.
GACGTGTCCCATGTTGTCTGCTGTTTTCCTCACGAGCATCTGGGCGGCATCTCTGATCTCACTGAGACTTCAGTCTGCCTGGAACTCGAGCTGGCGGCTGGGGGCTCCTCTTGCTCTCCGGTCCGACAGGCGCCGTGTCCAGGCTTGGCAGCCTCAGCTCCTCGGACCAGGCCCGTCACACCACTCACGTTCCCGCCTAGCTCTTCTCATGGAAAAGTACCGGAAGTGTGGTTTTCTCCGGCTGTGGGCTGCCAGCGCCTTCAAGGGGGCCACGGGGGTGAGCCAGGCCTTGACCCCCATCGAGCACCACCTCAGGAACAACGTGCAGTGGCTGCAGGTGGCGGCCCGTGGGCCTGCCGACATGCTGCAGGGCATCGTCCTGACCGGCTGGCAGAGGTGAGGCAGCGCCCACCTGCCTGGCAGGGGCCAAGCAGCTCTGAGGGCCCGGGACAGACCACCCCTCCTTGGCCCGTCTGGTCTGGTCCTCAGCCCTTCCTGGGAAGGGGCCGGTGCTCCTATGAGGGGAGGAGCCTGGGCCCCTAACACCCCCACAGCCGTCCCCCAAACCCTGCAGAGGGGACGTCACTCAGGGTGTCTGGGGCGATGCACCCTGGTCCTCCCAGCCCCCACACACCTCCGCACCCTCGGCAGCCTTGCCTCCAGGGCCACACAAAACGTGTCTCACGTGTGGCCAGCACAAGGAGAGATTTTCTCTCTTTAGGGATTTCGCCCTATTTGAAAAGTGAGCTGCAAGTGAACCCTGGCTCCTGGCCAAGTCCTAGCCACAGGTCTACCCCGCGTTGGGGAGGGCAGAGGGGGAGACAGCTGGAGGCCCCTGCCCGAGACTTGCTGAGCCCAAGGTCTCCCAGAGCGGAGTCAGAGAACTTACTAAGGATGTCAGGGTGTCCACCCCAAGCAGCAACCTAGGCAGGGCCTCTGGGTGGGACGCGGCCCGAGGCAGCAGCCAGCCCTGTAGGAGCATCTCAAGGCCAATCGGGTGTGCCCGGGAGAGTGTGCAGGCATCCGCTGTGCAGGTGGGCAGTGGAAGCTGAGCGGCCCTCTCCCCCGGACGTAGGTACGACCACTTCTCCGTGCTGTGCGAGCTGCTTCCCGTGGGAATCCCGTCCCTGGCCGTCTGCCTGCAGTCGCTGCTACACGGTACGGTTCCCTGCTCCCGATGCCCCCGATGGCGTCTCCTCGGAGCAGGACTGTGGTCATGCTCACCGGTGGACAGGGGTTCGGCCGCCCACCCGCCCCGCGGCCCCCAGACACAGTGAGCCTGTGAGAGCAGTTCGTCCTGGGTGCATGCTGACAAGGACTCTGCCCTGAGCCGGCCAGGCTCCCCACATGGGCAAAGACATGGGCTCACAGGGGCGACAGCCCGTGAGGGCGCGGGTCTGTGGCTGCGTGGGGCACAAGGGTAGGGCAGCACGAGGAAAGCGGGGTCTGGCTCCCGGACAGACACTGAGCCTCCCCATGCGTCATGCCTTCTGAAGGGTTAGTGGGAACCGTTCAGACAGAGGTGTGGGGACGCTGCAGCCAACTCTGGTGTTGACACTGGGTGCTGGCTTCCGCTGCCCCGCCTCTGAGGTGGGCACCGCTGCCACACAGCCCTCCTCCCTCTGTGGAGACGGGCCGGGCCTCGTGCCCCACCAGCTGCTCCCGCGCGAGCTGACATGGTGCCCGGTCCACATTGGTACGTGCAGGCCTCACTGGCTCGTTTCAGTTGTCCTGGAATGTTCCGCATCTGAGAAACCGCAGTGGCCAGGTCCTGCGTACGTCCGGGACAGCCGTGGGCGCGCCGGGCAGCACAGGCTGAGGGTTCCCCCGGTGGCGGGGCTGCTTCTCCTCTTTGTTTTCTCATTTTTAACACAGTGAGCCCGTTTCATGTGTTTCGTACGAAGCCCCGTCGCTGAGGTCTGCTTGGGGCTGGCACATGCACACTGACCTCCTTGGTCACTTTGCCACCGGGCCTGCACAGTGGTGCCGGGGCCCTGCCACTCTCGAGAGGCTCCTCTAACCACCTCCGTCTGTGCTTGGTTGCAGGAGGGTTTACCGAAGACGTTAAAGCAAAAGTGGAGAACTTTCTCGGGATTTCAAACCTAGAAATAACTGATTTTACAAGGTAACCCCCCACCCCCGGCCCTGCCTCTCCCCTCACATTTGGACCCCCAGCTCAGCACGGCGGCTCTCGTGCAGCGAGGGGCCCGGCTCCTTCCCTGGCAGTGACATCCTGGCCCTCGTCACGCATGTCAGCCTCCACTTGCGCAGCTCCGTGGACACGCTGCTGGAGAGGGACAGGTGAGTGGGCAGGGGCTGAGCCCACACTCCCAACAGGACAGGGTGAGGGTGGCCCGTCCCAGACAAAGACTTTCTGGGGGGGAACCAGCGTTTTACATGTTTCACCAGACTCTTTAAGGTTTTTCAAAGACGTTCTCTTAACCACCCCCGCCCCCAAGGCTGCCCGGCCAGCCGCAGTGGGCACACCTGCATGTGTGGGTCTGCCCCGCAGGTACGTGAGTGGCTGGTTCAGCCCTTACCACCGCAGGCGGAAGCTCATCCACCCAGTCATGGTCCAGCACATCCAGCCCCAGGTGCTCAGGTTAGTTGCTCCCGCTCCTGGCAGTGCCCACCCCCAGGGCTGCACGTCCTCTGTGGCTTCTGGCTTTGAACCTGGACGAGCTTTCTAGGTCTTGAGCCATGAGTCCTTAGGTGAATCACCTTGGCTGAAACAGCTGTGCCGTACGTGTTCGAGAAGCCAGGGCATTCCTAGCCTAAAAGGGTGAGGGTCACCCTGGGCAGGGTCGAGGGCCCCTCCTGGCCGGCAGCCCTCCTGGCTGCTCTCGTGGCTCATGGCTCTGAGCCGAGGCCGATGCAGTGTCCTCACTGAGTGGAAGACACGGTCAGATGTTGACAGGCTCACGCATAGAGACAGATCCTGCCAGCCAGTAGTAGAGCGCATTCCAGTTTCCGATGTCGAAACGTAACAACTCGTTTATTCCCATCTCGCTGTGACATGGGCACGGATAGCCATTTTATGCATGGGTAAACAGGCACAGAACCGTAGCGACCCGTGAGGTTGTTGAGGACGTGAGTGTCGTGCAGAGGCTGGCTGTGAGCTGGTGCCCAGGGGTGCCCACCAGGCAGGCTCACTGCCGGCTGTGGTGCTCAGCCTGCTGGCCAGGTGGAGTGCCGTGGTACGGGAGCTGGAGGCCGCCCTGCATCGTGTCTTCTATCCGGACGCTGTGGAGGAGTGGCTGGAGGAGAACGTGCAGCCCAGCCTGAGGCGGCTACAGGCCTTGCTGCAGGACCTTAGAGAGGCGGCCGGCACCAGGCCGCACGTGGCTCAGGACCCCTGAGGGGGCGGGCCGGGCACCCCATCTAGCTGTGTCCATCCTGGCACCGGCCGCCCGCCTCCCCCTGTACCCGGGACTCCCTGCAACAGGCCACGCCCAGGAAGCAGACGGTTGTCGCTGGGCAAGACGAGTGGCGAGGTCTAGGGAAGACACGCTGAGGCCTGCCAACCGATCCACGTGTGGAACTTGTGCGCTTGAAATACAACGGAGAGCAGGAGCTGGAGCCGCTGCTGGTGGGAGTCAGACCTCAATGCCACCGCGCGTCCCGCACCGGTGGTCCCGAGACCCTCCTCACCCTGCGAGCCCAGCCAAGGCGGAGGGGAGCTGGCTGCACAGGTCCCTCCAACTCAGGGCACCCTCCAGTCGGGGTGACCACGCCAGAAACCGGTGACAGCATTTCATACTTTATTTTAGAAAAAGAAAGCTTTCAAATTTTACCACTTAAAAAACCAACTTTGGCATGTGTCAATGACTGTTCCCCAAACTAGAGCTGTTGGTGGCCTCTGTGGAGAAGGGGGCAGGGCTCCCCAGAGACGACCCTCCTCTGCGGGGCTCCCCGCGTCCTAGCTGTTCCTGGCTCAGCTGCTGAGTGCCGGCTCAGAGGCGCCCTCGCTGCCTCACCTCTGTGGGGGCTGCTGTAGCAGCCCCGGGCCCCACGTCCTGCTTGGGTTCCTAAGGGAGCCACCCTGGCCTAGGCCCTGTGTGGGGCCTCCCCGACCCTGCGCAAGCCCAGTGGCAGGCAGGCCCGGCTGGTCAGCGGCTGTGTGCGGGCTGGGGAGGCCTTGGGAGTGGCTGCAGTGCACACAGCCCCGTGGGACCCTCAGCGCCCGCCCTGGGCCCTGCAGACCCTGGGCGAGCACCGCACTCTAGCCGCGGAGGGGACTGAGCCAGGGAAAGGTTGCAGCATGTGGGGCAGGGCCCACTGGGATCCCCAGGGACATCATGCCAGTGTGGGCGTCATCCTGGTGCCCTCTGAGCCTGACCCAGCTGCCGGCACTGTGCACACCTGCAGAAGCCTTGCTGTCACTGGGGAGCTGAACTGCAGGGGAGCCGGTACTGACGAACCTCTCTGGGTGTCCCATTTCAGAGACCTGATCCCCATGCAGCTGGTGGGCAGTGGGGGTACGTGTGCCCTCAGAGTCCGCCCTCACATCAGAGGGGCCAGCCCTCGGATGCCAGGAGGCAGCTCTGAGGCCTGTGCCCTCCCTGGACAGCTCAGAGCCTGCAGAAGGTCCAGCCTGTGGTTTTGCTCAGAGGGCAGAAGCAAGCAGCAGGAATGGCTGAGGGTCCCACCCTGGGGCCGGCGGGGACACAGCCAGGCACTGGAGGAAGGCTTGCCAGTGGCCCACCGGAACCAAGGCCAGGGGCTCTACGGGCATTAGCTCTGGCTCCCCGGGCCATCAGCCTCGCTGTCACTGCTCTGAGTCAGCTCCACGGGACTCTCCGGGCGGTGCAGTTCCAGGAAGGTGGCAATAAGCTTGGCGATGGCTTCCACATCACTGGGCCAGGCCGACACCCGGAGAAAGGGCAAGTTACCATGGCCAGCCCTGAGGCAGCCACAAAGACCACACCATTCTCCTGCTGGACCACCCACCTCCAGCACCCCCAGGGGTCCCTCCAGGACATGGTGCCTTCTGTTCTGGGCACCATCTCCCATGATTCCCAGACCCCTCTGTCCCCTGTGGGGACTCCCCAATATTCCCCTAGCAGAAGGGGTACTTCCTCCAAGTCCTCTCCCTGGGCCCAACCACACAGTCCACTGTGGGGGCCACCTGTTGGGGGCGAGGGGCACAGACAGCCAGCTGTGAGCAATCCAGTCACCTGCCCAGAGCTTACCTTCGGTGGCCCATGACAGCGCTCTGTGTGAGGGGGTGGGAGAAGCCTGTTGCAAACCGCAACACCACCACGTAGCCCTTCCCAAAATACCGGACTTTTTCCTCCTCCACGTTCACATCCCGGATGTCATTCAGCAGGACCACCACTGCGGGGCGGGAGACAGTCAGTGGTCCCCCCTCCTTGCCTGCCCTTCCCACCTGTGTGCTGGGGACAGCACTTTGGGGCCACTCTCCAGAAGATGGCAGCAGGGGCCAGTGACCACCGCACAGGACGGCACGGAGAGCGCCGTCGGGTGAGCAGCAGCAGCCCGCCCGTGGTCACCCTGCCGGGCCTGCCCGTGCTCTCGTGGGCAGCACACCGAGGACGGGCTAAGCTCTATATCGCCTGTGTCTCTGCTTTATCTTACCCCCAACGGCTGAAAAATGCCTTCCTCGTGCCTACTGGCCGGCCACTGACCTCGAGGCTGCCCAGCAGTGTCTGGGGGCACCCGGTGTCACCCAGCGGGCAGCTCTGACCCACCCCATTTCTAGGCCTCGGGCCTGGTCTCTGGGTCTTGCTCACCACCTTCCATCCAGTCTGGGATCAGCAGCCTCCTGCCACACCCCGCGTGCCCGCGCCGCGCGCCTCACCTTGGTCGTGGCCGGCTCTGAGAAGAGTCAGCAGCTTCCTGTACAAGCTGAATGTCTTCAGGACAACCTGCCCGGTGTTCTTGTTGAAGACGGCTTCCTGGAAAACCGGCCAGAGGGGATCACCCGGCTGCCAGCCTCTGTGCGTGCAGACACACACGGAACTTCCAGGGCCCAGACTGGCCAGAGCAGACACTCGAGAGGGCACCCGGCTGACACCGAGCCTGGACAGCCACGTGCGGCTCCGCCAGAACCGAATACCTATAGCCACACCCTCTCAGACTCCCATCTGTTGGGCCCCCGGGGGCCAGGGGTGTAGAGAGAGAGGGGGGCGTGGAAGCAGATGCTCTACCCAAGGGAAAGAAGTACAGCAGTGAGGCCATCAAGCAAAGGACTGGAGGTGAGGGCTCCTGGGTGGCTCAGTGGGTTAAAGCCTCTGCCTTCAGCTCAGGTCATGATCCCAGGGTCCTGGGATCGAGTCCCGCATCGGGCTCTCTGCTCAGCAGGGAGCCTGCTTCCTCCTCTCTCTCTCTGCCTGCCTCTCTGCCTACCTGTGCTCTCTGTCTGTCAAATTAAATAAAATCTTTAAAATTAAAAAAAAAAAAAAAAAAAAGGACTGGAGGTGAAAGTCCGGAGGTCAGAGAGCCCCCAAGTCCTGTGGTTCCTGGTGAAGAGGGCCACCCACGGGGGAGAGCACTGGCCCTCATTCTGTCCTGGGCTTCAGCAGCACTAGGGAGTAAGGAATTTCGGTGGAAACCGTCACGAAGAGCTTCTAGGAGAAACGAAGACTCCTCGGCACAGAGACCAGTAAGGCCAAGTTTCAGGATGGGGCGTGTGAGGCCCCAGAGCCCTTCCCCCTGCTGTGACCCCCACTGCACCCTCGCGCCCTTGCCTGTGCCGGCCTTACCTCCCAGTCCTCCAGGTTCTGCACGGCCACGAACAGGCAGCCCGCGACATAGAAGAGCTTCCAGCCCAGGCCGTCTAAAGAGCAAACACAGCAGCCGGCCAGGTGAGGGACAGCAGCCGGCCAGGTGAGGGGCAGCAGCAGAGGCCCAACGCGGACATGCCCTGGGGGGCCCCTCCCCAGCCGACCCTGGGCAAGGGTGGCCTCCGCGCGGGCTGGCCCCGGCCCAGGGCAGCCACCCGACACTGCTGGCCCTGCCTGTCATCCAGAACCGTGTGTGAAATGCTGGCCAGCTCTGTGTGCCCTCTGCTCTCCCTCCAGGGTCTACTGGAGACAGGAGTCAGGGGACGTGTAGGGGCGGCTGGAAGTGTGGTTCAGCCTGCAGTGCGGCCTCAGGCAAACACAAGAGAGCACGTTTCTGAAGAATGTGTCACGACGCGGGAGAGGGCTTCAGATACAAGAAGGTGGGGCACCAGGGGGCTCAGTGGGTTAAGCCTCTGCCTTCGGCTCAGGTCATGGTCTGGGGGTCCTGGGATCGAGCCCTGCGTTAGGCTCCCTGCTCCACAGGGAGCCTGCTTCTCCCTCTCCCACTCCTTGCTGCGCTGCCTACTCGTGATCTCTCTGTCAAATAAGTACATAAAATCTTGAAGGAGAAGAAGGGGACACCAGCGCACGGAGCTGGGGCTGCACCTGCGCGGAAGTGCCTTGGCCCCAAAGGCTGGGCCTTGGGGAGCACCACAAAGGGTGGGTTCTCTCTCTTTTTCTCTTTCCCAAACGGCCACAGAAGTTCCTGCGGGAGGGGGAGGAGGTGATGCACCCACCTCCACTGTAGTAGGCAGCAGCCAGGCCAATCGACAAGATTCCTGCAAAGAGAAAAGAAAGCAAGTGCCTCCCTATTGGGCCCCCACGAGTCCAGAGTCCCCCTCCTGCCAGGAGCCACAGGCTCAGACAAGCAGGCCCTTCCCTTCCCAGTGCCAGAGATGGCTGGGGATGGGGGTGGGGGACAGAAGACCACCAGGCTCAGAAGTTGGGGACACAGCCAGGAAGCGCACTCAGAAACATGGCGAATGCCTTTCACAGTATTCCCAGAGTATGTTCCTCCGGTCGAGGCTCCGGACCTGAGGAGCCAGAGCCAGACAGCATTCCACGTGGTGTGGATGAAAAACAGGCAGGCGGCCACATGCGGGGTCATGGGAAAGATGGACAGAGACATGCCGGGGAGGGCACAGCCACACCGCTCTTCACACGGCCGCTCTCGTCAACACCGTGCCACCGCCCCTGCAGTGTAGGACCCTCAGATGGACGGTGAGAGGGACGGGAGAGAAACGGGAGTGAACTGTGGCCCATCGCGTGAGCCTCTAACACACACTTGCAACCAGATGTATGAAAGCAAACAAAAGGGGAACAGGAGGACCTCAGAAGAACATGCGCGACAATAACATTAAGTGGTGGAAAAACGACAGATCCTCAGGTAAGAGAACTCATGTAGGTCAAAAACAGTGCATATAGGATAAAAGCTGGGAAGATACAAAGTAACAAAACAATTGCTACACTTGGGGGTAACAGAACAGAGGACAGTTTCTTTCTTTTTCTTTTTTTTAATTAGGTTTTTAACCTGGGGGGAAATACGGACATCCTTACCAACAAGCAAAGACCAGGACCTGATGCCTGGAGCCCTCTTCAGATGGAGGCAGGAGCTGGTGCGGGACTCCACCTGCATGTACATCCCTGGTCTGGGCGCGCACCACTCCGGACAGGACGCGCTGGGGAAGGGCAGAACACACCGCGGCTGGAGTCCTCTCGCCGCCGCCTGCACACAAGCGCCCAGCTCCTCACCAGCCTGGGAGCCGGTCAGCTTGTGTCCACGGCGGTCTCTTCGGTCCCCCAGGGACCCTTCCGCTGCAAGGCCCTTCTCTGCTCATTTACGCCGACTGCACGGGGGCCACCTGCCCAGCCACTACCCGCGAAGCGGCCACAAGCGCTTGGCCATCAGCTGCCCCGTCCTACCCGGAAGCCGCAGTCCTCAAAAGCCTCGGCAGCATCCGAGCTCCCGACACCCCAGCAGAACCCATCAGAGGGCCCGCACCGCCCTGTGCTGCCCCCGAGAAAGGGACTCCAAGTCTCGTCGTGGTCTGAGTCTGTCTCCGGCCGCTCGGACAACAGGCTACGTGCGGCGGAGGGTCCGGGGGCTCCGGCTGGGGCCCCCGGTTCTGGGGCGCGGTGAAGCCAAACTCACGACAGTAAAGGGTGGGTTCGGTTGGTACCGACGAGTCCCGCGTCTCGGTCCACCCCGGGCTGCCCCCGCTGCGGCTGGACCCGCCCGACCCTCCCAGCCAGGCCCCGCGCCCTTGGCCCGCTTCCCGCGGCTCTGGGACGCCTCGCCCGCCCCGGCCGCCCGCGACAGCGGCCCGACTCCCGCGCCTACCGAGCACTCGACCCGGCGGCGCGGGCGCAGGGCCGAGACCTGGAGCAGGTGGCCGGCCGCCAACTTCCGGGGTTGGCGGCGGGACGGCTGACTTCCGGGCTCCGCGGAGCGGGCGGGGCCGGCTTCCGGGGCTTAGGGCGGGGCTGCGGCTGACTTCCGGGGGCGGGGCGGGGCGGGCCTGGGGCGGGGCCGCCCGCTCACCCCGCACCCCCACCCCCGGCGGGAGGCTGAGCGGCGGAGCCCGGCGTCTGGGTGTCGTGGGGAAGCGCAGCGACTGCGGGCGGGAGGCTGCGCTGGTGACGGCCGCCCCCGAGAACGTCTGGGGCGACCGAGCCCCACAGAGTCGGGAAGCCTGGGTTATGCCGCAAAAACCCTCGCTTACAACGCCGATAAAAGGGGCGCCCGGGTGGCTCAGTCGGTGAAGCGTCGGCCTTCGGCTCCGTCGCGATCCCGCGGTCCCGCGTCGAGCCCCGCCTCGGGCTCCCTGCCCAGCGGGGGGCGTCTGCTTCTCCCCGCCCGGCCCGTGCTCGCTCGCCCTGTCCTTCCCGCTCGGATAAAGTCGCTTTTCGCATCTGACGAGCCGGAGAGGGAGACAGCGCGAGCGGGGGCAGCAGGGCCAGAGGGAGCCCGGCCTCGCTCCCCGGGCCGCGGGGCCACGACCCGAGCCCAGGGCGGACGCCTCGCCAACCCGGTGCCCCGCAAGCACAGCCGCTCACAGACGACGACGCTGACGGAGATGGGCGGTGTCCGAAGGTCCGCCAACAGCCGCGCGGGCGGACGAGCCCCTGCACAACTCGGAGGACCTGGTTCTCTCGGGGCTGAGGCGGCTCGTGCCTTGAAAAGACAGAGCGCGCGTGTTTGGTCTGTGGAGCCAGTGCGGCCCCGGTCCAGCGCTAACCTGCCGAACGGCACCGCGGGCTCCGCCAGCGCAGAGGCGGTGCTCGGGAGCGAGCGAGACCCCAGCCCAGCCGGCGCCGCTCCCGCCGGAACCCCGGGCAGGTGCGCACAGTCGGCGCAGCAGCCTCCTTTTATGGGGGGGGTGGGCGGGGGCTGTTGCAAACAGAAAGTCCATTGGAGGGAACCGGGAGCTGGGAGTGTAGCGGCTTCTCATTGGCTGGACGGTGGCCCCTCCCCACTAGATGGGCCGTGGCGTCTCGTTGGCTGGACGGTGGACTTCTCCCCTTGGCGGGGTTGTGACTGTCTCTCCATCGTCGGGACTGTGTCTCTCTCATTGGCTGGGCTCTTGCCAGAAAATTGCCGTAGGAAAGACCATTTGCTGCAGGAAAACCTTGCCGCAGGCACGTAGGCGGCCTACCTGCTCCCTCTCCACCAAAACGCCACCTCCCCTTACTGCCGAAAGGTGAAGACCCAAGCAGGACTCAATCACGTGGTCCCTCCCTGGTCAGGGCCCTAACTTGCCTGGCTGACTCGGACCACGTGAGGGAAGGAGCATACCTGAAACAGGGGCGCCTACCTCCCTGCGTGGCCTCCGCGGGGGGGGGGGCGGGCGGGGCGCGAGGGCCGTGTGGTCCGTGGGGTGCTGGGAGAGCACAGGAGAGCTTGTATTCCCATTTTTCTCTTTTCCTTCTTATTCTCAATGTGTCTTAGAACTTACATTAGTACAACCGTGCATATTTCCTGGTAAAGAAATAATGTACGTCGGCATGCATAACCCTAGAAGACTGACCAATAGACGCGCACGACCAACAGTTACACTTCATCAGTCTGCTTCAGATACCCTCTGCCTGGGGTTCCCAAACCTGAGCAGGCATCAGAATCACCAGGCAGGTTTTTGGGTTTTTTTATTTTGTTTTGTTTTTAAAAGATTTTATTTATTTATTTGACAGAGATCACAAGTAGGCAGAGAGGCAGGAGGGGGAGGGGGAGCAGGCTCCCTGCTGAGCAGAGAGCCAGATCCGGGGCTGGATCCCAGGACCCTGGGATCAAGACCCCAGCCGAAGGCAGAGGCTTAAGCCACTGAGCCACCCAGGCGCCCCTTACCTGGCAGGTTTTTGAAACAGAATGCTGGCACCTGTTCCCAGCGGTGGGTGGGTGGTCATACTGCTGGTCCAGGAACCACACTTTGAGCCTATCTAATCTAGCTGCAGCAAATCTAGGCTGCGTCTGAACACAGCAGGCTCCCCAACCAGACCCCTCAGCTCGCATTCTATCTTCTTGAAACGGACTTCCCCTACACTATCTTGAAGGTTTATTTGAATTGTTAATACCTTCTTTAAGTCCTTCCTGCTTGCCACAAGCCTCAGAATTTAGGTAGAACTGAGAGGATACCCAGGAAATTCTACTTTGCATTACACGTATTTGCATAATTTCACCTTTTCTACTGGATCATAAGCCATTTAAAAATGAAGACTGCACTGGACTTTTACAAAGGTTAAGCGTGTGAACAAGTGACAGTTAATTTGGTCAGAATCCTGCTAAATATTGGTAATAGCAAGACTGGAAATACAATATCCATAAATAGGGGACTGAGTGAATAAAATTGTATATTGTGCCAATTATCAGTGCATTCTATCTCAGCTCTAAATTCAAACTTCATTGCGTGATCCCTGAAAATGGATCTGAGCCCTCTATTTTTTGTGCGCTCTCTGGCGTGATGCTAAACTTTGTCAGTAGAGGAGAGACACTGCGGGAGGAAGAGCTCTTCCGGCTTCTGGCTCCTGCAGCTCCCAGGGCTTCTGGCGCGCCCAGCCCTTGCTGAGCACACTGGCCAGCGTAACCAGTATCCACCAGCTTCTCCTTACAACACCCTTGAGTGGTTTTGTAGAAAAGTACCTCTAGTGAGATCCCTTGTGTGTGTGGGGGGGGGGACCTTTCCCCAGCACCCTGTAGATTAGATTTCCAGCAAATTCCGTCAGTGCGACATCTGACAGCTTCTCTGCCATCCGGTGAGCCAAAGGTGGCCTCCTCCAACAGTCTAGATCTCATCCTGGGGCACAGAGTGGGCTCCTCACGTCATAGCCCTGGTTGGGGGGGCTGTGGTTGCTCCTCATTTCTTACTATTCTTGCATTCTCTTTTTACTGGCCAATCCCTCACTCCAATCCCCAGTTATTGCTAGTGATTCTTTATATTAAACTCTATTCAAATTATCGTGTGCTTCCTCTCTCCTGATTGGACCCCACGAAGGAACAAGGACTATCTCTATATACTGCGATAACGTGCTCTCCAGCATGTACTGTTGAACCATAAAAGCAAGATGGAGAAACGTGAGTAAGGTGCTATCATTTAAGAAGGGGTTGTACAGGATGCAAATATATATTGAAATGGAATATGTAAAATGTGGTGGTTTTATTCTGGATAGTAGAGTGAGTTAGCATTGTTAGTCCGAGACTTTTTAACGTATGTAATGTGAGATATGCAGATGAGTGTGTTAGGTTGGTACTACTGGGAACCAGGAATTTCAGATAGGAGTGATAGATGTGAGGTCGGTAAGGGCAATTATTGAGAACCCTGTATGCCTAGATTTCAATCAGAAGGACTAGCGTGAGTTCATAATGCATTTTGCTTTAAAAAGTACATGTTTCCTCATGCTGTCCACTGAAAAGTCCTAGAAACAATGTGGTCATTGTTTCTATTGTACAGTATTCTACAGTAGCAATGAGCAATTCTAGCATCCATTCTGTGGTTTTTAAATACCAATTCCTACTAAAGGAACCAGGCTTTTTGGAGAAAGGACTGATTTCAAGTCTAAAGCAGGAATGTACAAGCAAATGTATCAAAAAGCAAAAAGACTGCTAACATTTGAGCATCTTTTCAAAACATTTTGGAGCCTAGCTGAAGAAATGCTCTTAGCAAAAAAGAAAAAAAGGATTTGAGTATCAATAAGAATAATTCAAATGAATTGAAAATCTCCAACCGTTTAAATCCATAACTTTTTTTTTTAAAGTAATCTCCATGCCCAACATGAAGCCCAACATGGGGTTGGAACTCACAACCCTGAGATCAAGACCTGAGCTATGAAGCTCAACCAATTGAGCCACCCAGGAGCTCCCAAAATCCATAATTCATAAAGATTTTTTTAAATTCTTTGTTCACTTTCGGAGGATGCTGAGAAAGGAACTTGGATTTTTTTTTTTTTTTTTGCAAATTTATGGATTCATCTTGTCTTTATAAAATTTACAACAGAGTAACCAAATAGTGATTGAGAGGAGTTTCTCATTATGAAAGTATTCCATGGGTGCCTGGGTCGTTCAATTGGTTAAGCATCTGCCTTCAGCTCAGGTCATGATCCTAGTGCCGGGATCGATGGGGTCCCTGCCCAGAGGGGACTCTGCTTCTTCCTCTCCCACTGCTTGTGCTCACACGTACTCTCTCTCTCTCTCTCTCAAATAAATAAATAAAATCTTTTAAAAAATATATTCCTGCTACTAAATTAAGAAGAAATGATAGGATTAAGACATTGCTATCATGAATGGGGGCACCTGGGTGGCTCAGTGGGTTAAAGCCTCTACCTTCGGCTCAGGTCGTGATCTCAGGGTCCTGGGATCGAGCCCCGCATCGGGCTCTCTGTGCGCAGGGAGCCTGCTTCCTCCTCTCTCTCTGCCTGCCTCTCTGCCTACTTGTGATCTCTGTCAAATAAATAAATAAAATCTTAAAAAAAAAAAAGGAAGTGTTCTTCTAAGACATTGCTATAATGAATTGATCTATGCAGTTTTACTAATGGGCACTAATTAATATCACAGAACAGAGTTGGTGTTACTTCCTGATGGAATTACACAAGAACATCTATGAAATAGTCTTGCCAAAAAATTTAACCTGGGATCAAAGCATGAGAACGCTTGACTACCTTTTACTGGGACTTCAGAGGACAAGGGTATACTGAAGGACTCCACAAGGATGCAGGCAGCACTTCTTGGAAACCCTACAGCCAGACCACCTGACTTCTTTATAATGCTATGCAAGGAGAAAGAGAGGGGGATGTGGATGGAATCTGCAAATTTAAACACACAGCCTTCAGACACTCTGTGGTGTCTTTGCAACATCTAACTGAGCCTCAAGTTATTTTAACTTGTTGGTGTTGGTGTTGGACACCTGGGTGGCTCCTTTGGTTAAGCGTCTGCCTTCCACTCAGGTCATGATCCCAGGATCCAGGGATGGAGCCCTGCGCTGGGCTCCCTGCTCCGCGGGGAGCCTGCTTTCTCCCTCCCCTGCCTGATGCTCCCCCTGCTTGTGTGCTCACTCTCTCTCTGACAAATAAATAAAGGCTCTCTCTTTTTTAAAAGGATAGATTTAGGGAAACCTGGACACTAAATACATATTTGATGAAATTATGTAGTTGTAACTTGTTTCACATGTGGTAATGGTGTCGTGAAAATGTTTTTAAAACAGCAACGAGAAAGACACACAAATGACAACCTAAAACTACCCTCTTATTCCCGCTGAAAATGGAGGGAATGGCGCTGACACAGACTGCAGTAGCGCAGGGGTGCGGCTGGCGGCCGATTCGGACCCCGCGGGTTTACCTGTCGGATCTGCAAGAAGCTGTAGGAACCACCACAAATCAAAACGGAATCAAGAGAACGTCCTTTGGGTGGGGTTGGGGCGGGCAGGGGAAGCTGCCCCCCAACACTGCGCTCAGCTGCCGACCAGCAGGAACCTCGCAGTAGCCACTGCCGCGCCGTCGCAGCGGGAGGACGCCGGCCCCCCAGCCGCAGTCACAGCTCGGGGCTGGCGAAGCCGCCGTCCAGTCTGCAGCTGCCCCCCCTGCGCCCCCTCCGGACGTGTCCTCCGCGGAAGTGGGCGGCTCCCCGCGGGGCAGCCGGCTCGGTGGGGACGGCAGCTCTCCGCTGCCCCCGAAGAAGCCCAGCGTGCCGGTGCGACGGCCGGAAGACCACCGGACTCCCTCGTGGCCCCCCGGACTGCCCCGGAGCGGACACCACGGATGTCGTAGGACGCCGGCTTTCACGGCCATGCGTTAAACAGCGTCACCTGAGCCCCGCAGGCGGGCTCATCTCCCCCAGAAGCAACAACCGCTCATTCCCGGCAAAGCCGGCGCCGGACCGTCCACGCACGTGCCGGAGCGGCCGGCGGACTTGACTTCACACCCACTCCCGGCGCTCCCCAGGCGCCACGTGGTGCGCACCCGCGCGTGCGCACTGCCGCCCGGCCGGCCTACGTGACGCGCCTCCGGGCGGCAATGGCGGCGGCCTGGCGAAGCCTGTCTCCAGGTCCAACTGACGGACCAGGCGCCCCAGGATAACTCCTACAGAGGGTCTGCCTGTCCGCCTCCTGGAGAAGGTCTGCTTGTCCGCTCCGGGCCGCCCCCGACCCGCGAGCCGCGGAAAACGGCGAGATGACCGGCGGGGCCTCCTGGGCGACCGCCGCTCTCCGCCCCCGCGCTCCGATTGGCTCCACGGCCCGGCCCGCCCCTTCCCGGGGTTGTCATTGGCCCAGGCGGAGATATGTGGGCGGAGCCGCACCGCCCCCTCTGCGCTCCTACTGGCTTACAGTTGTGGCCCGCCCCTTCCCGGCGTTCTCATTGGTCGATCGGAGCCTCCGGGGGGTGGGGCCGCGCTGGGGGTACTTCAACAAAGGGCGGCGGGCGCCGGGCGTCTGTGACCGAGTCTCCCCGTGCTACTCTGAGGCCGATCCCTGGCCCCCGGCCTGCCCCGCTCCAGATGAAGTGTGAGCACTGCACGCGGAAGGTGGGCCCCGCGCGCTCGGGGTCGGGCATCGGTCGGGCCGGGGTCGGGGCTGTTCCGGGTCAGGGG
>JAHRIG010000102.1:539986-581631 GCA_020311275.1 Eira barbara | reverse complement strand
GGTCGGGGCTGTTCCGGGTCAGGGGATCAGTCCTGCCGGGGTCGGGGCTGCTCCGCGTCAGGGGGTCAGTTCTGCGGGGGTCGGGGCTGCTCCAGGTCAGGGGGTCGGGGGTCGTTCCAGCCCAGGCTGCTAGGGGTCAGGAGGTTGGTCCGGCCGGGGTTGGGGCTGTTCGAGATTAGGGGGTCAGGTCGGGGTCGGAGCCGCCTGCGGTCACCGGCCTCCAGGAGACCTAGTGCCCGGAGCTGGCGTCCGGTCCCAGCTGCGGCGCGGTCCCGGGTTCCCTGGTCCCTTGATCCCCCGACCCCCATCGCCGGTATCCAAGATATGCCGCTCCCGGCGCCTGTGCGTCCGCATCATCACGCAGACTCGGTCTCCTGTGCGACAGAGCTGGTTCGGGTTATACTGGGTGGAGGGCAGTTGGTCAGCGGCTGTCGCTGCACCTGCCAGATGCCCGGCGCTCCTGCGCGTCAGGTTGCACTTCCAGGTGCCTGGAAGTCACCTTACATTTGGGCTCACGCCCAGTCTTTCTAGTTCTTGGGCACTTGTCTGTTGTTTCAAGATATGTTTGAAGCCCCCCCCCCCCAAAAAAAGCAAAACCCAAAAAAACCCACTCAGAAAAACAAAGTAACCTCTGTTACCACTCAGGGCAATCCTAGCGGGCACCGTACTTGATGTGCATGATTGAAACAATGATCAAAACATGTTTTCTGTGTGTTTGCCTGTTTTTAAAGATTTTTACTTATTTATTTATTTGACAGAGAGAGAGACACAGCGAGAGAGGGAACACAGCAGAGGGAGAGAGAGAAGCAGGCTTCCCGCTGAGCGGGAGCCTGATGCGGGGCTCGATCCCAGGACCCTGAGATCATGACCTGAGCCTAAGGCAGACGCTTAACTCCTGAGCCACCCAGGCACCCCCAAAACATGTTTTTAAGAAGATTTTATACAACTTAATGATTACAGTAAGAAAACAGGAACGTAGGAAGGACAGGGCTGGTCCTCCTCTCCCCCTGGGTAACCATAGGGACCGTGGTAGCCTTCCACACTTGCTTCTAGGCTGTAACAACATTAAAGAGCCCTTCGCTGTGGGAGTGGGGTTTTTTGGTTTGTTTTTCCAAAAATTGGATCATATAAATATTCTATCACGTCCTCTTTTTTTTTTTTTTAACTTAACGTTATACGGAGATACGTTTCCAGAGCATTACTCACAATTCTAGTTCAGCGTAATCTGAATGTAGCAGGTGTCCAGGCTGTCGGTGTTCGTTTACTTGTTGGTGGAAGGCCACGTTGCTTCTAGTTTTCAGTTACCGCAAGGACACGGATAGGGGAGGGCACGCATGTGTGTGCACGAGTCCGGGTACTTTTATTTTTATAGAAAAGATTTCTACATGTGAGGTTAACGGATCAGACTGTACATACATCTTTCTAAATCGAGAGTCAAATTAAAAGTACTCTTCTATGTTCCTTTGCTTTTTCAAGGAATGTAGTAAGAAAACAAAAACCGAGGACCAAGAGAATGCGTCAGTTGAAGTACCAAGTCTGGCCCAGGAGAACGGAGAGGCAAGTAATTTCTCAGTTTCGCGTTAGCCTGGAGTAAACGGCCGGGGCTGTTTTTCTCCTCTCGGAGGGCTCCTGTCCCTAGCACACCACTGCTCTAAGACAGAGCATACTAAAGTGGTGCCCCTGCAGGGGCTGCGGGCATGTGGGGCTGTCATTCCTCCCATCCAAGAACTCACGAGGCCCTGGGTTGGTCATTCCGAGGCACGTGACCTTCGAGACAGAAGTGCCAAGCGCAAGAGTTCTCAGGGTACACCCAGCCGAAACCGACTGAGTGAAGAAGAAAGGAAAATATCATCTTTAGTCACTGATTGGAAATAGTGGTATAATATTTAAGTCTCCAATTTTTTAAAAGAAAAATTTCACTCTGTAAAATGGGAGTTTGGGTAGGTAATTTATAAAATAATTCAAATCTCATGATCCTGTAAGTTTATTTTTCC
This sequence comes from Eira barbara, assembly GCA_020311275.1. NCBI lineage: Eukaryota > Metazoa > Chordata > Mammalia > Carnivora > Mustelidae > Eira > Eira barbara. The sequence continues at coordinate 579,637 of JAHRIG010000102.1, read as the reverse complement.
AGTGGTTTCTTCCCTGACTCCATTCTTGAGGGTTTAAATCCTTCTTAGCTAGCAGCGATGGCTTAAGTTTATTGGGTAGGGGAGGTCACTCTTCCCTTGGAAAGGACTGGTCCTGACTTTGCTCGTGGAGAGCTGGCAGCATGGGAGAAACATCAGCAGGTTTCGCTTTAATCTCTTGATGCCAACACGAGGTCTGGCCTGGCAGGAGCTGATCTCATCCCTCTTATACTAGCTTTGCTCTGTGCTCTGGCAGCCTAGCGCTTGGCAAGCAGCAGATGAAACGGGCACCCAGGGCGCAGAGGCAGAAGTAGCAGGGAGTGTCTGGCGCCTCCCACAGCTGCCCTCTGGCCGCATCACCTCGGACAGACATCTAACCCCGGGAGCCCGGGGTTTCCTTATCAATGACCTGGGGAGTTGGGTCCCTTCCCTGTCAGGGCTGTGGTAATGCAGAGATAAGGTATGCACACAGCCTCAGCAGGCATCCTGCCAGTGTGGTGGGTGGCACCCCAGGAGGGTGGGCAGCTCAGGGGCGGGGTGCACTCACCGGGCATGGGGAGGTGTGGACAGAGTGGTCTGGGGCAGGAGGCAGATCATAGGTGGGGGCAGGTGGCTTAAGGCAGCTAGTGCAGGGGAAAATGAAGGAAAGGACCTGGGAGACAGGGCGGTGGGGGGCCCAGGCAGGCCACCGCAGTGCCGGCGCAGGAAGCTGAGTGCACTTTGAGGTCCACAGGCGCGGAGTTCTGTGGGGCTGGGGAAAGGAGAGGGCTCCACCAGAGGTGAAGATGGGAGAGGCGTCGGGGCTTGCGGGCGCTGGCACTGCTCTGGGAGCTGAGGCTGATGGCAGAGAAGGGGCGAAGGACAGTCTTCCACAGGACACACATGTTTAGGAGACCCGGAGAGGTGGAAGGAACCAGACCCAGCCCGGGAGAGCTTGCAGAAAGGAGAACCGTGCGGTGCGCAGCACACTGGGCGTGGCGGAAGTCCCGCCGGGCAGCGCAGAGAGCGCGCACGGGCACCTCTGCCGGGCCAGAGGGCCAGGATTCTCTGAGCGACACAGCAGTGTCTACTAGGCCCCGGCTGTGTGCCAGGCCACGTGCTCCAGACCCTTGCAGTGGCTTCTGTGGCTCACCTGGGAGCTTGTTGGAAACTCTTGGGCCCCATTCAAACCTTGGGAAGCCAGGCTGCCGACTTACTTGGGGAGCTGTGGGCCTTGATGAGCTCACCGGGGCGTACAGAATAGGACAAGAGTGGGAATCCCCAGGGGCAACACAGAAGGGAACAGAGGGACGAGAGGCGCCGGGCCAGCTCCTAAGACACAGGAATGTGGATTTCTTCCAACCATGTGACAGTGCTGTCCTGTTCTCACCCTGGATTGTCATCTGTGTGACTCCTTGATGTCACTGTGGCCTATTCTATGCCCCTCCGGCACCCAGAGCTCCAGGCCTGGCTCTGTGTTGTCCAAGATGATCCGTGTCTGTGTTCTGTGTTGGTCTCATGCTGTCATTCTCCCCAGAGAAGCACATGTTTTAGTCTTTATTGAAGAATCAGACCAAAACATCCTTCTTTCATAGAAGGGAGAATTCCATAAATTGGCCGATGCCAAGATCTTTCTGAGTGACTGCCTGGCATGTGACAGCTGTGTGACAGCGGAAGAAGGAGTCCAGGTTTCCCAGCAGAATGCCAAGGACTTCTTTCGAGTTCTGAACCTTAATAAGGTAGGGCTCCTGGGCACTTGCTGGTTCTGTGGTCTGGGGGCGGGAGGTGGGGGTGAGGCATGGAAGCCTCTGCTGGGGCACCGTGCACGTGTCTTGGCCCTGGCCCCAAGTCCCTTGCTGGAGTCAAGTCTCTCCAAAGCCCCTGCCCAGGGTCATGTTCCCTCACTAACGTGATATGAGGCAAGGTCCCTAGTCTGTTCCTAGAGGCAAGGCTCTGGTCCGATGGGCTTTTCAGGCTGGGGCAAGGCCGTGGTCCCTCAGCTGCCCTGTAGAGCTTTGAAGAGGTGAAAGGAAGGGCAGGTGAGCCAGAGGGGCTGAAGCATACCTGGGTTGACCCCTCGCTCACGGCCGCTCTCAGGAAGCCTGGTCACAGCCCGGCCTGCCTGCCGCGGAGCAGGTGCCCCTGGGAGCTCCGCCCGCCGTCTCGATAACAGCCATTGTGCCAGGGCCAGGCAGAGCCCGTGAGCGGTGTGGGCTGCATGTGGGCGCCGCGGCACAGAGGACAGAGCCCGGCGCTGTTGTGCGTGTCTGTGGGTGCTCCTGGGACGTCGTCCAGCACTTTTAGGCCACGGTTTCAGAGAGAAAGATCTGTCTTCCTGTCGTCATCAGTGTGTCTGTTCCCTTCCTGGTGGTCAGGTTCCCCGGGAGGCCCCCGAGTGAGCAGCGGTCCCCACCTACTCTTGCTTGTCCTTCTCTGAACAAAATGGCTTTTGCTCTGTTACTACATTGAACAGACTCGGCTCATGTATGATGCAGCTTAGCTCCTCCCCACGGCGACAGCTTGATTCAGGCTTCAGTGGGAAGTTTTACTATTAAGTAGATTTTTTTTTTTTAAGATTTTATTTATTTATTTGACGGACAGAGATCACAAGCAGGCAGAGAGAGAGGGGGAAGCAGGTTCCCCGCTGAGCGGAGAGCCCGATGTGGGGCTCGATCCCAGGACCCTGAGATCATGACCTGAGCCGAAGGCAGAGGCTTTAACCCACTGAGCCACCCAGGCGCCCCTATTAAGTAGATGTTTATAGAAACTTCTGGTAGATGTGCATACCAATCAGCATTGCCGCTGCAGACGCAGACATAAAGAAGGAGGAAATGGTTATTTCGCGAAACTGGACGGAGGAGAGGTTCCGGGTTGGTTGAGCTGGCTGCTCCCGCTGCCGTCGGGGGCACCGCGGTTTCCCTTTCTCCGCTGCCCGTGGGCCTGGGCTCTGTCTGCTCCCCTGCTGGTCACAGAGCAGCTCCCTCAGAGAGGGGACGTTTGAGTGAGAACAGCGTGAGGCCTGGAGACCTCCCGGGCAGGGCATCAGGTGGAAGGATTGGAAGCACCGAGTCTGGCTCCGGAGCTGGGGACAGACGACCCTCTGCCCTCCCGCTTCTGTTAGCAGCTGGGACTCACACGCCCCCGGCCCCGGCCTCCACACTCGGTTGGGCTGCGTTCAGAAGCACAACTTGTGGACAGCGTCTGACCTACGCAGCTCTGCCGTGGTAATCCTATGTGTGCCCTGAACGCCAGGTTAGAGGGTCACTTGGGAGACCTTCTGACGCCGGCGTCCTCACCTGTGCTGCTCTCCTGGGTCATGGCCCTTGTGTTGCTGATGAATTGTTCGTGTTTTTTCTCGGGAGTTCCTGAGCTGCCACTGTCAGTTTTGACTCAGGGTGTTGATAGCCTTGTGGTTTCATGTTTACACAATAATTTTTTTTAAGGATTTTATTTATTTTTTTTTGGTCAGAGAATGAGCACAGGCAGGGGAAGCAGCAGGCAGAGGGAGAAGTGGGCCCCCCGCCCGATGCAGGGCTCCATCCCAGGACCCCAGGATCATGACCCGAGCTGAAGGCAGACGCTTCACTGACTGAGCCCCCCAGGCGCCCCATACAGTATTTTTTTAGAACAGTTTATAGAAGGTGAGAATGATCCACTCCTTAAAAATATCCTGCAGTTTGGGGATCCTGGGTGGCTCCGTCAGTTAAGTGTCTGACTCTCGGTTTCAGCTTTGGTTATGATCTTGGGGTCATGCGATCAAGCCCTGTGTCAGGCTCTGTGGTGAGCATGGAGCCTACTGAAGTGTCTCTCTGTCGCCCTCTGCCCCAACCCCTGCTCTGTCTCTTTCTCTCTCCTTAAAACACACACACACACATACACACGCGCGCGCATATATATATATATATATATACATATATATATATATACCCCACAGTTTGCCATAATGACCAGGGATTGAGGTTCTGTGGGGACAGATCTCTGGACATGGTTTCAGTGTGTATGTATTTTGTTCTAATTGAAATATGTTGGTGTGTGTGTATCTTTAAATTGTTATTGGGTCATTTCAGTTATTTATGGGCCAATATTATAATTTTTTTTTCAATATTATAATATTTAGTTTTCCTTTAGAATTATCCACTTTTGTTCAGGTTTTCATATTTATCGATAGAATATTGTTTTTAAAAATTGATGAAATCTTTAGGGACGTCACACTTCTTAATCCTAATTTTTTCCTAATTACTTAATTATATTTGCTAGTGCATGTGTATTTTATCACTGTTTTCATAGAACACTTACTACATTCCGTTTGACTGGAGTTTTTATTACGGGGTCTTACTTCGCTCTGTGTACCCGGCACACGTATCACTCTCTTCTCTGTTTCCCCCAGAAATGTGATCCCTCACAGCACAAGGTGCTGGTAGTGTCAGTGTGTCCTCAGTCTCTGCCTTATTTTGCTGCCAAATTCCGCCTCAGCGTGACTGATGCATCTAGAAGACTCTGCGGCTTCCTCAAAAGTCTTGGTGAGGCGCCTTGATACTGTTTTGAGTCTACAAAGCCAGCCGACAGCTGCCCTCTGTGTCTCCAGCATTCAGCTCCCGGGGGCACAGCTTAGACCAGGACCTCCACCAGCATCTCGAGGAACATAAGAGGACCCTGCCTCCGACCTGCAGGAGGCGGGCGTCCCTCACCCCCTTACTGTGCAGGCGGGTGTTGTGCGAGGTCTGTGGCTGGCTCTCCGGGAGCAGCAGGTGATGGGGTGGCGGGGACATGTGGGAGGCTCCGGGGCTTGCCAAGGAGTGTGGTGTCATCTCGGCCCCAGGGCCTGCAGAAGGCTGGGATAAGCCTGACCATGGCAAGATGACCGGCATCCAGTTTTCCAGGGTGCTCTCCGGAGAACAGAGCAGGGAGGGAACGGGCTATCTCCCTTGCGCAGAAAAGGACGGTGGTCCCTCTCAAACGTGCCCAAGAGCTCAAATGTGAATGAGCTGGAATGGAACCATCCAGAGTAGCGATGGGCAGGCTCCTGTGTCGTCCACTGCTGTCTGCCTGCCCAGCCCCGAGCCCCCAGCCTACCCGCCCTCTGTGCAGCGTCTGCCACCCTGGGCTGTCCTCCTGCACAAGACCGCCAGGCAGGCTCAGGAGAGGAGAACTGGAGGCATTTGCCAACATGAGTTTTAGTTTTTCTGCAGTGGCTTTTTTTTTTTTTTTTTTTTTTTAAAGATCTCATTCATTTATTCATGGGTGATAAACAGGGAGAGAAAGCAGAGGCAGTGGGAGAAGCAGACTCCCCATGGAGCAGGGAACCCAACACAGGGCTTCATCCCAGGACCCTGGGATTATGACCCGAGCCGAAGGCAGAGGCTTAACCCACTGAGCCACCCAGTCGCCCAGTGGATTCTTTTTTTGTTGTTGTTTTTGTTTTTTGTTTAAGATTGATTTATTTAGGGGCTCCTGGGTGGCTCAGTCGTTAAGCGTCTGCCTTCGGCTCAGGTCATGATCCCAGGGTTCTGGGATCGAATCCCGCATTGGGCTCCCTGCTCAGTGGGAAGCCTGCTTCTCCCTCTCCCACTCCCCCTGCTTGTGTTCCCTCTCTCACCGTGTCTCTCTTTGTCAAACAAATAAAATCTTAAAAAAAAAAAAAAGATTTATTTATTTATTTTAGAAAGAGTGTGTGTGTGAACATGCCAGCTGGGGTAGGGGCAGAAGGAGAGGGAATCCCAAGCGGACTCCCTACTGAGCACGGAGCCCGACACGGGGCTCAATCTCTAGACCCCAAGATCATGACCTGAGCCGAAACCAAGAGTCAGATGCTCAACCAGCTGAGCCACCGAGGCACCCTGCAGTGGCTTTTAAAGACCTAAACACGTGGAGGATTACTAAGAAAATAAGGCGGCACTTGGAATAAGCCCCTGGTCCTTGGGGCACTTTGCATGGTTTCTGCACGCACTGCCTGCTGCCAGACTGGGCCACAGCGCCGAGTGTGGGTGGGGCCGTTCCCTCAGGCTTGTGATCTGAGAAAGCTTCAGGTGGGCTCAGCTTTACCAGAGACCAAAGTTCCTAGATACTCTCTCTTCTCACAGTGAAAGGCCCTATTGGGGAGAGAATTTTTTAAAGAGTGGGGCATTAAATATTAGTAAAACATATCCACAGTGAAACTGACTTAAGTATCATCTTAAAACATTACCTTATGTTTTATAATTTTTTTAAGAAAAATTATCTAGCTGCAGATATTAAGGTTATTTAATTCACTTTGCTGTAATTATTAAAAGTATAATGTTTTGTTTCAGACTTATGTGCCAGTATTAAGAAAACTTATTTTAAAGAGAGCTAAAAAGAGGCACCTGGGTGGCGTAGTCATTTAAGCCTCCAACACTTGATTTCGGTTCAGGTCATGATCTCAGGGTCTTAGGGCTGAGCTCCACGTCAGATCCGTGCCCAGTCTGCGGCTCTCTCTCTTGCTCTGCCCCTCCCTCTGCTTGCACTCTCTCTCTCAAATAAAATCTTTCTTAAGAAAGAAATGCTAAAAGCTTTAAAAAGAAGAAAAAAGATAGTTACAAATCAGCATAAAAATTATGGCCATCAGAAAGGGATGGGCTGCCAATTTATTTTATTTTTTTCTAAGATTTTATTTATTTGACAGAGAGATCACAAGCAGGCAGAAAGAGAGGGGGGGAAGCAGGCTCCCTGCTGAGCAGAGAGCCCGATGCGGGGCTCGATCCCAGGACCCTGGGATCATGACCTGAGCTGAAGGCAGAGGCTTAACCCACTGAGCCACCCAGGCGCCCCGACTCTATTTTAAAGAGATCAAGGATCATCAGACTGAGATCTAACCTCTGGCCAGAAGAGAGTGCTGCTGGTACCGTAATCTCACGTTACCTTTATGGCTACTGTGAGGTGTTTGCGGACGTGTAGATGTAGAGAGATCAAGAGGAAGCCAGAGAGAAAACAAACATGTTTGCTTGTGAAAAACGATCCTGTTTGTTGTTTGAAGAAGAAGGTGAGGCACGGTCCTGGGCTTATGCAGTCTGTGGGACAGACGACGTAAGAGGGAGGCACAGAGCTCGGGGTGCTGTGGAGTCTGCAGACTCGCCGGGGTCCCCCGATAGGTGGCGAGAAGCTGAACGCGCCCTCTTTCCCGCAGGGGTGCACTATGTCTTCGATACGGCAGTAGCCGTGGACTTCAGCATCCTGGAGAGTCAGAAGGAGTTCGTGCGCCGGTACCAGCAGCACAGCGAGGAGGAGCCCGCGCTGCCCATGCTCACCTCCGCCTGTCCTGGTGAGCGCCTAGGGCCGGAGGCTGCGCCTCCCCGCGCCAGAGGCACCATTTCTCACAAGTCTGCCTTGGGGGCAGGCGCGCAGATGGGTGAGGTCAGAGGTCACGGGCCCAGCGCACTGGGCGTCCTGGGCCCGGAGGGAGTGGAGTGTTGGTGGGGACCCCCGCGGGCCCACCCCAGAGCCCTCCACCTCACTCAGCCCCTGCCTGGTGCACACCGGCCGGCCACCCCCCACTCCCGATCCGGCCTGATACTTGCTGCATCCAGGGTCTTGAGCCCTTTAAGTCTGTTTATGTGTAGGTTTGGAGGTTCTAGAATGTTCTTCCTAAATGATGATGCACTTTCCTGGGGAGTTCTTTATACCCAAGTGTGTCAGAACTGTAACGGGTTCGGCTTCACATCACCTCTCAGATTCAGGGACATGAGGTGAGATTCGGTTCAAAACCAACCCTCGTCTACAGTCAGTGTTGTCCTTTCTGCTTCTCAATGACCGTAAGGAGACAAAGGAACGTCAGGGTCGGATGATCTGACCTGGCAGATGGGATCAGGGCTGTGGGCAGTCCTGTGCCGGCTCGTGGGGCGTGTCTTCCTCACGCGGGGCTCCCGGTCTTGGGGTGCCCTTGCTGCCCACAGACTGACAGGTGTCTCCTGTGGGGTGTACCCTCTGCAGAGCTCCTGGGCGCCTTGTGCCAGGCCTCTTCTCCCAGTGTGTCCCCTCTTGTCCCGGCCTGTCCGTGGTGGCCTAGGGGTGGGGGGAGTCTGCAGTGCTGCCAGAAAGAGCCAGCACCCAGGTAGGATGTGAGTGCTGTTGTCATCCCCTGCTGCCGTGGAGCCCGCAGCCGCTTCTCTGTTCTCCTGACTCCATAGGAGCCAGCAGGGGCTGTCCAGGGCACAGGCCAGTGTGTCTGCCCCCGGGCAGTGTCGAGTAACAAGTTTCCGAGCACAGGTCTCCTCAGGAAGGTGCTGACCTGTGTGGTTTCAGATGCAGGGCACCATGAGCTCTGGGACCCTGATTCCTCCTTCCCGTCCCTGCTCGGTCCTCTTCCCCACCCCCCGGCTGCGCATCCTCCGTGGGCCCCGGCCCTTACCTCCGATGTCCGGTGCCTCTGGCCGCCCCACATCAGCTTGCCTGCAGCACTGAGATGCCCTCCGCCAGGGAGCCATGTCTGCAGGTGCTGGCCTGGCACTGAGGCTGGGTGGGCAGGGCCTTGCCAGGCCTGCTGTGCAGTGGGAGGGGCCGTGGGCCCCCAAAGGCTCCATTGTGCTTAGCAGTTTTTTGTTTTTAATGTTCAGAGGCAAGGGATAAGGAGAGTCCCTGCAGTGGCCGCTCCCCTCGGAGCTTCTGTGGGTCGTCGCGGACATTTTCCTGTGCACACTCAGGCCCGTGTGCCGCTGACGGCTGCGGTCGGCGTTTGTTCAGACAGGGTTGTCGCGTCGTCTGACGTGCCTACCGCTCCTGCTGGCCAGCAGCGGTCAGAGAGAGGTAGCCGGCTGTCCCCGGGGTCTGATGAGCCAGCTTCGCACTCGCCCGTGCTGCTGTGGTGGGGACGCCTGTCCGTAGGGTCGGCCTCTCACCAGGCTGTGCCCAGGAGGTGAAGGATGCGAGCCCTGCCTCCTGCAGGCCTTCTCTGACCCGCGTTCCCCGGACAGCCCCGCCGCAGGGGGAGCCCGGCACGCAGCGGCCCTCGGCAACTCAGGAGATGCTCAGTACCAGGCCAGGTGCTTAGGCGGAGACCCCGTGTGCTCTCTGGACATCACCCGGGCCTGTGAAATTCTGTCCTTGCCCTAAAGAGGGGACAGTTGTTGGCTGGTAACTTGCGGTAGGCTTCGTGGCCGCTGGCGGCAGCACAGTGGGAGGCCGGATGCCCTGGGACGATGCTGCACGGCTGCTCCGTGAAACTTGTTTTCTGCACCAGTTTTCACTTCCTTCCACTGCATCCTCTCTGGTCAGGGGCTGGCAGGGCCGTCTTCCAGTCTAGGGCATATGCACCTGGGGTCCCTGGGGCCCAAGGCGCCACGAGTTCCCGGGAAGGTCAAAAGAAGAGGTGTCTGGCTTTCCCCCAAGTGACAGGGCCTGGGAGCTCAGAACTCCTCGTGTGTGACGGGAAGGAGAAGGAAGCCCCTGCGAGGAGCTGACGGGGGGCCGTTCTCTCCCCAGGCTGGGTCCGATATGCCGAACGGGTGCTGGGCCACCCTGTTACCCCACACCTCTGCACCGCCAAGTCTCCCCAGCAGATCATGGGCTCCCTGGTGAAGGATTACTTCGCCAGACGGCAGGTAAGCGGACCGCCTCCCAGAGGACACGGGCTAGGAGATGGTGGATGTTCCCACCAGGCACAACCAAGGTGGTCTTGGCCTCAGATCGAGTGGAAACACTGTCTGTCCTGGTAATGGGGGGCCCTGGAGATAATTGCAGTGAAGGAGGCCCTGTGTGGGGTCCGGGCCTGTCTCCCAGACTGCAGTGAGTAGGCATGTGACTCCCTTAGCCACTTCTGCCTTCGCATGGTGGGAAAACTCCCAGGCAGGCTCCTGAAGGCCTTCCCACGCCCCTCACCTGCCGTACATCCCCCCTGTGGGTGGCACCTGTGTTTAGCTGGTCCCTGTGCTGTGCCTCCCCACTGCAGGCCCCCACGAAGACCCCCTGCATGCCATCTAGGGCCACCTCAGGAACCCTGGCAGCGGCCAGGCCTGGTTCCTTCCAGAGGTCCCCAACACCCCGGTGGTGCCCGTGATGTGGCCCCCTCTTGTGGTCGGGTCTCCAGCTGCCAGGGTGCCCACAGTCCCCCTCAGATGACACATCTGTCCAGGGAACCAGTGAGGTCTGGCCCTGGAGACACCGGAGAACACAGCAGAGTGAGGGATCCCACAGACCCAAAGCCAGCTTTAAGAAGCCACACGCCTTTGACAGCCTTGTGCACTTAGGGTTCAGGAAAAGGAGCTATGGGACTTCTCCCTTGTGCTTGCCCCATCCCCACTGTTTGCGGGAAAATCCAGGAGTTTGCCAGTCCTAGAGGGCAACCGGGCCTGTGGGTCTGCTGAGGGACAGCCGGGCACCCTCCTCAAGCTCTGCCCTGCGTGGGGCCATTCTGCCGAGGCCTCGCCACAGATGTCACTCAGCAACTGCCCGCTCGTGGTGTGGCTCCGATTCAGCTGCAGGCAACAGAGGAGCGTCCTGAATAGGTGTCCCTTGGGAAGTTTCCGGAAAGTTTGAGGCTCAGCCAGCCCAGGCGACAGTCCCACAGTGCCTTATCCTTTTTGGCGTTTGGTCAGCATGTGCACAGGTCTAGGGCAGGCAGGTTCAGCTCTTGGCAGCTCTCCCCTGGCATCTCCGACTGCCGGACCTTCCGGGCTCTGGGTGGCTTGGCCCCGTCCAAAGAGAGGTGGCCCTGCGGGGGGCCGGTGCAGTGCAGCTGGGAGGCAGGCACGGGTCACAGCTTGGTCTGCAGGAGGCCGGGCCCGGACCCGGAGTGGCCTCAGCACGTGGGAGCGCACCTGGGGAGGGGTTTCGGGCACCAGCTCTTAGCTGGCCTCCTCATTCCCCACAGCTCCAAGCACGGTTTGCCCTTTCTTCCCAGAACCTGTCTCCGGACAAGATCTTCCATGTTATCGTGGCTCCTTGCTACGATAAGAAACTGGAGGCCCTTCGAGAAGACTTGCCCACTGCGTCCCACGGCTCCCGGGGTGCTGACTGCGTGTTAACCTCAGGTGAGGGGTGGGCGAGCAGGGTACGCCTGGGGCCCCTGGCCGGTCATCCTCTGAGGTCCCGACAGGACCCCCAGGGTATGACTGCAGGGAATAGGGGGGCAGCGCTCCCACGGCCTGACGTCCCACGTGAGACGGAGGCTCTGCCGACCGACTGGACCTGCACGTGGCAACACAGGGACTTTTTTTTATTTAGAGTCAAGTGGGGGCCCGTGGGGCTCCAGTGACCTTGCCAACAGCCCCCACACAGTGCGCTTGGCGGAGAGCCTGCAGCAGGTTCTGTGTGCTAGGCCGGAAGTGATTCTCTGGTGTCCTCGAGAGCCGCTCCGTGGGATACTGCCGTCAGGGGGTGGCTTATGTCCACGAACGCCATGCCATGTCGGCAGGGCAGCCGGCTCTTGGGGGCAGACACTCCTGGGCGCAGGTCCCCCAAGCTGAGACTCCAGCGTGAGGACCCGAGGAGGGCCTCTGCTTCCCCGGTAGCCAGTGGGTTTGCGTGAGAACCGCGCACCAGCCTTGCTCGGGCACAGTGCCAGCTTTACTGTTCTGTCCCGTGTTGAGTCGCTGCATGCGCGTGTGATGCCACGGCAGTGGGTAGCAAGGGTTTCTGGGGGCCCTGGTGTAAAGGGAAGTAGGAAAGTGGTTCTGATTCTCAGTTCATCTTTGCACACCACCAACCTCCAAGTAAATGCAGCCACTGTGTCCTGGTCCTCTGTCCACAGGTGGCTATACACAGGTGTTTTCTGCTTCAGAAACAAAAATACGGAGAGATCGTTGGCAAAAGCATCCCTTGTTTCAAGGGCAGAAGGAGGACTTGGACTCTTCTCTTAAGTTTTACCAGAATTTTTCACGTTAGCGTTATGCTGCGCTGGAGATGGGTTCCTGCCCTCTGTAAGGGTGACCGTGCCCAGGGTCACCTTAACAGAAGCTCCCGTGGGGGAGATAACCTTGGAAGCAGCTCCTCAGGAAGCCTGATGTCCAGCGGCGTGGGCCTTGTGGCTCCTTCCGCTGTGCCTTATGCCGCCTCTTTGTCTGTAGGTGAGGTCGTTCAGATGATGGAGCAAAGTGACCACGCAGTGAAAGATGCTGCCGTTGACACTCTGTAAGTGACTTTTGCAGGGAGGGGCACCTTGTGGGTGGCCTCCCTTCTTCCTGATGAGGCCATGGGCAGCAGAGAGATTTGGGGGGGGGGAGGCCTGACCTGGGGTTGCCACTTCCTGTGTCGTGGCTCGTCCCCCACCATGACCCTTGGTCATCCTCGAAGCTATCCAGCGGAACACCAGCGGGGCCCTGGTGTGCGGTGCCAACCGCTGGGGTGTGGGGATTTGGTTTCCGTGGGGATATTTACGTGTCCACGCCCTCCACCTCTGAACTCTGCGTGTTCCTGGTGTTGTGCGTCTGGACCCGCCCAAGGATGGGTCACCTGTGGGGAAGAACGGCTCCCGCACGTCTCTGCGTGCTGAGAGCACTGGGCCGGGGTTCTGTGGTCCTGGTGTTCTGAACCTGCAGCCGGTGCTCCCCTACGTGCAGGCCTCGGGCTCCGCGCGGGGGGGGAGCCTGGGCTGCTGAGCAGTGGCAGCCCTCGCGTGGGAGGCCACCCTGAGGCGCACAGAACTGACGGCCACGGAGCCTGTGGCCAGAGCCCATGCGTGTCCCTGCTGGGGCGTGTGTGCGCAGAGTCCCAGCCCTGGCCCGAGTGCTGCGGTTCTGGGGGACGCGCGGATGCCAGGTGGCAGAGAGCGGAGCGACCAGCCCAGCACGCTGAGCGGGGCTCCGCCTGCTGCTTCGGCCACAGCGGTCGCAGGGAACTCCTCGTGTTGGTTGTTAAAACTCAGCAACGTGAGATTTTTGCCTGAAGTATAAATATCTGTGAAAGGTTTCTCTTTTCACGGGGAGTCCTGAGACTCCGGAAGTCTGACTCCTGCTTGTGTCGCTGTCTGCCTGGCCAGGTTCGGAGGCCTGAAGGAGGAAGAGGTGAGACGCCATGACGGGGCCAGCTCGGACGGGTACCTGGCGCACGTCTTCAGACACGCGGCCAAGCAGCTGTTCGACGAGGACGTCGGGGAGGTCACCTACCGCACCCTGAGGTCTGTCCCGGGCACGCTGCCCCAAGCCAGTGGGCGTGCACGCGTGTGGTGTGTGCGTGCATGTGTGAGTTGGGGAGGGGGGCTAGCTTGCTTACAGGGTTTAGAATAGCCAAGACCAAAGTGCTGTTTTTATTCAGATTTTTCATTTTGCTAACATTTCAAACATTTCAATCATTGGAAAATGATTGTCTGCCACAGAGGAAGGACGCTGTAGATTAAAATCCATTTTGTTGGGATGCCTGGGTTGCTCAGTGGGTTAAGCGTCTGCCTCCCTGATCCCGGGGTCCTGGGATTGACCCCAGATCCAGCCTCCTGCTCAGCGGGGAGTCTGCTTCTCCCTCTCCCTCTGCCCCTTCTCCATGCTTGTGCTCCCTCTCACTGTCTCTCTCTCTCTCTCTGTCTCAATTAAAATAAAACCTTTAGGAAAAAAACCCGCTGTGTTCATCTTACAGGAACAAAGATTTCCAGGAGGTCACCCTTGAAAAGAATGGGGAGGTTCTGTTACGCTTCGCTGCTGCGTACGGCTTTCGAAACATCCAGAACGTGGTTCTGAAACTGAAGAAGGGCAGGTTCCCATACCACTTCGTGGAGGTGCTCGCCTGCGCCGGGGGTAAGACATGGGGTCTGGGCCACACTGCCCCCAGCGTCCTCCCACGGCCCCCCCACAACCCCTTACTAAGCAGGCCCTCCTGGGTTACCCCAAGCCTTGCTCGTTCTGACAGCTCTGTGGGACTGTGGAGGCTGCCCTGGTGGTTCTGACACAGTGGTCCCTCTCCATCCCTCACCACATGGTAGAAAAGCCAGGTGTCCCCTTAGAAGACCCCGGGGAACATGGTCCCAGAGAAGACTTGCTCATGGCAGCTCGTGAGAGCCTGATCTTGGTTCAGATGGCCCCACCGGTAGCCAGGTTCTTTCCTGAGGGACAGAGGCAGGCGGGGGAGGCCCACATGGGAAATGGAGGCTGACAGGAGGCACCAGGGCTGGGGTTCCAGAGCAGAGGCCAGGGACTTGCTGGTGGAGTAGGTACCGGTGTCCAGGGAGAGGATCCCGTGGCCTCCCGGTGGCTGTGGGACCACCTGTGCCCTACTGAGCGGGGAAGGCCCGCAGGTTTCGAGCCTGCCCAAGGAGAGGAGGTGTGGCCAGGGCGCCGGTGACAACCTGCCAGCGCTTTGGAAGGCATGTGGGGCCGCGGAGGAGCAGACACAGTGAGGACGAGGCAGTGGGTGAGCCGGGCCTGTGGCGGGGGTGGGGTGTCCAACTCCCCTGAGCCATGGGTGGGGGCTGGGCAGACTCACCTGTGCCCTAACAGCGGGGGAGCCGGGGGCAGGCATCCAAGGAGAGGAGCACAGCTTGGGAGAGTGGCTCCCTGCGAAGGCAAGCAGGGTCACCTGCCATGGCTCAGCGTCTCCGAGATTCAAGATCAAAAGTGCAGCTGGTGGAGGGGCGCCTGCGGGGTTCAGTCAGGGAAGCCTCTGCCTTCGGCTCAGGTCAGGATCCCAGGGCCCTGGGATGGAGGCCCGAGTCAGGGTCTCTGCTCCGCGGGGAGCCTGCTTCCTCCTCTGCCTCTGCCGCTCCCCCTCGCTCGTGCTTTCTCTCTCAAATAAATAAATAGAACCTTTTTTAAAAATAATAAAATAAAACCTTTAAAAGAAAAAAAAGGCACAGCTGGTGGGTACTGCCAAGGGGCCAGTAGAGAGGGGCTTGGCCAGGGTGGCAATTTGCTATAAATTCTTTTAAATGAACTTAGCCCTATAAATCATGGCATCATTTAATAAGCTGAGAGGAAATAGCACCAGGATGTGGGAGTTGCGCCCTTTCTCCGGGCTGCGGCGCTCGGGTGCATGGGCTCCTGTGCGGGCTCGCGGGTTCCCACGCCCTCCCCGGTGCCGTGCAGCTGGGGGGCCCGCGCCGAAGGCCCTCGGAGACACGTGTGGCGTGGCTGCCCTGGTCACGGTCTTCCTGCTGCAAGTCCCGATGGGCATGCACAGCCAGCCGGGCCTAGAGGCTGACAGCTTACTTCACTTTTAGGTAAAAAACGTTTCCTGGATAACGTACGTAAGAGTAGGAAGCATAAGGGGCTGTGAGCCCGTAACCGGGGTTCTTGAGGCCTCGGGGCCCCACGTCCAGAGTCCAGCTGCGGGCTCTGGCCCCATGGTGCTGCACAGCGTCGTCGTTCCTTTCCTGCTCCAGAACCATCCGCTTTAAAGCGGAAGGAAGAAGAGCATGAGCTCCCTGCTTGTCTTTCAGGCTGTCTGAGCGGCAGAGGCCAAGCCCAGACCGAGGACGGGAGGGCAGACAAGGCGCTGCTGCGGCAGATGGAAGGCATCTACGCGGACATCCCTGTGCGGCCCCCCGAGACCAGCGCCCACGTGCAGGAGCTGTACCAGGAGTGGCTGGACGGGGCCGACTCCCCCAGAGTCCAGGAAGCCCTGCACACCATGTACCAGGGCGCAGGGCTCCCCGCGGGCAGCCGGGACATCAAGTGGTAAAGGTCGAGCCGGCTGCCGGGGAGGGAGGCGCGGCTGAGTGCGGGCCCGAGACCCCGCAGGAAAGCGGCTCGGCTTCTCGGTTGCTGCCTCGGTTTGCAGAATTCTCTACCCTCTTTGCCGGTGGTTCCCTCAGTTTGAGGTGGTGCTGTCTTTGTGACGCGCGCGACGGGAGTATTTTGACCTGAGAGGAGGATTGCCCCAATTTAAGTATCCTTTTATCTTAAGACTGAACGATATCCCAAAGAACAAGAATGAAGACAAACCACTATCTCTTGGGCTTAAAAGAAATCCAAACAGTGTCCTGGGAAGAACCAAGACCCCAGAAGCTCAGGCTCGTCTGCCTCAGAGAGACGGCGTGAGGAGGTGACGGGAGGCGGGCCGCTGTGGGGTCTGCCCGATTCGGCTCTCAGTTTTACCCACTTCACGTTACTCCTGAATGTTCTTGCGGAACGCGAGTCAGTTGCGTCCTTCTGGAACTGGGAGCTGATACACGAGTCTGGATTTCCAGCTTTTCTGGCGGCAGCGGGCCACGTTTCTCACGGCCGCGGTGCCAGAGAGTGGCGGGCAGCAGCCCCTCCTGGGACCAGACCTCTAACCCGGGGGCTCCGTGGCTGCGGGCGCTGTAGGGCCCAGACACGCACCTGCTGGTTCGGCCGTTAAGGGGAGCGCACCGCGAGGCGGGGGAGGCCTGGCGAGGCTGCCGGCTCTCTAGGACGGGGGACGGAGACGGGGCACAGATGGGCTACCCGCGTAGGCCAGGCCTTATTCCTGATGCCGCTGCGGTCCTGCCGCCCCCGGGCTGTGCTTCCTGAGGGGCGCGCGGGCAGCCCGTGCTGCGCCCGTGAGCGCGCCGCAGAGAAGGAAGAGGGCGAGGGCCGCGGCCGCCACAGGCGGGGCTGGCGAGCGGCCAGAACACACAGGCGCGCGCGCTCCAGGTCCGGGCTCGTCCCCAAAGCGCGAGACCCCCGCAGAGGGCGCGGGTATCGGGAACCTGAGCGACGACCTCCCCTTGACCCCTCCGTGCCGCGAAGCCTCCGCTTCCCTCCGTTTCCTCGTGTTGTGTGTCGCGCCGTAGCGCGTACCTGTCCCGGCTGGTGGCTGCGTGTGGCGTGAGATTGTACATTTCTTTCTCTCTGTTCGTGACCGGGTTCATCCTCTGCGGTCACGGAAGACGGAATAAACAGCTGAAGGATGGGTCTGTGTGTGGAGAATCCGTGAACCAGGTGCTCCCCCCATCCAGGGCCCGGGCTGCGCTCTGAGAGACACCCGTGTCGCACGGGCCGCGCCCTCCGTCACCTCGCACTTCTGCAGCCAGTGCCTGGCCCGGAGCAGGAGAGCCGTCGTCCTCGGTCTCCTCAGTGGGCCCAGAAAGCCACCAGCCAGGTGCGCGGTCGGTTCCTCTTGCTTCGGAAGCAGCCCCTTCCCGCTGCACGAAGCGCTCCGGGGCCAGAGCCCAGGCCGACAGAGCAGGGCCTACCCCGCGGGGTGCTGGGTCTCCTCTGCGGCTCACCTTGCTTTACGGCCACCTTCGTCCTGACCCCAGCCGTCCGTGCAGAGAAGAGGGGCGGCCCCACGGCGGGGCTGGGTGGAAGCCCACCGTGTGTCTGCCTGTGAGCAGCGGGTCCCAGGTGAGGGGGAGGGCAGGGCAAGCCCAGGTTCACATCGCACCCAGCGGCCACGCCACAGGCCTGCTGTCGTCAGGGCTGCGGTACGACGAGTCCCCACCCAGCAGACGGTGAGCGTGTCCGGCAGGTTTGCGTGCGTGCTCTGCACCGTGCTGGTCCCCGCGGCGACTAGCTCTGCCCTCCAGAGCTGTCCAGTGCCCTGCTCAGGACCATATTGGGGCCCAGATGCTTAATTCCATTTCCACCTGGCCTTCGAGCTTGGCCCAGTTCCCGCCAGTGTAGACACCGGTCCCCCTCCTTGGCTCCACATGAGTGAACAATGGAACTCCCGTTGTCTACACCATGAGTTTGATGCCGGCCGAGGGTGTGGAGTGAGGACACTGCCTGTCGCAGGCTCTCAGGCGATGCTGTGGACGTGAGGCTGTTCTGTGGCCTCAGCTGCTGGCCCGAAGCTGAGCGGCAGGCCTAGGACACTTGTCCGCAGCGGGGAGACAGACCACTGATTCCGAGTCTAGTCAGATGGGTCAGGTGAGGGAACCCGGCCCAGGCAGGCAGCTCACTGGCCTGAGGCCGCTTGGCCACCGACACGGGCCCAACCTTGGTATCGACGTGCACCTCCTTCCACACAGGTGCCGGGTTTGTTCCCAGCCGGCCAGAGCGCTCGTCTGAAGCACGTGACCCCTCCACTCTTCCGTCCAGGGAAGCAGAGCGTTTGCTGTCCTTTCTGGACAGAGGCCGGCCCCTTATTTTCTGAACAAGGATAGGATGTGCGCTGTGAAAGCGGAGGAGCAAGTGCCAGGATGGAAGACTGACTTTACAATTGAATACACATCCACGCACGTCCGTGTACACACCTGCACACGTATACACGCACTCATGCACACACACAGGCGTTCACAGCTGTGTGCACTTGGATGCACGCACACTCGTACACATGAACGTAGACCCAGAAGTCTGTTCCTGGCGTCCGTGAGGAGCAGGCCCCCTCCCGGCACTGGGCACTTTCGCTCTCAGGAGCCTTCCCTGAGCAGCACCGCCCACACGTGCCCCGTGGGCAAGTACGAGACGTTCTCTATGACGCTCGCCTGAGAGTAACCCCGACGAAGTTCCTGGCGGAGAACAGCCGGCCGATTGTACATCCGAACTGGAATGCGAGAGGCAGTTAAAACGTGGATTTTTTTTTTTTAAGATTTTATTTATTTATTTGACAGAGATCACAGGTAGGCAGAGAGATAGGCAGAGAGAGAGGGGGGAGCAGGCTCCCGGCTGAGCAGAGAGCCCGACGCGGGGCTCGATCCCAGGACCCCGGGATCACGACCGGAGCCAAAGGCAGAGGCTTTAACCCACCGAGCCACCCGGGCGCCCCAAAACGTGGATTTTTTTTTTTAATGCACAAATAAGGAAATATCTGCAGTATGTCCCCAAGGAACCCTCAGAATAGGCTCTTGTCATACGTGAGCCAGTGTGGGGAGCGAGGCTCCTCTGGGCCCTCACCTGGGCTCCGGGTGGGACACGAGCCCATTTTCACGAAGACAGGTGGAGAACGGGAATGAGGAGGACATTGGGTCCCGGGGCCCCATAGCAGTCAGGGGCAGGATAGAAATCACATTTGTGCAGCAGAGTTGGGATGAACCCCAGGGGACCAGCTCACCCAACTCTCCTCACTGTGCAGATGAGGAAGCTGATGTCCCAAGAGGGCAGGGTCTTTCCAAGGTCACAAGAGAAGCAGACGCAGAGGTAGGCTCCTGGGCCTTTACTCGGGACTCTTAAATCTGCTCTAATAAAAAGAATTCAAGATTTCCTGGCACTGACAGTATGAGCCCCTTTCGGTCTCCTTTTTTAAAAGTCAAGCTAGAGAGAGGAAGTGCACGTTGAAAAGACAGATGAGGAAATCCCTGATGTGCTCCCTCTGGGGAAGGAGCAGGAGCTCTGGCAAACTGCCCATACAACCCAGCTCAAGGGCCCTTACCTGGAGGTCTCTCGAGAGGTGTGCTTAGGAGCAGGGACAAGAAGAGTCCTGCGCCCTGGGCACTCTGAGGGAAGATAAGGAGAAGCAGAGGTTTCAGAGTCAACACTCCCCTCCACCACACTACGTCCTGTAGGCCACAGGCAGCAGTGCGCAGGGATAAGAGGGGTCCTGGGCATGTGGACACGTAAGGAAAAGGTGACAAGTGACCATGGAAGGGCCGGTGGGTTAAATGGAAGCTGCAGCCAGGGGTCTCCACATGGGCTCAAAAGAGGAGACCCTGATCTGGGAAGGTACCAGCCTGTCCTGGTGAGGACTGCGTTGCCCACTACCAGGGATGGGTGTCGGGGCGGGGGTGGGGGTGGGGACACAAAAGAGCCACAGGTGAGGCAGGTTCTACCAAGATTTGAACTTGGATTGCTGGATTCAAAGTCCAGAGTGTTGACCATTACACCATAGAACCACAAGACACCAGGGCCACCAGGGGGCCACCCTTGGCCTGAGTGCACAAGGAAGAAGGGACACCAAGGTGGGGATGAAGAAACAAAAGGGGGAGGGGGACAAACAAGTTGTGCAGTCCCACCGAGACTTGAACTCTGATCACTGGATTCAGAGTCCAGAGTGCTGACCATTACACCGTGGAACTGGCTGCTGCTGGGCCCTGCACACCCTGATGGGGAAATGGAAGGGGGACAGGGACAGAGACAGGTCTGCAGGCAACTGCCCAGGAAAAGATGACCATGTAGCAGGGGAGGGTTTTGATCCATCGACCTCTGGGTTATGGGCCCAGCACGCTTCCACCGTACCACTCTGCTTCCCCTGGCACCACTGGGCCAGGCCCCGACTGTGAAAGGTCTGCAGGCCACAGCCCCTCCAGGCCAGGGGGACGAGGCTGGCAGGCTCCTGTAGCAGCTGGAATAGGGCAGAGCAAGTGCCCATTTACAAATGAAGTGGACTTGTTTTCCCTCCTTTGACTTGTGAAAACTCCGAATTCATGTCCTTTTCTGCTGTTAAAAACAAAACCCCCCAAAAGTCAAGAAACAGAACAGTCACGGCCCACAGTGTCCGTGTCACCGGGCTGTGGTGGCAGGTTCTGTAATGTGGTGGCGGTGGTTGGGTTTTGGAAAGGAACAAAACAATGTTTCTCCCCATCATTGGAAAATGACTCCTAATTTACATGATTATGAATAAATTCTTCTTTCAGTTCCACTTCTCTTGGTCTACTCCTTTTCCGTGACTGGTAAAGTTGTTTCTTCAATACAAAACTGCTTTCAAGTGTTTTGACGCCTTGCTGTTCATCTTTATAATTCGGGGGAAAAAACCCATAGACAAAACCCTTTCAAGGAAGAACTGTCCCCCCAGAACATTCTGGATATACATCCTTTGAGCGAGAAAAAAAAAAAATCTTTCACATTGAACCTATTCGAGTAAAAAGCGTGTATGGAACTTGCCATTGTAGACAGCGATCTCCTCTCACAAGCCGACAGGAGCATCAGGAAAGAGACACACAGCCTGAAACTGCCAAGGTCACACTGCGAGTGTCAGCCAGGACGCTCAAAGGATGTGGCAGCAGGGAGCTCAGGGAGCAGGGTTAGGGGAGGCCGGTAAGCACTCCCCCACTAGCCGCTGCACCGGCGGCCAGCATGCTGAGGCTAGGGACCAGCGGCCGTCCTCAGTGGAGTGTCAGCCCGCCTGCAGGCAAGAACGTGCCAAGGGGTACTCGGCCTTCCCTTCTCTCTAATCCGATTGCCACTGGCGGCAGCCCCTTGGCTCTCCCGCCCTCTAGCTTCCTGGTGGGTCTCAGAGGAGAGAGAGAGATGAATCTGGAGAGCGAGCAGAGACATCCAGAACTGTGGGGCCAAGTACAACCTCAGATGCACGACCGCAAGCCAAAGGCTCTCCTCCAAGGGAGAGCAAGGGCGGAGGAGGACCTGAGGTGGAGGCCTGGGCAGCGCCAGCCGGCAGGGCCCTCTGAAGCATCAGCGATACACCCAGCTGGGCTCCCAACATCGAGATGGGTCGGCAGGTGCCACAGGGGACGCGGGGCTGTACTGAGCCTGAACGGCCACCGCAGGGTCCTAGGGGTATTGTCTGAGCCTGATAGATCCAGGCACACAGGTCAGTGAGACAGAAAGGTGGGCTCGGGACAAGACAGTGGCAACCCCTCCGAGCAACGCGCCCCATGATGCCCCCGCGCAGGGACTCGAGGATCGGCGTCGAGGCGGCTTGCCGGTGAGGTGCGCGGGCGGACTTCCTGGGGGGCCCGGGGCTCGAGAACACCCAGGTTCCCCCCGGAAGCTGGTCAGAAGGTCTCCGCGGCGGGAAAGGCTCAGGCGGGCGGACGAGGTGACCCACAGCTGTGCGCCCGTCGGAGCCTTTCTCCTGCCATCCCGAGGGCGGCCGACTGACCCTGGGACCCGATCGGCCCGGGGACAGGGACGAGGCTGGACCACACGGACGCCCCAGCGCCCGCTGACACGGCCGAGTGGCCAACGGTAAACCCCAGTGCTGGCTGTGGGGGCGCGGGGGGCGACGCCAGACACCCGAAGGCGGGTGACCCCGCGGATGCTCCCGCTGCAGGAGACGCGCAAGGCCACGTCGGGGCGGATCCTCACCCCGGACCCGCATCGTGGAGGTCCCCTTCAGGTCCGCTTCAGATCCGCCGTCCTCGCCGCCCGGGCGACACCGCTCGCGGTCACGGCACGCGCGGCCCAGGGAGGCCCGGGCAGGGGCCCCAGGAAGGCGCGTCCGAGCCCGTCCCGGGACGATCCTGCACGCGAGGCTGCGGGGGCGAAGCCCGCGGGGTCCGCCCACGTCGCCCAGTCGCTGAGGAGGCTACGCCCCACCGCCGGCGCCACGTCCACCTCGCGGGAGGCTCCGTCTTACTCATGCGGGGCCCACGCCCCAGCCGGCGTGCGCGGGCGGCCACCGCTCCCCCGGCCTCGCCCGCCCGCCCAGCGGGCCGCGGGACTCAGGGCCCACGCGGCCGCCACGCCCCGCCGGGCCGTCGTCAGTCACGTGGGCGGCCGGTCACGTGCTCGCGCGTGCGTCGGGGGCGCAGGCGCGCGTACGTTCGCGCGTGCGCACTTGATGGCGCGGGGGGGAGGTGGTGCTGCGCGCTCCCGAGGCTGGGGGGCGCGGGGCGGGGGGCGCGGCCAAGGCGGGGGTCGGGGACGCAGGGTTCAGGGACTCGGGGCTGCCGGGCCGCCGCCGGCGTGGGGAGGAACGCGGCGGCTTCGGGGCGTTCGCCTTCTGCGGGGTCCGTGGTGACTCAACGCCCGCAGCCCGACGTCGCGGGCGGGGAGCGGTCCCCGCCCCGCCCCCGGGACGCCGGCCCCGCCCCGCCCCGCCCCGCCCCGCCCCCGGCCCCGCCCCGGCCCGGCCCCGCCCCGCCGCCGCCCGCCGTCTGGGCCTCCGACCCGTGCGCGCCGGAGCGCCCTTCTGCGGACCGAGGGGCGCGCGCCGCGGGGAGCCGGGCCTGCCCGGAGCGGGTCGGAACCGCGGGCCCGCGCGCCTCGGGAGGCGCCTCGCTGGTCGTTCTTGTTTCTCTAGGAGATTTTGTGTTTCTGCGAGCGGGCCCAGGCCGGACCCAGCGGAAGGCAGACGCCCCGCGACCGAGCCCCGGGGCTCAAAGGGCGCTTCTCGGGAGCGGCGGCCGTTGGGGACGGTCAGCTCCGCCCTCGGGCCGCGCGCGCGCTCGGAGCCGTCGGACGGGGCCCCCGTGTGAGCCGAAGGGCCCGGGGCGTCCGGCGCGGACGCGGGACCCGTGGGGGCTCGAGGGTCCCTGGTGGCGGCAAGTCCGTGTCCGGCCGGGAAGGGGGGAGACCCCTCTCGTGCGTGGTCCCTGCGTCGTACCCGTGGGCCGCACACTTTCCCGCTCCGTTTCCGCGACGCGCGCTCCGCGGAGGCCCCGACCTTCTCCCGGAGCCTCCGTGACGCTCGAGCCTCCGAAGACGCGGGTCTGCGGGCTCCGGCCCTGGAAGACGCCGGCCGCGGCCTGGGGCCGTCCTCCGGGTGAAGGACAGGCTGTTTGAGGGGCCTGCCTGGCTCGTTCGCGGAGCGCGCGACGCCCTCCCCTGCGAGTTCAGTTCAAGCCCCACATCTGGTGTAGAGAGACTTAAAGTCTTTTTTTTAAACGCAGGACAACTAATTTTTTTTAGAGATTTTATTTATTTATTTGCCAGACAGAGCGCGAGAGCGAGCGAGCGCAGGCAGGCAGAGGCAGAGGGAGAAGCAGGCTCCCTGCCCAGGAAGGAGCCCGATCCCAGGATCCCGGGATCATGACCTGAGCCGAAGGCAGACGCTTCACCCACTGAGCCACCCAGGCACCCCATGGACAACAAATTTTTTACAAAAATACTTCTCTGCAAACATTTCGAGAAGCATCTCTCGCCCATTGTACATTTATTTGATCTCTGTAAATGGAGTCACGATATGAAACATGAATTTTTCATTATACGTGGTTGTCCAGAATTATTGCCAGAATTATTGTCCAGCATTATCGTAACAGGTGTAATGCGGCATCCTAGTACTCAGTGAGGTCAGCGGTCTTCAAAGTCAGGGGGTCTGGGGCTCTGGGGTCATGGCCACGTCATGGTTTCCTGTCCATCACCATCTTCCTTCCACTTTGCTTTCCTTCTGCTTTTTTGCTCCCTGTTGAGGACTGTCCCAGTTCTCAGAATATCTTCCATTTCTGTGTTATTTCCATTATCCACGTTTTCTTAGCTATCATGATTGTTTCCCTTCGTGATTTTGACCATTGACTGTTTTTGGTTTCCATTGTGATACGCTTGATTTTTTGAAGTGTCTACAAGACTTTGTTTCCGCTTTTCCTATCAGTAGCATATTTCCTTCTGGTTGTGTTTGGATTTCCTGTGATCAGTCATCTTTACGTGTGCCAGGTTGGTCTGAACTTAAGGCAAACAGTGCAGCTCCAATGCATTTGAAAACTGCCCATCTGCGTTGTTGGACTCTGATGGGTGCACAGCACGTGCAGGGACTCGTGAGCACGTGGAGTCCTGTCACTGGGGCATCTTGCTTTCTTCAGGCCTTTTGCTGCATCATTACGAGCTTGGATGTTGTTTCTTCAGAGACTTCCAGACGTTGGACAAGATGCCTCAGACACACTGGAACGGTTAGACATGGTCTGCACTGGCTCGCTGCACAGACTTCCCTTCTCCCGCGGTGTGCTTACTGGCAGGGCCGCTGCAGACTTGCCCTCCAAGCACAGGAGTTGAGAGACACTAAGAAGGAAGGGCATTTGCCGGGATGATGGGGGCTACTTGTGCAGGGCGTGTTCCTACATGCACGTGCTCCCAGCCGACCTGCGTTCATGGGATAGGACCTTTGCTCAGCTGGGACGTCTGATGTGGGGGATGCTGCCCCCTGCTGCCTCAGTCTTTCAGACCTTTCTGCCCCACGTGCTCCTGCGGTCTGGGGCCGGACGACAGGACCCCTTGGGGCAGCCTCTGGCTGAGTGAGCACCTAGGCAGCTGGCCTTAGGATAGGTGGAATGCTCTGCAGGCCCCAAGAGGTGCCGCCCACAGGCTCCTCTCCAGGCCCCCTGGGCAGGGCTACCTTCACCCTCTACCCTTCTTCTGGGGACGTGGGGGGCACGGGAGTGGACATCCCAGGTGAGCAAAGACCTGTCCGCTAATGCTGCCTGCTCACCTCAGCCGGGGTCCAGCTCCAGCCACGTGACCCCACGCAGAAGGCTTCACCTCCCACCATCCTGAGAGAGTCTCGATGGTTACCCATGGTAACTGGGGGTTAAGTGAGTTAGTGTGCCCAGAGTGTGGCTCTGGGCACACCTGGCACTCTCAGAGGCTGAAGAGGCCAGCCTCCACATCCTAGTGTTGTCTGCAGCAATGGTAGCAAGCAGAGCCCTAATGTAACCTGGCCATCCCAGCCACTCTGTCCCTGTGGGAGGCTGGGACCTGGACCCATTCATGCTTCCAAACCTCCCCTCTCCACTAAGGCCCCTGCAGCACAGACGCACATCTCTCTGGTCCTGAAAAGAACACCAGTGACCAAGAAACCCTTGCTCCGATCATGACCAGTCAGCCCAGGACAAGATGCCCGGCATCTGTAGCCGGGGGTAGATGCAGCACACCCACTGAAAAGGATGCCCTTACCACGTGTGGGGAAGGTGGGGCAACAGGAACCCTCATGTGCAGTGGACGGGAACAGAGAATGGTGTGGCCACTTTGGAATACGGTTCAGCAGTTCCCTCATGTTTCTCCAAGGAGTTCTGGTTCTTGGAGGATGGTGTTTGCTGCTATTTCAGGGTGCACTGTTTTCCCCGTGTCTGTGCCATCTCTGGGTGTAGGGACTGACCCAGGCGGCACCCCGCGGTCTGTGCCGTGCAGGGCTGCGGGGCCAGCATGTGCAGGTGTGGGCACTCACCCGAGGACGCAGGCGCGTCTGTGATTGTCCATGTGTCTACACGAGAGTTGGAACACGCTCCACCGGTGGCCCAGAGCCATGGGGCTTCTGGTCTCTCCTCGCCCCTCTGTCATTCACTCGGCAGTATCAGAAATCTTCCTTGCCCACTTTTGGAAATGTCGTTTCTCTTTCCGGTACCCTCCGTTGGAGGCAGGATCTCTGTTTCCTTTTGTTTTCGTTTCCCAGACTGAAGCAGTGTCTGTCTCCTGTGGATGTAGCTCTCCATAGGTACCGTTGGATGGAAGTGGACTTTAAAGGGTTTTTACAGCTTTGGGGTGTTTCTGTTAGCTAGGCGGTCGGATGTGTGGCTACGGGGCCAGGCCATGTGCCCAGTACAGCTTTGAGGCAGGCCATCAGAATGCTGTCCTGGCATCCACTCTCTTTTGTGTACCTGTCCCAATGGCCTGCCTTCTCTTCCAGGTCCCACCCTGGCCCACGGACCTCCAGGATGAGGAAGGGTTTCATCGTGACCCTCATAAGCTCAGGAAGGTTTCTGCATGGGCCAGCGAATGGCAACCAGTTATCAGTATTCATAATGCCACTCTCCCAGACTAAGGCGTCAGGCAAGTGCTGAGAGCAGTGAGCCTGAGTCCCATCAGGAGAACGTCTGCACACAGTGATCGTTGTCCTGTGGACCCGGAGTGAGGCGGCGCCTGCATGGCCCGTGTCAGAGTGGCAAATGGAAGCGGGGGGAGGGGGGTCTCGTAGCTGGGGCTGGGCGTGTGTGCGTGTGTGTGGTGGGAGGGGGATCTTGGGGAGTGTGTGTGTGTGTGTGTGTGCGCACACGCACTCGCGTGGTGGGAGGGAGTCTCAGGGAAGGGGCTGGCTCTGTGGGAGGTGGGGGGAGTCTCGTGGGGGACTGGGCGTGTGTGTGTGTGTGTGTGTGTGTGTGTGATGGGAACGGTCTTGGGGAAGGGGCTGGCTCTGTGGGAGGTGGGGGGAGGGTCTCGGGGGGGTGCTGGGCATGCGTGTGTGTGTGTGTGTGTATGTGTGTGGTGGGAGCAGAGTCTTGGGGTAGGGGCTGGCTTTGGGAGGTGGGGGGGAGGATCTTGTTGGGGGGGCTGGGTGTGTGTGTGTGTGCGTGCGCGCATGTGGTGGGAGGGGGTCTTGGGGAAGGGCCTGAGCTTGTGTGTGTGTGTGCGCGCGCACGCATACGCGTGTGGTGGGAGGGGGTCTCGGGGAAGGGGCTGGCTCTGTGGGAGAGAAGGGGCTGCTCCAGGTGAGGCATGTGGATTGCTTGAACCAGGCCTCCTCCCCTCCTTGGCCTGACAGGCAACCTGCGTCCCCTTGGCTCTCAGTGAGCCCTCGGCGTCTGGCACAGGAATGAGGCTGGGGACAGGAAACGCTTGCTGAGCGGATGTGCCAGTGAACACAGGCGTGGGGCTGCAGTAGCACAGGGGTTAAAGCCTGGCGGTGTCACCTCTCGGAGATGGGAGGACCAGCCAGGCCCAGGGTGCTGAGAGGACGCGGGGAGCGCCGGATGGCTGAGCTGGGGTGAGGAGGTCCCTCGGTTTGGAAACCACCCGCAGCCTTGCTGTTTGATTCGTGTCTGTCCCGCAGTCTGCATTTTGCACGTTTTCCTTTGGGGGACACCAATGTCAGCACAGAGATGTACAAAGGCGGCCTGGAGGAGGAGACACAGCTGGACCCTGACACTAAGGGCAACGGGTGTATGGGTGGCCAGCATGGGACACCAGCCGCGACAAGGGCCCCATGCCCTCATACCGCCCCCAACCAGGCCATACCTGATGCACCTCCCAAACTCATAAAATGGCTGAGAACGCAGGAATGTGGGGCAACTTATGTAGGGCCTGCCCGCCCCCTGGTCCCTTGCTGACAGCTGCCTTTCTGGGAGCATTGCCTTAACCAAGCAGGTAAGTACAGGCAGCCGCTCTGTGACGGCTTCCATGATGTGTGTGCGGGAGGCGCATCTGGGCAGAGCTGTCACCCCTCTTCCTGCCCCTGGAGTACACACGTGCGAACACGCCTCTCCCTGTGTCCAGAGCCCCTGAGGGATGTCTGTGGAGAAGAGAGTTTGATGACGGATGCCTTATAGTCACTGCCAGGTCCAGTTAATAACAGTACATTTAAAATTTTTTCTTTTAAAAATTGGTATTATAAGATTTATCTCTAAAGGTCTCGTTTGTTTAGGATGAAATTCAATGAGGAATGTACGTATTATTCATCTTATAAAACTCACTCTTTCCTAAAATCAGATGGAATTTAAAACATTTTACTAATTTTTACCTTTTAAGTGATCTAGTGGTGGTTTCCAATCTTAATTAAAATGTAATTTTAAATTGAAATTACAAAGCAAGACATATTAATTTTTTAGTGGAAAAGGACAGCATCCTAAGACGTGGGAGTGGCCCCTAGTAGCAACCAGTGAGTGTTGCTGGGACTTTACTTGGTTACCAGGCAGCAAATCAGCCCCGTCCATGAAAAGGGCACCACGCTTGGCCCTCCCCTCCCCTGGCGCTACACTGCGGCCCATTTCCTTCGCAGTAATGTCCAGCTGGCCACCACTACTGTCCATCGGAGTCAGGGGTTGATCTGTTTCTCAGCAGAGCAGGAGTGGACAGGTGTGTGCAGTCAGTTCCAGAACGGCACGGCCACCCGAAACTGTGTTAGATTCTAAATTATTATGTTTTTAAGATTTTATTTATTTACTTATTTACTTACTTACTTATGGGGGGGTGGAGAATCCCAAACAGACTCCATGCTGAGCACAGAACCCGACGTGGGCCTTGATCCCATGACCCTGAGAGCACAACCAGAGCTGAAATCAAGAGTCAGATGCTCAACTGACTACCCCACACAGGTGCCCTGCGTTGTTTCAGTTTTTGATTCTTCTGAATAAAGAAGATTTATTCTTTTTTTAAAAGATTTTATTTATGTATTTGACAGACAGAGATCACAAGTAGGCAGAGAGGCAGGCAGAGAGAGAGGGGGAAGCAGGCTCCCCGCAGAGCAGAGAGCCTGATGTGGGGCTCGATCCCAGAACCCCGAGATCACAGCCCAAGCTGAAGGCAGAGGTTTAACCCACCGAGCCACCCAGGTGCCCCAAAAAGATTTATTCTTTTTTTTTTTTAATTTATTTATTCGTTAGGCAGACAGAGTGGTAGGCAGAAGCAGGCTCACTGCCGAGCAAGGAGCCCGATGTGGGACTCGATCCCAGGACGCTGGGATCATGACCTGAGCCGAAGGCAGCTTAACCCACTGAGCCCCCCAGGTCTCCCAAAGATTTATTCTTTCTGGATGATTCTTGTACAGGCCATTTTGCAGGCCTAGGCTTTGCCTTCTCCTAGGGGAGTACTTAGGAGAGGAACGGCTGCATTTTGTGTGAGGGGTGTGTGTGCGTGTGCAAAACTTTATAGAAGGAACTGACAAACCCTTTCCCAAAGTGGTTGCCCCATTCTGTCTCCAGCAATGTCTAAGATTCCCAGTTGCCTCACGTCACCATGGGCACGTGGTAAGGCCGCTCGTCCTCACTACAGTGGCGTCGTGTCCCGGTTGTGGTGCAGCTTGCGTCTCCCCGACGACTACGGAGGTGGCGCGCTTCGCCCATGCTCACTGGCTTCTCGCATCTTTGGGTGAGGTAGCGGCTCAAGCCTCCTGCCTGTTTTTTAAAAATTTAGGTTTTTTAAAACCGTGGAGTTACAAGAGTTCTGTGTTTTGTTTTTTTGGTAAAGATTCTATCCATTCACTTGACAGACGACTACAGACAGGCAGAGAGTCAGCAGAGAGAGAGGAGGAAGCAGGCTCCCCGCTGAGCAGGGAGCCCGATGCGGGGCTCGATCCCAGGACCCCGGGACCATGACCTGAGCCAAAGGCAGAGGCCTCAACCCACTGAGCCACCCAGGCACCCCAAAGGTTCTGTGTTTTAATTTTTTTAAGATTTATTTATTTTAGAGAGAGACGAAGAGTTGGTGTGGGCGGCGGGGGGGCAGAGGGAGAGAGAGAAGCAGGCTCCCCACTGCGCACAGAGCCCATGACCCTGAGATCAAGATCTGAGCTGAAACCAAGAGCTGGCTGCTGTTAAGGCCGAGCCACCCAGGCTCCCCCGCAGGAGTTCCTTTAAATTCTGTTTAGATATTCTTGCCTGGTACGTGTATTGTGGATATTTTCTCAGTCTGTGGCTCATATTTTCATAGTCCTCGAGGAGCAAAATGTAAAAATTTTTCATACTTCTAATGTAGCAACTTTTCCCTTTTATGGTTTTCACTGTTTGGGTTCTAAGACCGCAAAGGCACTAGGATAGTCTGTTACATTTTGGGCTTCCTGGTCTTAGCTATTCACATAGGCTCTGTGACCCAGCTCACGCTGGGGTGTGTGGTGCCAGGTATGGTGAGTTCACACTTGTGGTTGTTACTGTTATTAGGACAACCAGTTGTTCCAGTGCACCTGTAGACTTCCTGAAGGAAACCTCCTTCTCCACTCATAATACTCCAGACACAAAATGTGTGGGTTTTCCACACCAAGTAGTTCTCCAGTCCTCTGTGGATGCCAGCTGGGCATCCTATGGTCCAACACAGTTCCGCCACCAACTGCCCAGAGTTAGTGCAGGTCCCACAGATTGGACTCTGGGCCACCAGACAGCCCCCTGTTTTAGACACCATTTGTAAGTAATGGGTCACAGGGAACCCACACTTCTGACTCAGCTACAAGCCAGGGGTTCCCATCACTCCGTCTCAGGTTCAGTAATTTGCTAGAATAGCTCAATGGAAGTTTCACAGCAGATTATTAACCTCAACCTCCAGTCCCTGTCCCAGAGGATGAGGGGTGGAGCTGAGCGATCCAGCTTCCCATCCTGGTGGCCATCCCCCATCCAGGAGCCCGCTCAGAGTCCCCTCATCAGAAAAAAAGATGCTCCCATCCCGTAGGAAATTCCAAGGGATTTAGGAGCTCTGTGTCAGTAAATAGGGGCAGAGACCAAACACATACTTAAATCATACTTCCCTTCCTCTATAAATAACTTTGACATCTTTGTTGAAAATCAGTTGATTGGGGAGGGGGGCACCTGGGTGGCTCAGTTGATTAAGCATCTGCCTTCGACTCAGGTCATGATGCTGGGGTCCTGGGATCGAGCCCCCACTGCATGGGGCTCCCTGCTCAGCAGAGAGTCTGCTTCTCCCTTTCCCACTCACCCTGCTTGTGCGCGCTCTCTCTCACTAATAAATAAATAAAATCTTTTTAAAAAGTTTTTTTTTAAGAATTTATTTGTTTATTTGACAGAGAGAGATCACAAGTAGGCAGAGAGGCAGGCAGAGAGAGAGAGGAGGAAGCAGGTTCCCTGCCGAGCAGAGAGCCCGATGTGGGACTTGATCCCAGGACCCTGAGATCATGACCTGGGCTGGAGGCAGAGGCTTAACCCACTGAGCCACCCAGGCGCCCTCTTTTTAAAAAGTTTTAAAAGATCAATTGATTCTGTACATGGAGGTCTATTTCTGGATCTTTTATTTTGTTGCACTGACTTGTCTATTCTTACCCCAATACCACACAACTTTACTACAGCTTTGTATTTGGTTACTCTAGTTTATTAGCTATAGCTTATAGGTTACCAAAATCTCCTCTTTAAAAGCCAAGTCAGAGGAGGCGTCTTATATTCACTTGGCGCCTGTAGCGACAGCAGCCTTCTACTGATTTACATGAATGCGGCCCCAACCTCGTGGCCCGCTCGCTCTGGTTTCCCGCGCCCCCCTGCACTGCCATATGAGTATGAAAGCTGGCTTGTCAGTTTCTACAAAAAAAGCCAGTTTAGGTTTTGCCTGGGATGATAGTTACTCTATAGACCAAACAGGGCATAAGTTTAGCAAATCAATATTCAAGAACCTGTTGCTTTGGGTTAGTGATCTTTACCAATACAGTTACTCGAGCCCATTGGGGTGGGCTCTATACTGACAGGAACTTCTCTGGATAACACCATGTAGTACTTGTATTTCTGAAAGAAGAAAACCAGAAAATGGGAAAATTATCATTTATGTAATATAGTGCTTACATCCATGATAATACTTTTTAAAATTTACAGTATCGATTATCAGCATGACCATCTTTTCATGAATATACCTTATATTTTCTTTGAAAGCTTGGCCAAATAAGAATATGTGTTTGCTCCATGTACCCCACAGCCAAGGACGGGTTGACAGCAGCTCCTGGCAGCCAAGTCAGAGGAGTGGAGTGGAGTTACGTGATTTCCTGAGACAGACTTGTCCTGAGTCAGTCACTCAGGAGAATAAGCGAGGTCTGGGCAGCTGGGGAGATGGACCTAACATTACAGAAACTAAGTAACGATGAAGGTGGCAAGAAACATCAGCAGCCCGTAAGTTACTAAATGTCAGATAACTTACAGACACAGGTTACAAAATCCACACACACTGTTGCCCCAATGAGGGAGCATGGGAGACCCTTGGGCTGCATGGGTTTGAACCATGTAGGTCCACTTATAGGTGAACTTTTTCTTTTTTTTTTTAAGATTTTATTTATTTATTTGACAGAGATCACAAGTAGGCAGAGAGGCAGGCAGAGAGAGAGAGGAAGCAGGCTCCCCGCGGAGCAGAGAGCCCGATGCGGGGCTCGATCCCAGGACCCTGAGATCATGACCCGAGCCCAAGGCAGAGGCCCAACCCACTGAGCCACCCAGGCGCCCCCAGGTGAACTTTTTTCAATATGGTACAGTACCAAACTATTTTCTCTAACTTATGATTTCACTAAACGTTTTTTATTCTAGCTTATTTTCTTTGGTAAGAATTCAACATATAAAACGGTGAATGTACAACTTACTGTTCATCAACCTTTTATGCTATTGGTAAGGCTTCTAGTCAACAGTAGGCTATTAGTAAGGTTTTGAGGGAGTCAAAATTTATACCCAGTTTTTTTTGGAAAGATTATTTATTTGACAGAGATCACAAGCTGGCAGAGAGGCAGGCAGAGAGAGGGGGAAGTAGGCTCCTCACTGAGCAGGGAGCCCGATGCGGGGCTCGATCCCAGGACCCCGGGATCATGACCTGAGCCAAAGGCAGAGGCTTTAACCCACTGAGCCACCCAGGTGCCCCTATACCCAGTTTTTGACTGTGCTGGGAGTTGGTGTCCCTAACCCTCGAGTTGTTAAGTGCCGACTATACTATATATCAGGAGGGAATTGGATCGATGGGGAGGAGGGTGCCTGGGCGTAGGCAAGAGAACTGTATGAACAAGGGTGGGGCGTAGGAATAAACAGGGAAGGGGGCTGTTGGTGGGGGGGGATATGGCACAGGCAAGCTGTGGGCAGAGCCCAGCACCTGGGCTCCCCCATACTGCTTGGGAGTAGTGGGAGGACATGGAGATTTGGGCAAGAGCTGGACAGGGAGAGTCTCCGGTTGCAGGACACTCAGACTGCTGGGTCTGGCGGTCTCCCAGGGAAGATGTTTTGGTTCAGGGAGAAATGCTGAAACATGGGCTGACATGCTTAGGGCCACAGGCCTTTGAGTCACAGGTTGTATGAGTTTGGTAAATGAAACCAGTTGCAGTGCTGGATTGTGCTCTGAGTTTTTGTTTCTTAAAGACTATCAAAATTCACAATTATCACCTTTTTACATGAGGGGCTTGTGGAGGTGGCCTTACTTCTCCAGGGGAAGTGGGTGTGGAGCCGTCTGGGCTGTGCTGGTGTGGGCAGCCTACCGTCCCTGGGTCTACCACAGCCTGAGAGGGACACGCAGGCTGTCCCCGCACCCATCAGGTCCAGGTGTCACGAGAACGGCCCAAGTCAGTACCCAGAAAGGTCCTTCAAACAGCACCTGGCATGCAGCAAACACCACACAGTGCTTGTTAACCAACCCACGCTTCCGACAGCGCCTTCTCCAGACAGTCCTGCCTGACCTCAGGCCCGGAAGGGCCCGGCCTCGTCTTACTCTCTTTTCCTTCTAGACTTTCCTTCCTGCTCGTTCTAATAACTACATAGCCAAGTGTTGACATCTTGACTATGTCTGTGGGCTCTTTTGTTTCTCATTTCAGTTCTGTCCATTTTTGCTTTGAGCATTTGGAAGTTAGGTTTTGTTTTAGTTTTTTAGATTTCATCTCTTTAAGTCATCTCTACATCCAGTGTGGGGGCCCGAACCTACAACCCCAAGATCCAGTGTTGCATGCTCCCCTGACTGAGCTGGCTGCGCACCCTGGAAGTTATGTTCTGAGAAGCACTCAGGTTTCTTGCATTTTCCTGCTGAGCTGACCCTGTCACTACTGACCCATCTCGCACGTTTCCCCAGGTTTCATGTCAGTGTCACTGACGATCACACGTGTGTTTAAATGATGCTTTTCTCCATCCTTGTAACTTTGGCTTGTCCTGGTCTTTAGATTGAAAGTGTGTTTTGTAAACTCATGAATCAGGCGGGATTTTTTTTCCTTTTTACTGAAGTTCCTGGCTTCTAATTGTAGTGTTCTATGCATTTACATTTAATATAAAGATTGACACCGCTGGGTTTAAAGCTACTACCTTATTCTGTATTTGTCCCATCTGGTCCTTTTGCCTTCTTTCTTGCCTGCTGTTGGACTATTCGTGTATTTTTAAAATTCCATTTATCTCCTTTATTGTACTTTTATATGTAGGTTATTATATAACGTTATATATAATGCATACATTTACACTTACTTAGTGGCTAAGCTAGAAGTTATAGTATATACCCTTCACCTGCCACAGTTCACTTTGAAATCATACAGCACTTTATAAACCACATAGGAACCTTGAAACTGTGAAATAACACCGACGGTCTCCTAACCCTTTGTTCTCTTGTGATACTACTTGTTTCTTTCTGAGGGCTGCATTGTCTCCTCTGGCGGCCACCAGCCACATGCGGCTATTTAAACATCAAGTTACATTAATTATAACCAAGTACAGCTTTAAAGTTCAGTTCCGCAGTCACACCAGCCACGCTGGCAGTGCACGCGAGCCCCTGGGGATACGCTCCGTGCTGGACAGGCGCTGTGACAGGACACTTCCCGTAGAAGGCAGGGAATGAGCATCCACTACGCGTGACTTTAAATTTTGCTTTAAGTAGTCATCCGATAATCTTTTAAAGAAATCGTTTTCAGTGTCTTTTTTTTTTTATTTTTTAAGGTTTTTTTTTTAAGATTTTATTTATTTATTTGACAGACAGAGATCACATGTAGGCAGAGAGGCAGGCAGAGAGAGAGGGAGAAGCAGGCTCCCCACTGAGCAGAGAGTCCGATGCGGGACTTGATCCCAGGACCCTGAGATCATGACCTGAGCCGAAGGCAGAGGCTTAACCCACTGAGCCACCCAGGCGCCCCTTCAGTGTCTTTTACAGTTACCCGTGTCGTCATCTGGTCAGGTGTCCTCCATCCCTTAGGGCAGATCTGGGAGTCCACTGGGGTCCCTTTCCTCTGGCCTGAAGAACATCAGTACCCTTCCGAAGGCCAGCTCCTCTGGTGACAGTTTTCGGCTTTTGTTTATCTGAAAATGCCTTTTATTACAGATGTTAAAAATTAACTACGGCCTTAATTTTTGAAGGGTATTTTGGTTAGGTATTGGATACTGGTCTCTAGGACGGTTGGATCTTTAGCGTTTCGTGGACACTATCTTTCTTCTGGTGCCCACTGCTCTTGGTAAGTCATTCTCAGTGACGTTTCCCTGACTGTAATGTGTCTCTTAAATTTTTGTCTCCTTTTAGGGGTGCCTGGGTGGCACAGTTGGTTAAGCAGCCAACTCCTGATTTGGGCTCATGTCAGTCATCATCCCAGATTGTGAGCTTGGGGTCATGAGAGTTGAGCCCCACATCAGGCTCCACACTCAGCGGGGAGTGCGCTCAGGATTCTCTCTGTCCCTCTGCCCTTCTGCACTCCCCGCTCTCCCGCACTCTCTTTCCAAAATAAACAAATCTTTAAAAAAATAAAATTTCTCTCCTTTTAGGACTTTTATTTTTACTTTCGGTTTTCAAAAGCTGGGCTGTATTATGCCTGCAAGTGTTTTTCTTTGAATTTGTCCTCCTTGGGACGAATTTTGCTTGGGACAAAGTTTGCTGAACTTTCTGGATCTGAATCAGTGTATTCACCAATTTGCAAAATTCTTACACATTCTCTCTTCAAATATTTCTATTCATACATTTTCTTTTCCCTTTCTTCTGGACATCCAACTTTCAGTACACTGCAGTGTCTGATCTTGCCCACAGTTCCTAACATTCCTTTCTGTTATCTTTCTTTCTAATTTTTTTCTGTGTTTTCAGTTGCCTTCTACTGATGGGACTTTTGAGTTGAAAAATCCTCTTTTCAGCCGTCTCCAGTCTAGTGTTCGGAAAATTCAATGAGCTCTTCATTTCAGGTATTTTGCTTTCTCCTTCACTACTGGTGTGTAGCCCTTCCTCCTCCGGTGTGTCCCTGGCTGCACAGAGACCCGGCGCCTCCCAGTCCCACAAGGCCTCTGCCCCCACATCACACTTGCAACCAGGAGAGGTTCAAAGAACAGTGTTAGGTCACTATAATGAAACTTCCTCTAGTTCTGTTTTCTTATGTGTATGCATTTATGAAAAAGAGGGATAACACTGGCTCTGCGCCCTGCCTCACTCCAGCATTTCTCATCACCAGCTGTGTGAACTAGGTGTTGAGGGGAACAAAACCCCAGACATAGTAAGAGATAAATCTCCAATATACTCAACCTTTTAGTCTTAATCAAAACCTACATATATTTACATTGCTTTCATCAGTTATGTTAACAATAATTGTAATACTAATTAAATCCAAGATAAATGTTTTAACATGACACTTATTTTTGCAGGAATTGCAAATTAATGTATGTGTGTGTGTGTGTGTGTGTGTGTGTGTCTGTCTGTCTGTCTCTCTCTCTCCAGGGATAAATAATAAGTTCATGAATAAATACCCAAGCCTAAACACTTACTGTATTTAGGATAAAATTTGTGGGGGAATTTGAATGGAAATGAGTTTAGGAGTAAAGTTGTTTTTGTTTTTTTTTTAAGATTTTATTTATTGGGTGCCTGGGCGGCTCAGCGGGTTAAGCCTCTGCCTTTGGCTTAGGTCTTGATCACAGGGTCCTGGGATCGGGTCCTGCATCGGGCTCTCTGCTCAGCAAAGAGCCTGCTTCCCCTCTCTCTCTGCCTGCCTCTCTGCCTACTTGTGATCTCTCTGTCCTGTCAAATAAAACAAATAAAATCTTTAAAAAAAAAAAGAAAAAGAAAAGATTTTATTTACTTATTTGACAGACAGAGATCACAAGTGGGCAGAGAGTCAGGCAGAGAGAGAGAGAGGGAAGCAGGCTCCCCGCTGAGCAGAGAGCCCGATGCGGGGCTCGATCCCAGGACCCTGGGATCATGACCTAAGCTGAAGGCAGAGGCTTTAACCCACTGAGCCACCCAAGCGCCCCAGTAAAGGGGTTTTTATTGTATTTTTTAAATAAGAATTTATTTATTTGACAGAGACAGAGATAGCGAGAGCAGGAACACAAGCAGGTGGACTGGGAGAGGGAGAAGCAGACTTCCTGACAAGCAGGGAGCCTGATGTGAGACTCGATCCCAGGACCCTGGGACCATGACCTGAGCTGAAGGCAGACGCCGAACCGACTGAGCCACCCAGGCACCCCAGGATTTTTAAAAAAGATTTTTTTATTTATTTGAGAGAGTGAGAGAGCAAACGTGGGGGGAGGAGCAGAGGGAAAGGGACATGCGGACTCCACAGAGAGCCCAACACAGGGCTGGATCACATGACCCTGAGACCATGACCTGAGCTGAAACCAAGAGTCGGATGCTTAACTGACTGAGCCATGCAGGTGCCCCAGGAATAAAGGATTTAATAAAACTGGTTAACTAAGAGACTGTTCATATGTTTACGAAACATGCTAGTGGTTTCAAATCACAATGGCATTCACAATCCTTTTCATACATTTAAGGAATGATGCCATGATTTATTTAAAAAGTCGGTATTTACAACATTTGAGAAATTACATCTACTGCAATTATTTAAACACGATGGAAAATTTCGCTATTATCTTAAATGTGGGGGCTTACAAGGTTTCACAAAATTAGTTCATTAATACTGTGCAAAACGCTTTGAGGACTCTGGGTCCAGCTATTGCTTTCCGCAGCCTGAATCATTAGAGGGGATACAAATGGGTCTCCCTACTTTCACGTTTGTTGCAAGAAGACTGACATTGGTAAGGGTTAACCTGGATCATATTACTCTTTGCTTGAAGTGCCCCGTTTTCCATTTCCCTAAATGAGAAGCCTTCTCCAATGCTCTGTGTTTTTCCGACCGTCATTCCCGGGCCTTCTGCCCGGGACACGCCCAGCCTACAACCTCCTCAGACCCGTTGCCCCTTCTCTTTGCCCAGAGGTTCTTGTGGTCCCTGGTGGCTGTCCTTCAGGTGTCAGGTCGGACGTCTCCTCCTCTGCTCGCCCCCGGCTCCCACACTCTGCCGTGCAGCCCACGCCGCTCCTGGGCTGTCCTGCGCACTTATTCTCACGCGCGCCCCAGGGTCCTCCGTGAGCACCTGCGCTCTTCTTCCTCCTGTGTCTGGCACAAACCAGGTGCTCAGGGCACCTCCGAAGGGAAGACCATATCCGTGTCCAGAGTCTGGGTGTGCACCTGCCCCGTCTCCGGCGTCCTGATGTGCAGAGCCGTGGGCTGCCCACCTCGTGCGCCTCTCCGGGGGCTGCTCCCCCGGCCCTTTGTCCCGAGGGGTCTTGCTCGCCGGCTCCCTCTCGGTCCTCTTGCTCTCACTCGTGCTGAGGGCACACAGCTGCCCGGCTGGCTCACCGCGGTCTGCGCGACGGGGCCTGTGCCCGCGAACCCAGCACCCGGGAGGCGCGGGCCCTGACTCGAGCCTTTCCTCGCTGTCCCAGCGCTCGGCCAGTTGTCCCGGACAACGTGTGATGTTCGCCGTTTTGCGTGCTCAGGGCTTGGCATCACCTAACCTCCGTCAAGGCGCTTTGCGTCCGCGCTGCGAGGACGGAACGGACGCGCCTCGGGGCGGTGGTACGAGCCCGTCGCCCGCGTCTGCGGGTCTGGCTTCCCCGCACGAGGGACAGCCGGTGCTGACCACGGCCTGAGAGGGCGTTCAAGCTGCTGGAGTCCGCCTCGAACGGCGCGGCCCTTTGCCGCAGGGGAACCGCCGCGAGCCAGGCGGGGGTCCCCGAGGGTGCGCACCGCGCCGGGGCGGCCGCGTCCGGTCGGGTCGCCGTCGTCGGGGGTCGGGGGCACGCGTCCCGCTCGACCCCTCGCTGCCTCCTCCAGTCGCCGCGGTGCCGTTCACTCTTCGGAAGGCTCGGCTTCGAGTCATCTCCGCGGCCCGCGGGGTCCGCTCGGTCCGCTCGGCGCACTCGGGCCGGACGCCGGCGTCGCGGGCTCCACGCACCGGCCCGCGGGGACCCCGCACTCCGCATGAGGCCCCGCTGCCACCCGCGCCTGTCTCAAGACCCCCGCGCGCGGACACGTAACGGGGCCCGGGCTCCGTCCAGGGCGCCCTCCGTGCCCCGGACCCCCACGCGCGAACCGCCCCGCGGCCGGAGCTCCGGCGGGTGCGGGCGCGGCCTCCCGCGGGCGCCCCGCGCGCCGCCTCGGGCCCAGGTGAGATGCGCCGCCCGCCCCCGCGCGCTGCATCCCGGGCCCCGGCCCCCCGCCGGGGAGGCCGTTCCCGCTCTGCCCGAGGCCGTGCGGATGCCAGTGCAGGCCACGCGCGCTCCACCCGGCCCGTGGTCCGAGCCGCCGCCCCTCGGGGCAGACGTCACGCGCCCCCCGCCCAGCCCGCGGCGACCTGCACCCGCCGCGAGCCGCCCGAAGCTCCGCGCCAGCCACGCTCTACCCCGGGTTTTCCAGGCTGCTGGGAGCCGCGCCTGCGCCGGGCGCCGCGGCCGGACGTGCGGGCGCTCGGCCAGCGTGCCTCGCTATTGGCCGGCCGCCGGTAGCCCCACTGCTGCGGGCCGCCCCCATTGGCCGGCACGGCCGTCAGTCAGCGGCGCCCGCCGGCTCGCAGCGCGCCGCGCGTGTCCCGCCCCTCGCCGCCGCTCGTCGCTCGCCGGCCGGCGGCCTCGCGCGGCCCTCAGCTCCGTGGCGGCGGCGGCGGCGGAAGGCGGCCCGGGCCCTCGCAGGCCC
>JAHRIG010000102.1:373202-539586 GCA_020311275.1 Eira barbara | reverse complement strand
GCGGGGCGGCCCCGGAGCCGTCCGCGCAGCCCGGGCCCGACGCGGGCGGCGACTTCTACCTGCGCTGCCTCGGCAAGAACGGCGTGTTCGTGGACGGCGTGTTCCAGAGGCGCGGGGCGCCGCCGCTGCAGCTGCCGCGCGTGTGAGTGGGGCCGGGGCCGGGGCGGGGCCGGGGCGGGGGGCGGGGGCGGGGGCGGGGGCCCGGCCGGCGGGGCGGACGCGAGCCGGACCCGCCGGCCTTCCCGTCGCAGCGCGAGGCCCGGGCCGCTGCGCACGTGGGCCGACGCTCGCTCCGGGGCCTCGCGTGTCTGGCTCGAGCCCGGCCCGCCGCCCCGCCGCCCCGGCCGCCGCAGCGGCGGCCCCCGCGGAAGCGTGTTTCCCTCCCCGGGGCCCGCGCTGAGGGGCCGCGGGAGGCTCGCGGCTGGCGTTTCGGGGGGTCGCTCCGCGCCGCGAGGGCTCCGTCCCGTCGCGCTCTGGGCGACCCGCGGAGTGCGGGCTCCGCAAGCGCGGCCGTTCTCGGACTCGCGCCCGCCGCGTAACGTCCGGGGACCGGGCCCTTCTCGCAGGGTTCCGCGCTGCGGCCCGTCGGCTCCTCGGAAGCCGGCGCAGGGTCCCGGCGCGTCGGGTGCGCGTCCGGGGGTGTCCGCGGCGCGCCTCGCCTGCCCTGCCTGGAGCGGACCCCCGTCCCGTTTGCGCGGCGCGAGCGGAGCCGCCGTCCGCGACCCCAGGCGGCTGGGGCCGAGCGGCGCTGCCGCCCGCCCGCGCCCCGGGGTGCGCGCCGCCCGGGAGGCTGCCCCGGCCGCGGTGGGGTCGCCCGGCGGCCGCGCGAGCGTCGTTGATGGACGGCCCGAGGTCGGCGCGGAGGACTTTGTCTCTCTGCTCCGAGCGTTTTGAGGTTTTTCAGGAAAATCCTTCCTGTCCTCAGTCGGACCTGCTTGTACGGACGGGCCGCGCAGAGGGTGAGTTGACCTTCGGCGGGGGGGGCGCCCACGGCCGACTTCCCGGGGGTCCCGGCCGCGCGGAGGACGGCTGCGGCGGAGGCGGCGCCTGGGACCCTGCTCGGGGCCGCCGCGCCCGGCATTTCTTCTGGGCCCGGGGCC
This sequence comes from Eira barbara, assembly GCA_020311275.1. Lineage (NCBI taxonomy): Eukaryota > Metazoa > Chordata > Mammalia > Carnivora > Mustelidae > Eira > Eira barbara. The sequence goes on along the minus strand of JAHRIG010000102.1, from coordinate 538,486 downwards.
CTTCTCAGAGGGGTCTTGGCGTTTCGACGGTGGAATAGGCAGTGACTAGGACGTCGCGGCCGCGGCACCCCTCCTGGCGGCCGCGGCACCCCTCCTGGCGGCCGCGGCACCCCTCCTGGCGGCCGCGGCACCCCTCCTGGCGTGTGGTGGAGGGCGCTGACGTGCAGCCTGCGGAGAGGAACGCCGTGAAGGCGGCCCGTATTAGCTGAATGTGGAGAAATTGCTTTAAAAAATCCTTTCTTTGAAACTAAACGTAGTTTTAAGTTACAAGTTCTTTTTGAGTCAAGAAGTCAATTTGTGCAAGTTTTTTTTTTTTTTTCTAAGACTTTATTTATTTATTTGACAGAGAGATCACAAGTAGGCAGAGAGGCCGGCGGGGTGGGGTGGGGTGGGGTGGGGGAAGCAGGCTCCCCGCCGAGCAGAGAGCCCGATGCGGGGATGTGGGGCTCGATCCCAGAACCCCGGGATCATGACCCGAGCCGAAGGCAGAGGCTTAACTCACTGAGCCACCCAGGCGCCCCAGTTTGTGCAAGTTTAAAAGCACATTAATTTCGAGCAGTTATGCAGATTTGTCCCCTGAATTGACAATCACTGTATAAGTTTTTAAAAAACCAGGACAATCCATGGTTGGTCTCTTATTTGAACAACAGTGATTTTAGTCCAATTCCAATTTTAGAGTGAATTTGTATCTTGTAGTTAGTGTTAAAAATTTACCTACGGAGAACTTGCAGAGTACATAGGTAATTTAGGCTTAAAGAATGACTCGTCGTTCTATTAAAATAGCGAGTAGCGCATTAACCGAAGGGCAGTAGAGGAGGATGAGGCCGGTGGCCCCTCGCACTGGCCGTTGTACTTTAAGGCGTTTGGGTAAGAGCTGAATACAAATGGTTCTTCCATGATGATTGGTGAGCAAAACTGGGATCCTCAAGTGTGTGGGGAGGTTGCTGAGCATCCACATGAGTGCCAGGACGTGTGGTTTTCCCAGAAAACAGGTGATTTCCACAAATTATGTGGGGTTGTGTGTACAGAAATGCAAATTTTTTTCTCTCCAGGAGCATCTAACTCAACTGGAGGTGCAGGTGTTATTGGTACTAGGGAGTTCTCTGGGGTGGCCTCAGTGGAATAACCCTGGGCCACCTGTGTGCATGTGTGCCTGTGGGGGTGCTCCTGGAAGTGAGCAGGTGGAGGTGGCCTTATGGGTGTCCCTGGGCCAGGAGCCTGGTGCTGAAAAACATGGAATTTAGGCTGAAAGGGACCTTGGGCCTTGATGTAGAGTGTGACGTTTGCCTGGGCCTGGTTGGGGAGCATTTTCAATATGGTCAGTGACCGGATGAAGAGTGTCCTCTTTGTCTTATTTGTCTAGGGACCCGTTCTGGTGCCTGAGTGGGCAGTAAAGTGTTTTAGGAAGAGCTGCTGGGCAGGAATGTCTGGGTGTGTTGTTGCTCTTGTTGTTGCCATGGTAGCAAACTAAGTATAATTTATAAATAAAAATAAGCAACTCTTTAGCAGTTGTTCAAGTACTTTGAAACCTCTCAAGTGAATCTGACATATTTTTGATCAGAAAGGTCCTAGAATATCTAATAGCCAAACGTGAATAGAGCAGGTTGAATTTGCTATTGCCCCAAACTACTTAACATGTGAAACTACACTTGTGTTTATTTAGAAAAGTGACCTGTTCCTATGCTAAATTAATTGTCAGTCAGTTCGTGATACAGCGCGACTTTCTTTCTTGTGTGGCATGTTTTCACTTGCAGATTAAGTTTGTTAATGTCACATTTGAAGACTTTCTCATGAAATCAGGGATAGCGTCCTTAAAGGTTGGGACTGGAGAGAGGTGAGCAGAGAGTGGGTTCTGGAGCTTTCCGCACAAAGACTCCCCAGAAAAGAACTGAAGGAACTCACAGTGACTTGGTCGTGTTTAGAAGTGGGAATGGGGCAGAACCGAGGTTCTCAGAGCATACCAGTTAACAGAAAGAGGAGAGTAAGCGGAGTTCCAGGAGTGGAGATGGCCTCAGGAAAGTGCAGTGACTCAGATGTCACTGATGTCATGTTCCGCGGAGAGCCATGTGCTTGGCGATCAGGACCTCTTGGAGGATGAGGAAGGAGGCTAGGTGTGGGGCTGGAGAGTGAGTGGAAGTGAGGGTATAAGAAGTTCTTGGGGCAGGGGACTGTTGTGGGGAGAGTGGAGTTAAGAATAGGCTTGGGAAGAGTGGAGACCCTGTGGGTCCCTGGGGCCAAGTGGGTGAAGAAACCCCCGAGAGACGCAACAGAGGCCTGGTTGGCCCACAGAGCGGACACAGACGAGGTGTGAAGGACAGGGTTCCCTGTAGGAGAACATCCCATGGGGATGTCTTATTCGAAGACCAGAGACTAGTGAGGTCTCTCGTGTTTTCTTGTTCCAGGGCTGCGGGGTTGGCTGAGATGTCTTTATATTTTATGACCTGAGACTGACCAGTTTGTATACAAAGCTGAGAGCCGGGAACCAAGACGTCTGGACTCCAGGGCTCAGGAGTGGTTGATGAGTAGGGAGACATCCATAGCAGAAGGGCAGATGGGCTTTGCGCTTTGAAAAGTGCTCAGCGTACAAATTAACTGCTTTTAATGACCACTATGTGCTTTTCTTTAAAAGCTATAATATGGGGCGTCTGGGTGGCTCAGTGGATTAAGCCTCTGCCTTCGAAGCTCAGGTCATGGTCCCAGGGTCCTGGGATGGAGCCCCGCATCGGGCTCTCTGCTTGGCAGGGAGCCTGCTTCCCCCCCCCCCTCTGCCTGCCTCTCCACCTACTTGTGATCTCTGTCAAATAAATAAATTAAAATTTTTTTTTAAAAGCTATGATATGTTTCCGTTTACCAAACAGATATATTTTATCACTGATTTGTAGATATTGGGAACACTGAGCAGCTATTTTAATGTAGTTGTTAATTTACTAAGTTAAAAATAACCCAACAACTGGGTTAACTTCTACTTCACCTAGTACGTGGTAATTCTTCCAGTGGCAAAACTCCGTTTATTTTAATGTTTAATGAGTGGTTTAAGACAGTTTAGATTTAAACATTTTTTTTTTAAGATTTTATTTATTTATTTGACTGAGATCACAAGTAGGCAGAGAGGCAGGCGGGGGGAGGGGAGCAGGCTCCAATCCCAGGACGCTGAGATCATGACCCGAGCCGAAGGCAGAGGCCTAACCCACTGACCCACCCAGGCGCCCCAAGACAGTTTAGATTTAAAATAACTTGAATTCGTGTGCTTGCTTCAGCAGCACATATAATAAAATAACTTGAATTCATAATGCATTTTGAGAAACAAGCCTATGTGGCAGGACCTGTCACCTGCAGTGGTCTTATGTGTCTGACTGTATCAGGAGATGGTGAGGATAGGCTTTGGAGGTGGGCGTCCTGGGGCTAGACTCCACCCTTCCCGTTTAACCTGCTGGAATTTTTGTTCTCTCGTGTGTAACATGGGATAACAACTGTGTGACTTGTGCGACACAGCACTGTGCCTGTGTCCCTGGTACATCAGGGGCTACGCGTGTTTTGTCCATGAGTGTGCCCTGGTGTGAAGGGGCCTGTGAGGACTTAATGTGTCACAAAATGTGACCCGAGGGCATCAATGTTCTTGAGGGCCAGCACTCTTCAGCTTGCTCATAGCTCTGTACACATGCACACATGCCTGCAGTAAGTTCATCTAGGGCCTCTTGGAGTAGTGAGTGAAGTTTGAAGTTCCTTCAGCTGGGAGAAGTTGCCCTCTCCCTCCTAGCACCTAGGCATAGAGGCTGTGGGATGTGGTTGGTGTTGTCCAGCAGGCTGGGCCAGAAGAGGTCCATTGGGGGTGCCCTCCCACTTGCAGTTTCTGTTGGTTCTGTTCCATTCCAGACTGTAAGCATCACCACAGAACTTTCCTGATTTGGGAGAGAAGAAAAACTCCTTCTGCCTTGGTTACAAAGTCAGGGAAGGGAACTGGTTAAAAGTTGTCCCGTTTGTGGTCTGATTTGAAGGATACTTGTTCATTAATGCCATTGGCCAAACTGTTGTTTTGGAAATTAAGAATGGCTTCTCTGTTCAGTTGAAGAACTTCATAATTCGCAATGCACTGTTTTTCTTTTTAAAATTGCTTTTTTATTGAAATGTAAGGAATCACATACATTTTTGAAATTTGGGCTATGTTTTCTTCCTGGGAGGCATTACAGACCTGCAGCTGGGCTCCCCTGCAGGCCTGCCATGTCAACTGAGCGCTTGCCAGGCTGATATTGGTGCTCAGGACCCTTAGTAGTAGGTCGTGGAGCCTGTTCTCAGGACTAGTGCCCCCACCCCCCACTGTGCTGTCAGGCTAAGGGAGGCAGAGATGCTCCCTCCTTTCCCTCCTCATTGTCTTGTGCCATAACTCAACTCGCTCAGGTTCCTCTGTACCAGTCTTCCATGATGTGGGGACCGGGTCCTATATGTGTTTGTAACCCCCTGGAAATGGCACAGAGCCATCATCGCTTGGTATATATCCAGAACATGTGTACCCACTGAGTGCTGATTTAGGATGTTACTGTTACGTGAACATTCTCAAGTGCTGATCATCTGTCTAGTAATGGGATTCCAGTCAGACTTGACTCCCCCAATTACCAGCACCTTCCATCTAGATCGACAGTTGCAGAAGCTCAGCAAAGCTTCACGCATAATTGGTGGAAATAATCCAGAAGATGAGGCTGTTATAGTGACAACAGATTTTTCCATTGTGAAAATTCAACAACTCTTGTTTTGCTGAGGAGAGAGGTGTTTTTTTTTTTTTTTTTTTAAACGAAGAAAAGACAGTTTCTAAAATAAGGAAGCTTTTAATGAAAGCATCAACATCTTGGATAGTATTCTTATCTGTTTAACATTTCTGCATAGCTCATGTTTTCTTTTATGTTTGGGTTTTGGAGCAGATTACAATATCTTAAATAGTGGTAATATAGTAAGTCAGCTCCCACACTGCTGGTCCCAGTTTTTGATGAGGATTTTTTGAATATGCTAATGGAATAATACACCAGGGCTTGTTTAAGGCACACATCACCGTTTCTGTGATTTGAAGCAGTTTGAGCACCACGACAAGGTGCTAACTGTTGTCATCCCAGGAAGTGCCCACATGGGGAGATTAGGAAGCACTTTTTAGAAACCTGCCTTTCCTGGGGTGCCTGGATGGCTCAGTCAGTTAAGTGTCCAACTCTTGATTTCAGTTTAGGTCATGATCTTTGGATCATGAAGATCTAGCCCCAGGTCGGTCTCTGGTCATCATGGAGTGTGCTTGAGATTTTCTCTCTCCCTCTGTTCCTTCCCTCCCCCAACCCCTTGCATACACACTCTCTCTCTGCAAAGAAAGAAAGAAAGAGAGAAAGAAAACTGCCTTTCCTATATGCATCAATTTCTAGAGTGTGTGTGTGGTGCTCTGCTGAGAATTCCTTAGGGATTTTAGACATTATTTGGCTTTTGCTGCAGTTTGTCATTTGGCACAGATTGCTTGTGTGTCTTATCCAGTGAAAGGTATCAGAGTACAACAGTGGTTCTTACCAGGGCCCCCTCCCCTTTCTGGGACATTTGGCAGTATCTGGAGACATGCTAGGTTGGCACAACTGGGAGGAGGTGCTGCTTCTGGCATCTAGTGGGCCGGGCCAGGGACATGGCTAAAAATACTGTAATGCACAGAATAGTCCCTTCCCCTGCAACAGATAATGATCCAACCTCAAACGTCAGTAGTAGGGAGGAAGACTGAAGCCCCTCCCCCCCCCAGCACAGTTTGAGAGTAGTTGATAACAGCCATTGAATATTATTCTTGGAGCTATTGTGAGTGAATCTTAATAATTTTTTACAGATCATACCCACTTAAAACCTTTAAGCTAATAGCATTTGTTTCAAATTCAGTGGCAGGCACCTTTCTGAAATGAAGCCTGAGGTGGAGAGGCCTGATGCGGAATCAGTCCCTTTGTAGTTTTGGAAGGACACGCACAGAAGAACACCTTCTGTAAATCTTAGCTAGGTTGTAAGATTGGTCTTAGTATTTTAAGGAGTAGCCCAACATTCTCCCTCTTGGAATATGTACTCTCAGGCATATCTTACTGGTAAAATTATTCTGAAAACATTTACAGTTAATGAGGTTAAAGAGACATTGAATTAATCTATTCCATTGTTCTGGTGGGGTGGTTTTGTTTGTTTGTCTTGGTTTTCCTGAAAAACGAACTGATGATGTGAGGGAGTCTGACATTAGTGTCACTACAACCATATTACGAAAGACTGCTGTCAGATGCCATTTTCTTACAGTATTTTGTCATAATAATTGGCAGTTTGAAATTCATCTTTTGACTTGTACTTGAATAGATGGGGTACAAAAAACCCTAGACAAGTAAGTTGGACACTTAACTGTTAGATCTTTCTGGTCTTTTTCAGTATATAGTAGCATTTTGAGTGTGTAGGTGATGTTTTAACAATACTGGATTTTTGCCTGTGTCCTCTATTTTCTCTGCAAACATTTTTGCTACATAACTAATTGGCTGTAAGGCAATTTTGCTGTAAAAGATAAAATCGTGAAAAATAAAGGAGGGACATGTATTAAAAAGGATTCAAACATGAAAAATGGATAACAAAATTAAAGATTTTATTCCTGAGAAGACTGGTTGAGTGTCTCTCAGTTTCTGGTGTTTAGTAGGTTCTAGGTCAGTCTTAGGTGCCCTCTCTGTTCTGTGGAGGGCAGCTCTCTGGGGTCTTCACTTAAGAGCCACATTTCAGAGGTTACTTGTTATCTCCTCTGTGTCTTTCTCTCCACACAGGATAGATTGAGGGTGAGGTAAGAATGAGTAATGCAGGCATTCATTAGTGAACAGTCTCATAGCACTGCTTGAACAGGGGAGATGAGAGCCTTCTCCCCCATGTGATCAGACTATTTAATCTCTCAGCCTTAGGGTCCTCTTCCTATAAACAGGATATTACTGAATTGACTTCATGGGATTGTGGTGTAGATTGTCTTTGCCTGATACAGGAGAATTGGCTGAGTAAACATTTATATTGTTTTAAATAAAAAAATTTAAATTTCTTATCTCAAATATTTTGATTGGGGAGTTTAATCCACTTATGTTTAAAGTAATTACGGTAAGGGGGCGCCTGGGTTGCTCAGTGGGTTAAAGCCTCTGCCTTTGGCTGGAGTCATGATCCCAGGGTCCTGGGATCGAGCCCCACATCAGGCTCTCTGCTTGGCAGGGAGCCTGCATCCTCCCTCTCTGCCTGCCTCTCTGCCTACTTGTGATCTCTGTCTGTCAAGTAAAAGTAAAAAAAAAAAACAAAAACAAAAACCCAACTTAAAGTAATTACGGTAAGGAAAGACTTCTGCTATTTTACTGTTGTTCCTTATGTCTTACAGCTTTGTTGTCCCTTGTTTTCTTCCTGTCTGTTTTTTTTTTTTTTTTTTAACTTATTTGGCAGACAGAGATCACAAGCAGGCAGAGAGGCAGGCTGAGAGATGGGTGGGGGGAGCAGGCTCCCCGCTGAGCAGAGAGGCCAATGCGGGGCTCGATCCCAGGACCCTGAGATCATGACCTGAGCTGAAGGCAGAGGCTTAACCCACTGAGCCACCCAGGTGACCCCCTAACTGTCTGATTTTATGTTTAGGTGATTTCTTTCTTTCTCTTTCTTTATTTACTGTTGTGATTCTCTTCTCATTTTCCTTTGTGTTTATTTTATTTTATTTTATTTATTTATTTTTTTTTTTCAGGGATATTGGTCTGTAATTCTCCTTTTTGGTGGGGTATTTGCCTGGTTTGGGGATAAACTCATAGAAAGAATTTGGAAGTTTCCCTTCTATTTCTATTTCTTTTTTTTTTTTTTTCCTTTGTGTATATTTTAAAGATTTTCTTTGTGTTTACCATGGAGATTATATTTAACATCCTAAATTTAAAGCCATATATTTTGAAATGATATCAACTTCAAAAACTCTCCTCCTGTGTATGTCCTTCCTCCTCCCTTTTATGTTGTTGTCACAGATTACATCTTTATACATTATATGCCAAATAACATATTTATAATTTTTTACGGATTTGTATTTTGAATCCTGTAGGAAATCAAAAGTAGAATTACAAACCAAAATGACAGTAATACTAACTTTTAATATTTTCTCACATTTTTACCTACACTGGAGATTATTTCTTCATATGGTTTTGAGTGACTGTAGAGTGATCTTTTATTTCCACCTGAAGGATTCCCTTTAGCTTTTCTTGTAAGGCAGGTCTAATGTTAACGAACTCCCTCAATTTTTGTTTATTGAGGAATATCTTAATTTCTCTCTCATTTTTGAAGGACAGATTGCCAGATATAATAATTCTCCGCTGACAGTTTTAATTTTTAAATTTATTTTATGTTTTTAGCACTTTAAATGTTATCTCACTGTTCTCTGGCCTTCATGGCTTCTGAAGAGAAACAGCCGTTAACCTTATAGAGAATCCTTGTATGTGACAGGTTCCTTCTCTCTTGCTGCTTTCAAGATTCTCTCTTTGTCTTTTTTTTTTTTTTTTAAGATTTTTTAAAAATTTATTTATTTAACAGACAGAGATCACAAGTAGGCAGAGAGGCAGGCAGAGAGAGAGAGGAGGAAGCAGGCTCCCTGCTGAGCAGAGAGCCCGATGCGGGGCTCGATCCCAGGACCCTGGGATCATGACCTGAGCTGAAGGCAGAGGCTTAACCCACTGAGCCACCCAGGCACCCTTCTCTTTATCTTTTGACGGTTAATTATGATGTCTTGTCATGGGTCCTTTGAGTTTATCCTACTTGGAGTTGATGGAGTTTCTTGGATTTGTAGGTTTGTGTCTTTCATCAGATTTGAGATGTTTTCGGCCATTATTTTTTTCAAATATTTTCCTTCTGCCTCTTTTTCTTTTCTTCTTTTGAGACTCCCATAAGGTGTGTGTTGGTCTGCTTATAGATGTCCCACGCGTTCTTTAAGGCTCTTTTCAGTCTTCTTTTTCCTTTCTGCTTCTTAGACTTGATCATTTCAATTATCCTATCTTTAAGTTTGTGGATTTTTTGTTCTGCCTGTTCAGAGATGCTGCTGGACCCCTTTGGTAAATTTTTCATTTCATTACAGTACTTTTCAACTTCAACAGATTGCTCTTTTGTCCCGTCCTATAATTTCTACTTTTTTGTTGATATTCCTGTTTGTTCCTTTGTAATTCTCCTGACTTCCTTTAGTTCTTTGTGGTTTTGTTTATTTGAGTACATAACATAGTTGTTTTTTTTTGAAATACTTTTTTATTTTATTTTATTTTATTTTATTTTATTTTATGGTAATCTCTACACCCAACATGGGGTTTAATTTACAATGTAAATTTACAAAATTTACATCTAATTTACAACCCTAAGATCAGGAATCATGTGCTCTACCAACTGATTCAGCCAGGTGCTGTGACATGGTTGTTTTAAAGTCTTTGTCTAGCAAGGCTTATGTCTCACCTTCTTCAGAGATGATTTCTGTTCATTTATTTTGTTCTTTTGACCAAGTTATGCTTTCCTGTTCTTCATGTGGCTTTTGATTTTGTTGTCTTTGAAAACTGGACATTTAGCTATTATAATATAATAACTCTGGAAATCAGGTTCTCCTTCCCAAAAGGTTTGTTGTTTTTTGTTTGTTAAAGGCTGTAGGAGTTCTCTTTGCCTAGTGACTTATCCAGACTATTACTCCAAAGACTTTTCCTGACAATGTAGTTCCTGAAGTCCTGTTTCTATCTTGTATATAGCTGGTGTTTCGACAGAGATTTCCTGAACCTGAGCAGCTCTCCTATCTCCCATTCTTTGCATGTTGGCTCTGTGCCTGGGCCCTCCTTCAGCACTTGATCAGGCTTGCACTGTGCCTAAGGATCAGCTCGAGGTGAAAAATGCAGAGTCTTCTCAGGTCTTGTATAAGCATGCCTCTTGCCCTGGACATCTGTGTGGTATTCTGAACTTCCTAATATGACCTGTTACTTTTGAATGTCCTAATTTCCTAGGGAAACTCTCCCCAGCTTTTGCCTTAGGAAGTGTAGTGTATGTTTAGACTGTATGTAATGTTTTGCCACAGGTTCTGAGGATTTTTATTCAACGTGCAGTGTTTTCAAGCCTTTTCAGCCTGATTTCTGAGTTGAACAAAACACCAGAAGAATGCCTATGTCACTCCTTCAGGTAGTCTGTGACAGGTTAGAAGAGACATACACAGTAGTGACCAAAGTCTGTTCTGTCCCCAAACCAGGAAAACAGCCCCATACTGGCAACCCTGGCTGTCACCACTTTAACACTGTTTTTACTTTAAGACCATTACCTTAAGACCTTTTATGCTTGAAGATAATTTGTGCTTCAAGACCAAGGCCTGTTGCTACCATGCTAGAGGGAGCAGGCAGAGGCAGGAGAATCTAAAACCTGCCTGCCGTTCCGTGGCACCTCTTTCCTGATTCAGCACTTGGTGTTTGCAGACTTCTGACTCTCTTGCAGAGTTTTTACAAATTGGTTCTGACAGTTGCTGCATGGTTTCCGGTGTTTGTTTGTGTGTTTATGTGTGGAGTGAGGGTGAATGAGAACTTGGAGCTTCTTAGTGAGCTGTTTTGCTGATGTCGCTTCTGAAGGTCAGTTCTTTTGAGTGAAAACTTTAATTCTTTTAATTCTCATTTTTGTCATTTTGCACTGAGTGTGAAATAGTGGCAGTTCTTTTTCTTGGATTTAGTGATGTGACAACATTTGAGTAAAGTCAAATTTACTATCCCATTTTTTTTTTTAAGATTGTATTTATTTATTTGACAGAGAGATCACAGGTAGGCAGAGAGGCACGCAGGGAGAGAGGGGGAAGCAGGCTCTCCACCGAGCAGACAGCCCGATGTGGGGCTCGATCCCAGGACCCTGGGACCACGACCTGAGCTGAAGGCAGAGGCTTTAACCCACTGAGCCACCCAGGTGCCCCTTTACTATCCCATTTTTAAAAAGTGAAGTAGTGTATGAAAAATTTTCTAAATTACCTCGAGTACAAAATAACATGAAAGTCAGACTATTATTCTTAGTAAGTCTGTCTTGATGGGGCGGCTGGGTGGCTCAGTCAGTGAAGCATCTGCCTTCGGCTCAGGTCATGATCTGAGGGTCTCGAGATCAATCCCCAAGGAACCTCAGGCTCCTTGCTCATCAGAGAGTCTGCTTCTCCCTTTCCCTCTGACCCACCTCCCTCCCTCCTTGTACGCTCTCCCTCTCCATGTCTCAATTAAAATAAATAAAATCTTAAAAAAATAAGTCTGTCTTGGCTATTAGTAATTTGAATCAGGAAATATGAAATTCTTCAGTAGTCTGTACTATTGGTATATTGGTTCCATTTTCTTTAAAATATCCCCACCCCAAAGCCAAGACCATAATAATGATTTTTGTTAAAGAAATGTTTCCAAATATCTACAGTCCTAGGAAGAGCATTTTGCTTTAACATAAAGGAAGAAATAATTTTGCATTTAAGTTATTATAATGTTTAAACTGTTATAACTTTATAACTTAAAGTTATTATGATGTTACCATGTAGGTAGCACAGCAGTGGGGAGGGCGGAATTCTTACCTGTGGATGGTGATGAGGATGGGATAGCAGGGGACCTTGAAGGCACACTGGCTTTCCCAACACCTACTCTCAGTTGCTCCGTGAATTGATTCTTTTTTTTTTTTTCTTAAAGATTTTATTTATCTGCGAGAGAGAGAGAGAGAGAGTGCCTGCGTATGCACCCAAGTGTGAGTGGGTGGTGAGGGGGTGGCGGGTGGGGGCAGAGGGAAAGAGAGAATCCTAAGCAGACTATGAGCTAAGTGTGGAGCCTGACACGGGGCCAGATCCCATGACCCTGAGCTGAAATCACGAGTTGGCCACTTACCTGACAAAGCCACTCAGGTGTCCCTCTGTTGAATTGATTCTTGTCCCTATTTTAGGAGGAAATTGAGGCATGGAGGGTGTTAATCCGAAAGTGCATAGCTTAGAAATGATAGATTCAAACCCACATCCAGTTTTTTGTTGCCATTTTTAAAAATCACTAAGCTCTATTCAAAGCCAAAAACAGCCATTAATTAGAAGATTGGAAAATCTACAAGACAAACTAAAATAGGTTTTTAAATTGTACTAATTTATCTAATCTTTTTTTTTTGGCATTTAGATTATGTAAACTGCATTATACTGAAGGAAATACCATGTAACCATTAAAGTGTATTTATCCACATAGAAAGAAGAAGAAAAGTTGTAGAACAGCGTGTATGGAGTAATTGTACTGGTGGAATTGTATGTTAAGTGTTTGTGTGTGGTATTGCCAATGCATACCTGGATTTAAAACACCATTAAGGGGCGCCTGGGTGGCTCAGATGGTTAAGCGTCTGCCTTCAGCTCAGGTCATGATCCTGGAGTCCCAGGATTGAGTCCCATGTCAGGCTCCCTGCTCAGTGGGGAATCTGCTTCTCCTTCTGCCCCTTTCTCCGCTCATAATCTCTCTTTCTTTCTCAAATAAATAAATCTTTTTAAAAAAATTTTTAAAAAAGATTTTATTTATTTATTTATTTATTTGACAGAGAAGGCGAGAAGCAGTGGGGAGTGGCAGGGAGAGGGAGAAACAGACTCCCTGCTGAGCAGGGGAGCCCAATTCTGCGCTCTATCCCAGGACCGCAGGATCACAATCTGAGCAAAAGGCACATGCTTCACACTGACTGAGCCACCCAGGTGGCCCAATAAATAGTGTCTTTTTTTTTTTTTTTTTTTTAAGATTTTATTTATTTACTTATGAGCAACACGGGGGGGGGGAGGCAGAGGCAGGGGAGAAGCAGGCTCCCCGCTAAGCAGGGAGCACAATGTGGTACTCGATCCTGGACCCTGGGATCATGACCCAAGCTGAAGGCAGACACTTAACCATCTGAGCCACCCAGGCACCCTAAATATAATCTTTTAAAAAGATAAATAAATAAAACACCATTGGGATGACAAGAATATGTGGCTACAAATGGTCATCTGTTTTCTTTTTTAAAAAAAAATTGCTGTAATGATTATATATTTCCGTGTAGTAAGGGAAGGTTATATGTAAAAATTGATTGCTCTGATGGAGATTAATCTGTTCTTTTAGGCATACTAGCTACTTATATCCTGTTTAAGTAAAGCATATTCCATTTGGGTTCTAAACCCAGTGTAATTGCTTTGCAACTGAGAAACATCTTGTGTATGTTATATAATATTTGAAGATACTGGTGTATCATTTTCTTATTTCGTGTTATGCTTTTGACATGGAAGAATATTTAGTCTTGGGGCACCTGGCTGGCTCAGTTGTGAAGCGTCTGCCTTTGGCTCAGGTCATGGTCCCCGGGTCCTGGAATCAAGTCTTGCATCGGGCTCCCTATTCAGTGGGGAGCCTGCTTCTCCCTCTCCCACTCCTCCTGCTTGTGTTCCCTCTCTCACTGTATCTCTGTCAAATAAATAAATAAAATCCTAAAAAAAAAATCTAGTCTTGCCTTGAAATGCTGTGTCTTGTTCTTAGAACAGGTTGTGTCTGTATATTGTGGCAGCTGTGCCTATTGATAGGTAATGTCACTGTCAAGTCTCAGGAGTGAGTATATTAAAAATTATTGCCAATTCTTGGGGCACCTGAGTGGCTCTGTCAGTTAAATGACTACCTTTGGCTCAGGTCATGATACTGGGGTCCTGGGATCGAGCCCCACATCAGTCTTCCTGCTCAGAAGGGGAGTCTGCTTCTCCCCATCCCCCTGCTCGTGCTCTCTCTCTCTCTCACTCTCTTTCAAATAAATAAATAAAATCTTTAAAAAATAAAAATAAATAAAATAAAAATAATCGTCAGTTCTCAAAAATCTGAGGTTTGCCCTTCTGTAAAGGAGGAATGAGAAGTCATGTGGAACTAATTATTGGTGTCAATGCTACATGTCCCCCACATGTAGCGGGTTTCCGTTTTGTTTGCGTTGCCGTCATAGGGCAGTATAACAGGAACTTTAGTTCTCCTCTGGCTTTCTGATTAGCAAAGAAAATCCGATTCATGAAAAATAAGTTGTGGAGTTACTGGTCTTGTGCTGAAGGTTCTATCTGTGGACACAGGCAGAGCAAGCTTTTCATTTTCCTTTTTTTTTTTTTTTTTTAAGATTTTTATTTATTTATTTGACAGACAGATCACAAGTAGGCAGAGAGGCAGGCAGAGAGAGAAGGGAGGAAGCAGGCTCCCTGCTGAGCAGAGAGCCTGATGCAGGGCTCGATCCCAGGACCCTGGGATCATGACCTGAGCCGAAGGCAGTGGCTTTAACACACTGAGCCACCCAGGCGCCCCATTTTCCTTTTTGAAAAAGAGGGAGAGGTTACTTCTCTTAAGTATGTGCCAGATCCTGTTGTCGGCATCTGTGCTTTGGTTAGTTCAGAGTCACTCTTCTCCTACCCTGTAGTAATGTCTCTTTTTTTGGATGTGTAGGCACCTGTCCTTGCTCTGGTTGAGTTGGCCCAGGAGTCTTTGGATGGCAGTTGAGGCAGCGCAGGGGCTGCAGGGCCCTGCTCTTGTTTAGAGGTAAATACTTTAAACTATAGTACAAACATTGGTTCTTTCTGACCTCAGATCTATTCTTCATAATGAACAAGAGCCCATGGAGAAACTGCATTTTCTGAGTGGAGTGCATAGTGGTTGAGCTCTTTCATGCAGAGCTGTGATGTGAGGGCCAAGGAGACATGGCCCTGCCTTGGCAGAAGGCAGAAATGTTGGTGTAGTCACCGTGGGGGGGGGGGTGTCAAGGAGAGGCAGGGGCAGGGAGGATGGGGACAACTGGCATAAGACACAGTGTAGAAGGCTGTGTATGTAGACAGATGGGCCAGGGGCCTGAGGCTGGGTAGCACGTTGCCTGTTCGGGAGTTTGTCCTTCACCATCCAGGGACCTCCGGTCGTGAGCAGAAGGATGATCCCGTGACCACATAGTGTGCCTGTGCCTGAGGAGAGGGGGGCTGGGGATGGATGGCAGAGCCAGGCCTGAGTCTGGCTACGGGTGACCAGACACAGAAGCTAGCAGGGAGGCAGGTCTGCAGAACCCTGGGCACGGGACAGAGATCTTTTGGGATTGTAGAAGAGTGACCCAGTGCTTATAACTCAGTTCCTGGCATCCCACACAGAGGCTGGGCATTGCTGTCGCTCCACACAGACAGATGGTGTTTCCGCAGAGGAACATGCACATTCTTGTCCTCAGATCAGGTTTCACAGCCGAGCAAGTAACACCAAAACCAGGCTTTGGGGATTTCAGAATTGTAGATGAGTGATTGTGAACCCATAGACTGTATCTCTCTCATTCTAAAAATGCAGACTCACTGTGGCTCTCGTCTTTATGGTTTCCGATGACCAGCAGAGCCATAGCCATCACCCCTGCATTCCAGGAAGCAGGATCGGCACTTCCCAAAGTCCCAGGTACTTCTGTGCATTTTCTTGCCTCATGCTGGGATTTATGGCCATACCCGGCTGCCTGGGAGTAGGGAGGCAGGAACCTGTAGGTGCTCTTGCAAGGAGGAAGGAGCAGGAATGGTTCTGGGCAGCTTGTAGAGGTGAAGGCGATGTGGGAGCAAGGCATACTTCTAGGCTCCAGTTGATGGTTCTTGTTGATGCTGCTGATGGAGTGTGAACACGGGAGGCAGAGCCAGTGCTGAGCTCTATGGGAGAGTAGAACACGGGGTCTCCTGGCTGGCCTCTGTGCAGTTTGGTATTACTATTCTAATCTCATGATCTCCCCCCGCCCCCGTTTTGCTCTTCATTTTTTAACTGCATCTCCTTCATTCTATGTCTTTCTTGTCTTAGGCCCCTTTTGATCTGTGGAGTGCTAGAGTCCAAGCTGGGTGAAGCATGGAGATGTGGGCTGAAGTGGTCTTAGGTGCTTTTCAAGGCCTGTGATGTCTCCGTTTCCCTCCGTGATATCTCTCCATGGTGGTATCCTTAGTCTCTTTCTGCAGACGTGAATTCATTCCTGGCTGGAGGGAGAGGAAATGAGGGAGGGGAAGGGCCTAGGCTTGTGCTCCCAGGAAGTTACCTGTTTCACCATGTGAGAAGGGGTAGAAGCACACTGGTGGTTCTGTGTGGGTCATGAGCCACAGTGGACGGAGTACTGAGACCAGCAGCCTCATCAGGACCACGTGGGTGTGGAGTGGTACCAGGTCCTCGTCAGAGGGCAGTGTGTGCCCCTTGAAGAGGTCCTAGGAGTAAACCCACACCTCATAGCCACCCTAACCCATGGGAAGTGGTTGGATTTCACTTGGACCAGTTTAATTGGAGGTGATAGAAATCCCTCAGGATTGTATTAAGGCACAGATTACTTTGGCTTTTGCAGTTTTGACATCAGCTGGAAGCACAGCATTTTGTCTGGTAAATCCAATAAGGAGCAAGTGGGATGTGCTCTCAGACCTGTGGGGCCTGTTGTCAAAGTGTCCCTGCCCAAATTCAGGATTCTTATCCCTTCATGCCCCATTCTCCCTTTGTTCCCTTCCTCCAGGAAGCATGGAAGGTACAGGATTGAGTCTGTCTCACACCCCCATGCTGGCCCTGCTTCTTGGTGGTGAAATTGAAAAATACCCATGCTTGACCTCCCTCCCCCT
Source organism: Eira barbara (assembly GCA_020311275.1). NCBI lineage: Eukaryota > Metazoa > Chordata > Mammalia > Carnivora > Mustelidae > Eira > Eira barbara. The sequence continues at coordinate 521,904 of JAHRIG010000102.1, read as the reverse complement.
TCAGAGACTGGTTAATTAGGGGAGGGGGGCTGTGGGCTGTGTGTATATTATGAAATAACTCCAGCAGCTTCTGGCAGGCACTCAAGGTTAGAAAGCACCACTTAGGAAAAAGAATTTAAAACTTAGCAGTTGGTTGCAGAAGGTTTATTTGTGCTGGAGTGCATCAAGCTAATCTGGTACTTGGTTGAGGGCCGACCACCAGCCTACTGATTGGGACTGTGGGCTAGAGTTTTGGGTACCCAGTTAGGAGAGTTAGGTCCAAGGAATTCAGATACTTATTAAATTGAATTGTTATGATGCTGGTAGTATTTAAAATATTCAGGTAAAGTTTATTTTAAAATACTAAAAAGTTTTAGGGGCATGTGGATAGCTCAGTTGTTAAGCATCTGCCTTTAGCTTGGGTTGTGATCCTTGAGTCCTGGGATCAAGCTTCGAATCAGGCTCCCTGCTTGGCAGAAAGCCTGCTTCTCCCTTTCCCGCTCACCCTGCTTGTGTTGCCTCTCTCACTGTCTCTCTTTTTCTCTGTCAAATCAGTAGATAAAAGCATTAAAAAGCTTTAAGTTATATAAAATAATGCTTGTGATAGACTATTTGGACCTATAAAAACGGATATGAAAAATCACCTATAATCCCACCATCCAGAGTAGCCACTGTTAATACAGGATATATGCACGGTTTGAATTTTTTATTTTGTTTTTATTTTTTAATTTGTTTTTAAATGGTAGCTTTAAATTCTATTATAGGGAGGACTTTTGTCTCTTTTCACTCAATATGACTTTTTTTCTATGATGTTAACTCTTTAAACAAAATGCACAAGAGCTCCTGTCTGTTTGAGCTGCTGTGATTTACTTTACCATCCCCCACTGTCCTGCATTTAGATTATTTTCGCTATCGCAAACAGTATTGCAATTAAGTTTTTAAGTATTAGATTCTTAGAGATGTTCCTGTACTGAATATGTATTTCCATTTTAAATGTTCCTTGCTTTATTTTTATTAAAAATATTAGATGTGTAACACCATTAAGTTCATTTTGCAAAAGGAGAGATCACCCCGAGTCCGCCGTCCTCACGCTCACCTTCAGGATCCTGGAACCCTCTCGCTGTTCATTCTCTGCCTGCGGACGCAGTGCATGCATGGGGTGGGTGAGAGGCGGCAAGCTGCTCTGGACTGCTGCGTGGGGGCGCCTCTGTGAATCACGTTGGGGCATAAAATGAACAAAGTGTTCAGCACCATGTTTTATATGGAATAAAAACCCCATCAGATTTAGGGTATTTATTCCAGCCGGGCCCTCCCAAGCCAGGCTCTGCCATGGGCACAATGAAGATGGGCTCCCAGCTCAGCAGTCGAGATGCGTCCTGGAGTCTTCATGGTCTCTATTTCTTGGTTTATTTTCTGGCAGCGAGGTTTCTTTTTGAAGTGGAAAACTTGATGCGGAAGTAGGAGAGAGAAATGGAGTATTGAGGCTTTTATAGCTGTGAAGCCGACTTTTGGATCAAATATCTATATTTAAATTTGGCTTCTTTGAAATTATTGGTATTTTAAATTTGCAACTTAAATGCTGAATTTTATTTCTTTATTTAAAAAATATTTTATTTTTTATTTATTTTTACTTAAAAATTTTTTATTTTTATTTTTTATGTTTAAGTAATCTCTATGCCCAGCCATGGGGCTTGAACTCAAAACCATGAGATCATGCATGCTGTACTGACGGAGCCAGCCAGGTGCCCCTAAATGCTAAATTTTATTTTATTTTTTACATTTTTCTTTTGCGGGGGTCTGGGGGAAGTGCGCTAAAGAGAGAGGGAGTGCATGGATGTGCTAGGGAGGTGGGGGAGGAGCAGAGGGAGAGAAAATCTTAACTCCATGCGGGGGGCTCAGTCTCACAACCTTGCATGACCTGAGCCAAAATCACGTTGGACCCTTAACTGACCGAGTCGCTCAGGTGCCCCAAATGCTAAATTTTGAAAGTTAATTATGTTGAGATGAGATGCAAAAGAGTAATGTGTTAAACTTTTTTTTTTTTTTTTGCTTATATGTGGAACTGAAGAAAAGATAAAATTCCAGTAAAATTAATGATTGTGGACCTAGCAACGTTTGCTTCATTGTGTGTGTCATTTGTCACAGTAAGAAGAGGCTTAGAGAAGTAGCACAGGGACGCCTGGGTGGCTCAGTTTGTGAAGCGGTTGCCTTCGGCTCAGGTCATGATCCCAGCGTCCTGGGATCGAGTCCCACATCGGGCTCCTTGCTCAGTAGGGAGCCTGCTTCTCCCTCTGCCTCTGCCTGCCTCTCTGTCTGCTTGTGCTCACTCTCTCTGATGAATAAATAAATAAAATCTTAAAAAAAAAAAAAAAAAAGTAGCACAGACCTCATTGAGTACACCTATAAAATGGCTCCTTTTCTGAAATCTCATTCCTATCAGCATTCTTTCTATTAATTGTACCTTCTTTTAGTCATGGACTGCTAAAAGCTGACTACCTCAGAGTGAGACATTTTAGAAGTTATTAATAATAGCAGATACAGTCTTTCCTCTTCCCTTCCCCCTCTGTCTCAGAGAAGAATTTGAAAAATCAGTGGAAAGGTGAAGACTTTCATAGTAGAAGAAAGTGGTTGACAGAATCGCCTTCTGGCCCAAACTTCTGAAATGGTTTATACTGTACAATTGTAGAGTATCAGCGAAGTTTATTAGTTTCAGATGTAGAAGAAACCATGTTTCTTAGAGAAAACTTAGGTGCAGAAGAAAAAACTATGTATGTACTTGCTAAAATGTAACATTTTATAAGTATCTTTTTTTTAGTATTTTTTTAAAATGTACTTTTTAAAAGATTTTATTTATTTATTTGATAGAGAGACAGAGATCACAGGCAGGTAGAGAGAGAGGGGGAAGCAGGTTCCCTGCTGAGCAGAGAGCCCTATGCAGGGCTTGATCCCAGGACCCTGAGATCACGACCTGAGCTGAAGGCAGAGGCTTTAACCCACTGAGCTACCCAGGCGCCCCTATTAAAATGCATTTTAAAACAATTTCAAACTTCTACAGAGTTTTGAGAATAACAGAGAGATTTCCTGTATACCCTTCATCCATATGGACCAGTTTTTTGTATTGTGTTTTTCTGAACCATTTGAGAGTAGGTAGCATACATTAGGCACTTTTACTATCCTTAATAATAGTATATTTTCTAAACAAAGGATATTTTCTTGTGTAACTATAGTCCAGTTACAACATTCAGGAAAAATGATACTGATACGACATTTGTATTTAGTCTACGCTCCATGTCCACTGTTTTCATTTGCCCCAGTACTGCCCTTCCTGGTCCTTAGTTCCCTCCATGACAGGACACTGTACTGTCACACCCCTTAATCCTCAGGGCTCCTTAGACCTCTTAATCAGCTTTTATTTGTCTCTGATCACATTGATGGTTTTGAGGGGTACAGGAGGTGTTTTGTAGACTCTGCTTCCATTTGGATGTGCATGAGGCTTCTCTGATCTCTTGGTGGCAGTGTGGCCTGTGAGGGTCCTTCTCAGGGCCTCCATTCCCAGGGGCACGTGGTCCTCAGTGCAGTGGTAATTTGGTGGGCTGGTCAGGGAGCTGCCCTTCCGCCGTGTGATTCTACTTACCCTTGCAGCTGCTCAGCTCTCCCCACCTCTGCTCGCCAGGCCAGCTGCCTTCGCGTGGAGATGTGGTTGCCATGAGATAGGCTTCCCTGAGAGTCATGGGTCCAGAAGGTTCACAGCACCCTGACGAGGCCAAAGGCACAAGGTGTTGATCCTTAACAGTCTTTTGTATGCGTGGCCTGCCCTGATATTACTGATTTGGCAGCGCATGGGTCATATGCCCAGGCTCTAAGGCCAGCGGTCTGAGGGACAGAGCATTTGTACCTCTTTGCTTCGGATGTGGGAGGTGGGCTCCGACACTACTTATTCTGGGGTATTGCCTCAAATAGGAGCGATATTTGGACGGTGGGTAGGCCAGGTGCCAGGTGTTTACCATAAGGAAGCACGAGTGAAGACCCTTTGGAATCTGTTCCGGAACACTAAAGGTGGCGCACAGCAGGGAAGGTTGAATCTTGGACCATGACCAGCGAAACAGTATCTGTTTAGTGGTAGGATACAGAACTGAAAGCTGTTCCCTTTTGGAATGGGCTAGACCATTTGGAATGGTTTAGAGAATTGAAAGTAAGAGATTTCAGTGTGATTATTTTAACCTCTGTGTCTTGTCTCCATTCCTTCCTTTGTTCATGTTGTTCTGTTGTAGGTATGTGTCCCCCTGCAGCTAACTGAGTTGAAGCCTTCTTGCCCTCCCCAGCTTGTCCATACCTGAGGAGTATGATTATTCCTCCGAGTCCCGTGCCTCTCCCTTGGGGTGGTGGTCTCCCGTCCCAGAACCTACCCGAGGACCCGAGCTGAGTGCATCCTCTCCTCCCTCCTGTGTGCCCAGCAGTGCTGTGAGGGCTGCCTCCTCTCAGTTGGCTAATCTTTCCTTTGTCTGTTTCTTCATGGCACCATGGCATGGAGGGAATCCACATTTTCACAAATAATTATCAAGTTGGCACTTCAGTCTGTCTTGTATTCTCTTGGATTTTATGTTCACTAACAAGAGTGACGACAGAAGGCACATAGGAGTAGGTAAGCAGTGAGTGGCTTTCCTGGCACTTGGCATCTGGGTTTGCTGAGTGGAAAAGCATTTTATTTGTTAGTACTGTGTTGGCTGGAGTACAGTGGCCCCTGGGATCATCTGAGGTGGTAGGTGGACGCTGGCATGCATGTGTGGCTCGGCAGGCAGCATTTCCGGCTTTGCTCTCAGGGAAGGTGTGCAGCCCGCCAGCTCTATTGTAGGGAGAGGGGTAGGCGTGTTCTGAAGAACTGTCAGAGAAAGCGCTCCTGAGATGAGCAACTTTATAGAGTTAGGATTTTAAAAAGTAGTTGCAGATTCTAAATGTCTAACAATTAAAAATTTTTGTTTATTAAATTAAATCTAGGAGCACCTGGGTGGCTCAGTCGGTTAACCATCTTCCTTTGGTTTAGGTCATGATGCCAGGGTCCTGGCCTCAAGTCCTGTGACAGGCTTCCCTCCTTGGTGGGGAGTCTGCTTCTCCCCCTGCCCCAACATGCTCGCTCGCTCTCTCTCTCTCTCTCAAGTGAATAAATAAAATCTTTTAAAAAAAAAATCTGTATGTTACAACTTAACAACTTGTGTGACAACCAGATGTAGCACTTGAAGGAAAACTACTGGTAAATGTCTGAAAAGGGTCTTTACTGCCCTTAGCTTACTGTCTTAACTGCATTGTATCTTTGAAGCTCATAGTGGCTTGCCAGAGATTAGAAGAGAGAAAAATCGAAAAGGAGCCTGTAGGCGGGGAGATGAAGGGGCAGAGTATGGCCAGAGCTGCATTGGCCAGGAGTTGGTCACCCAGTGTGCAGGTTGTACTTACTGTGTTGTCTGTGTTTTTTCTGTTTATTCCTTTTAAGACTGTCTTTGGCCAGTCTTAAGGTTATTTACCTTGGGAAGGAGATGTGAGGTCAGTTGAACTTCTTGAGGGGATTTAAAGACATAATGTTACCAGTGTGGACCCCCCCCCAACCCCCATCATAAGTCAGAGGTCCTTTCCCATGTGAGGGTTCAGTGTTTTCTAAATCTGTTTCCTCCTTCAACTATTCAGCTCTTTGGAAATGCCAGCTAAATGAAACTGGACATGTTATTAGGATAATATTTTGAAAGGTCTTTTTTGTTTTGGTAATAGACTTTATTTTTAGAGCAGTTTTAAATTCATAGCAGAATTGAGCAGGAGATAACAGAGATTTCCCATGAACCCCCGCTCTACACACACAGCCTCCCCCGCTGTCAGTGTCCTCATCAGAGCAGTGTATTTGTTACAGGTCATAATGACGCGGAGCCCGTGGCGTATGTCATGGCTCGCTCTCGCCGCTCTGCGTTCTGTGGGCTTGCACACCTGTGTAATGATGTGTGTCCACCATCGCGGTCTCCTACGGAGCAGTCTCACCGTCCTACAATTCTCTGTGCTCTGTTCATCCTTCCCCTGTCCTAGCTCTGTCCTTGGTACCCGCTGATCTTACTGCCCCCCAGCTCTGCTGTTTCCAGAATGTCTTGGGGTTGGAATCCTATTGCTACGTGGCCTCTTTCAGATTGGCTTCTTTCTCCGGGGAACACACATTTATGTTTCCTATGGAGGAAATAGGAAATGGGGATAGGAAATAGGAAATAAGAAATGGTTTCTTTTCATGGTTTGAAAGCTCACTTCTTTTTTAGTGCTGGATAATATTTGATTGGCTGAATGTTCCACAGTTTACCCATCCATTCGCCTACTGAAGGACATTTTGGTTGCTTCCCAGTTTGGGCAGTTAAGAGTAAAGCTGCTATAAACATCCACGTGCAGTTTTTTGTACAGACACGTTTTTCAGCTCCTTTGGGTAAGTACCAAAGAGCACCGTTGCTAGGTCACATGGTAAGAGTATATTTTTGTAAGAAGCTGACAGACCGTGGCGCCTGGTGGCTCAGTGGGTTAAAGCCTCTGCCCTCAGCTCAGGTCATGATCTCAGGGTCCTGGGATCGAGCCCCACATTAGTCTCTCTGCTCAGCGGGGAGCCTGTTTCCTGCCTGCCTCTCTGCCTACTTGTGATCTCTCTCTCTGTCAAAGAAATAAATAAAATATAAAAAGAAAGAAAGAAACTGACAGGCTGTCTTCCAAAGTGGTTGAACTGGTTTTGCATTCTCACCAGCAGTGATAGTTTCTGTGGCTCTGCATCCTTGCCCGCGTTTGGTGTCATCAGTGTTCAAGATTTTAGTCACTCTAGTAGGTGTGCAGTGGTTTCTCATTTTTTTCCCCTTAAATCCAATTGATTAGGGCATAACTTGCATACAATAAAATACACCAGTAGTGTACAATTCAATGAGTTTTGACAAATGATACACCTGTATAGCCACCACTGTGATCAAAGTAGAGAACAGTTCCATTACCCAGAAAAGTTTCTTTTTGTCTCCTTACAACATCTAGCCCCAGGCAGTCACTGATCTGCTTCTGTGACTATAGATTAATTTTGCTTCTTCTAGAATTTCACAGAAGTGGAATCAGAATACATAGTGTTTTGTGCCTGACTTCTTTCCCTCAATGTGGTATTTTTGAGATTCATCCATTTTGTTGTGTATATCTCATTGTTTTCACTTGCCTTTCCTCGATGACATGATGTGAAGCATCTTTTCATATGTTTGTTTGCCATCTGTATATTTTCATTGGAGAGGTGTCTGTTCAGATCTTTTGCTCATTTTTATTTATTTATTTATTTATTTATTTTTTTAAAGATTTTATTTATTTATTTGACAGAGAGAGATCACAAGTAGGCAGAGAGGCAGGCAGAGAGAGTGAGAGAGAAGCAGGCTTCTTGCCGAGCAGAGAGCCCGATGTGGGACTCGATCCCAGGACCCTGAGATCATGACCTGAGCTGAAGGCAGCGGCTTAAACCACTGAGCCACCCAGGCGCCCTCATTTTTATTTTTTAATTTTTTTAAGATTTTATTTATTTCACAGAGAGAGAGAGAAATCACAAGTAGGCAGAGAGGCAGGCAGAGAGGGGGGAAGCAGTCTCCCCGCCGAGCAGAGAGCCCAATGCGGGGCTCGATCCCAAGACTCTGAGATCATGACCTGAGCCGAAGGCAGAGGCTTAACCCCCTGAGCCACCCAGGCGCCCCTTTTGCTCATTTTTAAATTGTTTTCTTGTTGAGTTTTAAAAGTTCTTTATATGTTTTAGGTAACAGCCTTTTATCAGCTATGTCTTTTGCAAATAATTCCTCTAGTTTGGCTTGTCTTCCCATTCTCTTGATGAAATGTCTTTTAAAAAAAAAAAAAAAAGGAAAGAAACAATACCTATGAGTTGCTTGCCATATTCCAGACACAATTTTAAGTGCTCTTAAAGTTTTTAAAATTCGTGGTAAAATACAGGGCATCTGGGTGGCTCAGTCGATTAGGCGTCTGCCTTTGGCTCAAGTTGTGGGGCCTGCTTCTTCCTATCCCTCTGCCTGCCTGCCACTCCCCCTACTTGTGCTTAGTCTCTCACTGTCTTTCTCTCTCTCTGTCAAATAAATAAATAAAATCTTCAAAAAATTAATAAAAATTTGTAGTAAAATGCACATGACACAAAACTTACTATCTTAGGGGCGCCTTGGTGGCTTAGTTAAGTATCTGACTCTTGATCTCAGCTCAAGTCTCGATCTTGGGGTTGTAAGTTCAAGCCCCATGTTGGGTTTTCTACTGGGCATGGAGCCTAATTAAAAAATAATTATCATCATGGGGTGCCTGGGTGGCTCAGCGGTTGGGGCCTCTGCCTTCAGCTCAGGTCATGATCTCAGGGTCCTGGAATCGAGCCCCACGTCGGGCTCTCTGCTAGGCATGGAACCTGCTTCTTCCTCTCTCTCTGCCTGCCTCTGCCTGCTTGTGATCTCTGTCTGTCAAATAAATAAAATCTTTAAAAAAAAATAATTATCATCATAACCACTTTTCAGATGTACAGCTCAGTGACATCAAGCACTTTCTCATTGTTGTGTGACTGTCACCACTATCCATCTCCAAACTACTTTCTTATAAAACTGAAACTCTGTCCCCATGAAACATTACTGCCCATTCCCCTGTTCCCAGCCCCCTCTCCCAGTCCCATCAATCTACTTTTGTCTGTATAAATTCGACTACTCCAGGGACCTCATATAGAATCATACAATATTTGTCCTTTTGTGTCTGGCTTATTTCACATAGCATAATGTCCTGTGTCAGGATTTCCTGATGAAATGTCTCCTTCCTCCCTCCTCCCTCCCTCCCCCTCTCTCTCTCTCTCTCTTTTTTTTTTTTTTAAGATTTTATTTGTCAGAGAGCATGCACAAGCAGAGAGAGCTACAGGTAGAGGGAGAAGCAGGCTCCCCGCTGAGCAGGGAGCCCAACACAGGGCTCGAATTGATCCCAAGACCCTGGGATCATGACCTGAGCCAAAGGCAGATGCTTAACCAACTGAGCCACCCAGGCATCCCAAAATGTCTTTTTTAAAAAGAGTACTATGTTGTGATTTGGTCATTCATGGAGGCTGCTCAAATTTTTGAGGGTCAAATGTGACCCAAAAGTAGGATTCTAATTGCCAGTGAGGCAGTAGGTGAAAAAGAGCTTGTTGCATACAGACAAACCTTTCTTTTTGTTTTTAAATTTTTAAATTTTTTATTAACATACAATGTATTATTAGCCCCAGGGGTACAGGTCTGTGAATCACCAGGTTTACACTTCACAGCACATACCTTCCCCAGTGCCCATAACCCAACCACCCTCTCCCTATCCCCCTCCCCCTGGCAACCCTCAGTTTGCTTTGTGAGATGAAGAGTCTCTTATGGTTTGTCTCCCTCCCAATCCCATCTTGTTTCATTTATTCCTTTCCTACCCCTCAAACCCCCCACATTGCATCTCCACTTCCTCATATCAGGGAGATCATATGATAATTGTCTTTCTCTGATTGACTTATTTCGCTAAGCATAATACCCTCTAGTTCCATCCGCATCATCACAAATGGCAAGATTTCATTTCTTTTGATGGCTGCATAGTATTCCATTGTGTGTATGTATATATATATATATATATATATATGAAATATATATATATATACCACATATATATATATATACCACATCTTCTGTATCCATTCATCTGTTGATGGACATCTAGGTTCTTTCCATAGTTTGGCTGTTGCAGACATTGCTGCTATAAACATTTGGGTGCACATGCCCCTTCGGTTCACTAAATTTGTATCTTTAGGGTAAATACCCGGTAGTGTGATTGCTGGGTCATAAGGTAGCTCTATTTTCAACTTTTTGAGGAACCTCCATGCTGCTTTCCAGAGTGATTGCACCAGCTTGCATTCGCACCAACAGTGTAGGAGGGCTCCCCTTTCTCCACATCCTCGCCAGCATCTGTCATTTCCTGACTTGTTAATTTTAGCCATTCTGACCGGTGTGAGGTGGTATCTCACTGTGGTTTTGATCTGTATTTCCCTGATGCCGAGTGATGTGGAGCACTTTCTCATGTGTCTATTGGCCATCTGGATGTCTTCTTTGCAGAAATGTCTGTTCATGTCTTCTGCCCATTTTTCAATTGTATTGTTTGTTCTTTGGGTGTTGAGGCCACTGCTCTAGTTTCTAATGACAGCTCTCAAAAGTAGACCCCAGAACTATTAAACTATTCGAATAAAAAGGTAAATAAACAAGCCCTGGGCTCCAAGCAGAAAAACGGTGCCTGCCTCTCTGCTTACAACCATTTCCTTACCTTCCCAACACGGAACCCTAAAGGAGGCACCTGCGAAGCTCTATTTAAGAAAGGTTTGTCTACCCCTGGCCAGGCTTATCAAAAAGAAAAGAGAAAGGACCCAAATAAATAAAATCACAAATGAAAGAGGAGAGATCACAATCAACACCAAAGAAATACAAACAATTATAAGAACATATTATGAGCAACTATATGCCAGCAAATTTGACAATCTGGAAGAAATGGATGCATTTCTAGAGACATATAAACTACCAAAACTGAACTAGGAAGAAATAGAAAACCTGAACAGGCCCATAACCAGTAAGGAGATTGAAGCGGTCAGCACAAATCTCCCAACAAGAGCCCAGGACCAGACAGCTTCCCAAGGGAATTCTACTAAACATTTAAAGAAGAATTAATTCCTATTCTACTGAAACTGTTCCAAAAAACAGAAATGGAAGGAAAACTTCCAAACTCGTTTTATGAGGCCAGCATTACCTTGATCCCCAAACCAAAGATCCCATCAAAAAAGAGAATTACAGACCAATATCCTTGATGAACATGAATGTGAAAATTCTCACCAAAATATTAGCCAATGGGATCCCACAGTACATTAAAATGATTATTCACTACAACCAAGTGGGATTGATTCCAGGGCTGCAAGGCTGGTTCAACATCCGCAAATCAATCAATGTGATACAATACATTAATAAAAGAAAGAAGAAGAAACACAGGATACTCTCAATAGATGCTGAAAAAGCATTTGACAAAGTACAGCATCCTTTCTTGATCAAAACTCTTCACGGTGTAGGGATAGAGGGTACACACCTCAATTCATCAAAGCCATCTATGAAAAACCCACCGCGAATATCATTCTTAATGGAGAAAAACTGAGAGCTTTTCCCCTAAGGTCAGGAACACGGCGGGGATGTCCATTATCACCACTGCTATCCAACATAGTACTAGAAGTCCTAGCCTCAGCAATCAGACAACAACAACAAATTAAAGGCATCCAAATTGGCAAAGAAGAAGTCAAACTATCACTCTGCAGATGATATGATACTTTATGTGGAAAACCCAAAAGACTCCACTCCAAATCTGCTAGAACTTGTACAGGAATTCAGTAAAGTGTCAGGATATAAAATCAATGCACAGAAGTCAGTTGCATTTCTATACACCAACAACAAGAGAGAAGAAAGAAATTAAGGAGTCAAATCCATTTACAATTGTGCCCCAAATCATGAGATACCTAGGAATAAACCTAACCAAAGAGGCAAAGATTCCATACTCAGAAAACTATAAAGTACTCATGAAAGAAATTGAGGAAGACACAAAGAAATGGAAAAATGTTCCATGCACATGGATTGGAAGAACAAATATTGTGAAAATGTCTATGCTACCTAAAGCAATCTACATGTTTAACGCAGTCCTTATCAAGACACCATTTTTTTCCCCAAAGAAATGGAGCAAATAATCCTAAAATTTATATTGAGGAAAGACCTCAAATAGCCAGAGGAATGATGAAAAAGAAAGCCAAAGTTGGCGGCATCATAATTCCAGACTTCAGGCTCTATTACAAAGCTGTCATCATCAAGACAGAATGGGACTGGCACAAAAACAGACACATAGATCAGTGGAACAGAATAGAAAGCCCAGAAACAGACCCTCAAACTCTATGCTCAACTAATCTTCGACAAAGCAGGAAAGAACGTCCAGTGGAAAAAAGACAGCCTCTTCAATAAATGGTGTTGGGAAAATTGGACAGCCACATGCAGAAAAATGAAACTGGACCATTTCCTTACACCACATATGAAAATAGACTCAAAATGGATGAAGCACCTCAATGTGAGACACGAATCCATCAAAATCCTTGAGGAGGGGGCGCCTGGGTGGCTCAGTGGGTTAAGCCTCTGCCTTCGGCTCAGGTCATGGTCTCAGGGTCCTGGGATCGAGCCCCACATCGGGCTCTCTGCTTGGCGGAGAGCCTGCTTCCCCCCTCTCTCTGCCTGCCTCTCTGCCTACTTGTGATCTCTCTCTCTCTCTCTGTCAAATAAATAAATAAAATCTTAAAAAAATCCTTGAGGAGAACACAGGCAGTACAGGCAGCAACCTCTTTGACTTCAGCCGCAACAACTTCTTCCTAGGAACATTGCCAAAGGCAAGGGAAGCAAGGGCAAAAATGAACTATTGGGACTTCATCAAGATCAAAAGCTTTTGCACAGCAAAGGAAACCGTCAACAAAACCAAAAGACAGCTGACAGAATGGGAGAAGATATTTGCAAACAACATAACGGATTAAGGGCTAGTATCCAAAATCTATAAAGAACTTATGAAACTCAACACCCAAAGAACAAATAATTCAGTCAAGAAATGGGCAGAGGACATGAACAGACATTTCTGCAAGGAAGACATCCGGATGGCCAACAGACACATGAGAAAGTGCTCCACATCACTCGGCATCAGGGAAATACAAATCAAAACCACAATGAGATACCATCTCACACCAGTCAGAATGGTAAAATTAACAAGTCAGGAAATGACAGATGTTGGAGAGGATGCAGAGAAAGGGGAACCCTCCTGCACTGTTGGTGGGAATGCAAGCTGGTGCAACCACTCTGGAAAACATGGAGGTTCCTCAAAAAGTTGAAAATAGAGCTACCCTACGACCCAGCAACCGCACTACGAGGTATTTACCCCAAATATACAAATGTAGTGATCCGAAGGGGCACCTGCACTCCAATGTTCATAGCAGCAATGTCTGCAACAGCCGAACTACAGAAAGAGCTGAGATGTCCATCGACAGATGAAATAGAGAAGACATGGCATATATACACACGCACAATGGAATACTATGCAGCCACCAAAAATGCGAAACCTTGCCATTTGCAGCGATGTGGATGGAACTAGAGGGTATTATGCTGAGTGAAATAAGTCAATCAGAGAAAGACAGTTATATGATCTTACTGATACGCGGAATTTGAGAAACAAGGCAGAGGATCATGAGGAAGAGAGGGAAATAAACAAGATGGCATGAGAGAGGGAGATAAAGCATAAAAGACTCTTAATCCCAGGGAACAACCTGAGGGTTGCTGGAGTGGAGGGGTGCCTGGGGGATGGGCACTGGGGAGGGTGTGTGTTGTGGTGAGTGCTGTGAATTGTTTAAGACTGATGAATCAGAGACCTGTACCCCTGAAACAAATAATACATTATATGTTAATTTAAAAAAAAAAAAAGAAAGAAACCAGAGCAGTGGGAACGCCTAAGGAAGGAAGGAATCTTGCTGTTTTTAGTTTTCACTCTTTTGTAGCTTTTAAATTTCATGTATATGAATTCATTGCCTATTAATGACAACAGAAATACTAATTGATATTCTGTTCTAGACAGTAGCTTTATGGAGTTAATCTTTTTCAAGCAAACGCTCGGATTTCCCCTTAAATCAGACTATTTCTGGAGAAATTTTGGGGGAAATGGCACGATGCCTAGCCGACAGGTGGTACATACACAGATGCCACCCTCAGGCCTCGGAGCCAGTGGCGTTCAGAGTAGTTTGGATCTTAGAAAAGTAGTACAGTATGCGTACTTTATATTATTTCACACTCCTAGCACCCTGTAATTTGACACATTAGAATTTCTGTCATGAAATACATGAATATTCTAAGCAGGATAATTAAAAGTTATAATTAGCTCCTTCTTAGTTTGGGTCAGAATTGGCTGCCAGACAATTTCAGGTCAGGGCTTTTGGAGCCGTTTGTCTCTTGGAATTTGTGAACAAGGGATTGTGGACCTGTATAAGGTATAGGGCTGCTTGATGGCAAGTCACTGTAGTAGGGTTATGAGGAACAAGATGCTGACAGGTGGCTGTCCTCATTCAGTAGCTTTAAAGCCTCCAGCTCTAAGTCTGCAGTCCTATTTCTGTCTGTTAGGTGCCCTCCTTTCCTCCTGTGAGCCGGTGGGGTCCAGCCAGGGTGGTGGACTTACCCTGTCCTTGGTCTGTTCTGCTTCTCTGCATCGGTAGTATCATGTCTCCGTCTCAGTCATTTCACTACACCTGTCCCTTACCCTTCCTTCTACATGGCTCTTGACTTACTGATTTCTCACCTGGACCTTGAGAGTAATTTCTTAATTGCCCCTCCCACAACTACTGTTGTTTCAGCGCAGTGCCCACACAGAAAGTGTACAGCTTCTCAGTGCAAAGCTTCATGACCACCTGCCATGTAATCTGCCCCAGTTAAGAAACACTGCGTGCATCGTCAGCATTCCACAAGGGCCCCTCCCAGCCACAGAACCATTGTCCTGAATTCTAAACTAGAAGTTGTTTTGTTTGCTTTTGAACTTCATATACATGGACTTCAGAGAATGCTGTTGGCTTTTCACTGAATAAAATGATTGTGAGAGTAGCCCATATATTTGTGCTTAGCTGTGAATCACTCATTCTCATTGACATGACGTATTCAATGATGTGACTGTACTGCAATTTGATGTTCTGCTGTAGTTGGACAGTGAGGTGATTTTATTTTTGGTCTGTTATAATGGACAGTGCTGCTGCATTTCCTAGATATTTTTTAAGTTGGAAGACTTTGTAATTGAAAATTTGTGATTCTTGTGTTTTGATGAGCACACACATTTCTGTTGGGTGTGCTTCTTGCCTCCACGGCCGTGCTGGCTCCCAGCATGTGCGCATGTGCAGCTTTCATAGGTGCAGCCGCTTTGGAAAATGCTTTATACCATTTACACCCCACCGACACTGTGTTAGGGAGCCTTCACTTGGCTTCTCAGCTTCCTCAGCATTGGCACCCTCTTTTCATATTTTTAGTGGGTGAGTAGTGGTGGGGGTTTGTGGTTGTAATTTGCATTTCTCTTGATGACGAGTGATGTTGAGGATCATTTCACGTGCTTACTGGCCATTCGGTGTAGTATTTTCAGAACGCTTTCCTGCAGGTTCCGCGGATATTCATCTCTTGTGTGCAGCTCACCATCGAAGCTCCCCAGTGTGGTGGAGGGTAGTCCCATGTCAGAGCCGCCTGTTCAGAAAGCAGACCTTGCCATTCCCTTCTGGGTTATGCTTTTCCGTTCCTATAAAGTGGAAATTAATCTTTCGGGAAAGTGCCTGAAGGATGAAACGCCTTACCTAATGTCAAGCATATGTAAAAACTCACCATTTGATAAGGAACTCAATGCAGTGATCTCTCTTACTATTATTTAATTGGCAGCCTTATTAATGATCTAGAAAATACAGTCCCGAGGTGGAGAGGATGGGTGAAGATGGTAAACACTATGGACTTCCAGCTATAAGATAAATAAGTTCTGAAGACGTAATGTACAGCATAGTGTCTATAGTTAACATTATTCTGTTGGTTAATTGAAAGTTGCTAGGTGAGTTGATCTTAAAAGTTTTCACCACATGCACACAAAATTGGAACTGCGAGGCTACAGATGTTAACTAACTTTATTTGGGGTAATCATTTTGTAATACATACATATCAAATCATTACATTGTACACTTTAAACTTACACCATATTATACTGCAATTATATTTCAGTAAAATGGGGGGGGGCACAATCCTAGACACTGTATTCCTTGTGCGTGGAACTTCACAGGTAGAACAAAAGTGACATTGTCTCTAGGATATTAGTCTCCACAGTTGGTGTGTGCACCAAGATCGAGATGATCTCTTAGAGTTTAGGAAGAAAATATACTTGTTATTTTTTTCATCCTGTTTGTTTGTTGTTTTTCTGTTTTATAATGTATAATATAGTGATATAACTTACACACATATGAATATGTTGTTGCCAGATTATTTTTTTAGATGTCAATTTTTTGAGGTATATTTTACATAGGATAAGACAGTTATTTTAAAGGTGCCTCTCCAAGAGTTTTGGCAGATGTATGTACCCGTGTAACCAAAACTGCAGTCAAAATAATAGAAGGGGTGCTTGGGTGGCTCATTTGGTTCCGAGACTGCCTTTAGCTCAGGTCATGATCCTGGAGTCCTGGGATTGAGTCCCGCATCAGGCTCCCTGCTCAGCAGGGAGTCTGCTTCTCCCTGCAACCCTCCCCCCTCATGCTCTCTCTCTCATTCTCTCTCTCTCTCTCAAATAAATAAATTAAAATCTTGAAAAAAGATAATAGAATGTTTCTTCCACAAGATCTTCCTCCTGTCTCTTTGCAGTCTTGCCTCATCACTCCACTGAAAGTCCCAGGCAGTCACTCATATGCCTCCGTCACTGTAGACTAGTCATGTCTTTTCTAGGATTTCTTATGAAGTGAATTATGCAGTGTATATTCTTCAGTCTTTTTCTGATTAAGCTTTCTGAGATTTGTCCATGTTGCTTGTTTGGGCAGTTTTTCCTTTGTCATTGTTGAGTGCTGTTTGAGAAGTATTTTCTTGTGTGGACATAACCACCATTGGTTGGTCCATTCACCAGTTGCTGGTTATCTGGGAAATTTCCAGTTTGGACTGTTTTGGATCATGCTTCTGTGAATGTTCATGAACAAGTCTTTTTGGACAGATGCTTTCGTTTCTCCAGGCCAAATAAGCAGACAAACTTTTCCATTTTGTATCCCACCAGCAGTGTGGGAAAGTTCTAGTTGCTCTGTGTCCTTGTCAGTGCTTGGTTTTGTCAGTCTTTATATTAGCCATTCAGTGGATATGTAGTAGTATCTCATTGTGGTTCGAATTGCATTTCATTGGTGACTAATGATGTTGAGCAGCTTTTCACATACTTGTTAACCATTCCTGTGTCGTCATCTTTTTTTTTTTTTTTTTTTTTTTAAATAAACTCTAGGCCCACTGTGGGGCTCGAACTCATGACCCCAAGATCAAGAGTGGCATGTTCCGCTGACTGGGCCAGCCAGGCACCCCTGTATCTTCTTTATTAGAAGTCTGTTTGACTATTTTTAATGGGCTGTTTGTGTTCTTATTGTTGAATTTTATATGTTCTGAACACAAATCATTTCTGAGTTATGCATATTATAAATATTTCTCCTATTTTGTTCCTTGCCTTTTCATTTTTTTTTTTTCCCAGAGAGGGAGAGTGGGAGGGGAGGGGCAGAGAGAGGGGTGGGGGGAATATCTCAAGCAGACTCCCTGCTGAGGAGAGAGCCCCTTGCGGGGGGGCTTGATAAGAGGACTCTGAGATCATGACCTGAGGCAAAATCAAGGGTCGGACGCTTCACTGAGGGAGCCAAACCAGCGTCCGCCTTTTCATTTCTTGATGGCTTATTATTCATATATTGTACATACTCATTCTTGACTCCTCCTTCATTTTTCACATAAGAGTGTACAGTCAAAGCTCTTTGGAGGCTCCTGGTTTTCTGCATTAGCAGAAGGAAGTGCTATAGACTGAGGACAGGGGAGAAGCCCAGGCACTGCACCAGGGCTCCTCTTACGAGTGAAGTCTGGGCAAGATGTGTGTGTGTTGGAGAACCTGCTCTGGTCTCAACGTGAGAGTGTCTGGGCAAGTTTGGGAAAGAGTAATCCCAAGAGTAGGCCCACCTCAGAGTACTATTTCTTCTCACTGGCACCTACTGTATGCTCAGTGCACTTGTCTGCTGCTGCTGTCAGTGAGTCAGAGACCACCCAGTCGTCTGCACCAAGAGCCATGCATGTGGCCTTTCAGATGAGAGAGGGCTGATGGGATTATTTCGCACAATTAGTGGAAGTCCTCCTTAGTCTTGAGTGTGTCCTAAATGATCGAGGATCACATACTGAAAATTAAAGTAGAATTTGTACCGTGTTTTATAAGGCTGCTGGAAGCACAAAGCATTACAGTTGACCATACCAACATTTACTGCCATCCTCACCCCCAGCCTGGCATCAGGATCTTAAATGTGCTTAAATGTGCTCTCCTAGGTCGACCTTTCCCCTGACAACGAATGGGGAGTAGGGGAATAACAAAAACAAACACAGTTCTTCTCCAAACCAAAGAAAAACTCAGAAGCACTGGGCAGCAACTTGTGAAGCTGCTGGTCACGTGTGTTACTAGAAAACCCAGCAGCAGCTCCCTAAATTGGGTCAGCAGTGTTTCTGGAATTGAGGCTTTCAGGTGTGTGGGTACATGAGCAGGTCTGCCTGTGGAAATGCACCATTTCCTAACCTCTAGTATCTTAGGGCACAGGGCCAGTCCATAATAGCTGGGCTCCAGTGCAGAGTGAAAATGTGGACTGAGAACAGGAAAAGGCCTCTTCCTTTCTCCTGTGGTCTCTCTCAACCTGCTATGGTGTTTTCATTTGTTACTTAATATCAAGCTTTCTTAGGCAGAAGGGTACTCAAAGGGCAAGTGCAGACCCTCTCAGACACCCGAGGTGTCCTTTCCAGGCCCCATTTGGGACAGAGGATGATTGTGGGAGGGGGTTGCTGGTGCAGGAGGCAAGATGTGGGTGAGCTGGGGCTCCAGGCCTCAGGCCTGTACTCCATTGTGTCATTGGGCTTCACTTACAAAACCTAAATTCAAAAATGAAATTATTGAGGATTTCAAGAGGGTGGCAGTAGAGCATTAAGTAAACCTCATTTGTGGGCCCTTCTGAGCACAGCACCTGTGTGACTGAACTGGCACGGACCCCCAGAGTGGACCCCCTTAGAAACTTCCCAGATAACCAGACCCCCGGTCCCCCAGAATAAGAGCTTTATCTCATAAGCTATGCAGTTTCTAAGTCATTTTGGAGAAAAGCATGGCAGTAAAGTGCTTTACTCAAAAGACGGGGCTCAGCAGGCGGTTCCCGAGCCCAGGTTTCAGGTGTCTCATTGAAGCAACAGGCTTTGAGGCTCTGATTAGAAGATTCATGCTGAACCTCGTAAAGACTAAAACAGCCTGGCCTGCCTTCATACACACCATCGCCTCACATTTCACACGTTTTCATAGAAAACTGGTGTTTTAGCAGTTTGCGGGGTAAGAAGTTCAAGTGGAGGTGATGGGTGTTGCTTGAGTTTCATTGCTGAGGTGTGAGAAAAGTAAGACTCCATGGGGTTTCTGATTTTTTTCTCAGTATATTTTTCATTGTCCATAACCATCTCAAACTTGGTCAAGCTCTCTGCTTAGAACTTGTGCCCTTTCAGTAGCTACTACTTCTTCTGAGGGGCAGTTCAGCCCTTCCCTGGGCTGGCATTGCTGTCCCTTTGCGCCCCCTTCTCGGGCAGGGGAGTGCTGCCAGCCTGTGGGGCCATCTTGGACTGATGGTGGTGGCAGCCTTGGGGTCCTGACTTGGGGTGGCCTGTCAGCAGGACTGATCAGGGGCTGGGCGTGTTGCTCCTAGCTCCTGGCAGAGGTAGCCTGGGGTAGGGGTGACTGATGAGTCACTGATGAGTTTGATCATTTAGAGGCAGCAGTTCAGGAAAGGTGGCATTATAAGTTTCGGTGTTTCTTTCACACAACTGAAAAAACTAGTGGGAGAGAATGGTGAATGAAAGTGTCACTTTGGCCATCGTCTTCCTCAGGGCTCAGGATGAGGAATTTTCTTCCATTTTTGTAGGAAAAGCAGCGTGGCTTGCTGTCAAGGCTGCGCTGGGACTGGAGTCCGATTGGAACTCCCGTGGTAGTGTTCTTTCTGGGGCGTGTGCTTGTTTGGGTCCCGAAGGTGCAGCCATACCTGCTGGCTGAGTTTCTCGGCCTCCTTGTCCTCTGTGACGTGGCACACGTGCCCCCTCTGTGCTGAGGACACTGAGGCGTGTCTCCAGCTGGGCTTCACTAAGGACTGGGGGATGTCTCCCTGGGGTGGTGGCTAAGGGGCACCTCACGTGTCGTATGCCCACTTAACCCGTTCCTCACCCACCCGCATCTTAGTGAATGGTACTGATGTCCCCTGAGCCATCCTGAGGTCCCTCAGCCCGCACCGAGCCGTGGATCTGTACACTTAGTGCTGTACCCGTAAGCTGCTTATTTCCATCTCTGAAACCAGTCAGAGTCTCTGTCCTCACTGCCCCCGAGGTGCCGGTGCCAGATACCCTGAGCTCCTGGGCAGCCTCCTCACTGGTTTCCTCATTCCCACCCCTACCTCCCAGTCTACTCTGCAGGGTATCAGTCCATGTGTTTCCTCAGATGTGGGAGACACTGCTGCCCTCCACCTTCTTGGTGATCATTGCTGCTCACGCTAAGTCGTCAGTGGCCCCAGAGCACGGTCCACCCGCCGTAACACATTTTTACTAACTCAGCCTTTTCCTTTGCCGGTTGTGAGGTTAAACTCTAAGATTTTTCTTCCTCTTCACATTAGATTGTCTTTGTCACTCGTTACAGGTGAACGGGTCAGAGTAACTGTCCTCTCGTTTCTTCCCTGGAAAACAGGTCCGCAACTCCGCTTAGTGTCTCGTTGGCCAGTGGCATAGGTGAAAGGGCCCGAAACAATTTTCCAGATGTGCCTTTGGTATCGCTATCGTGGGGGAGGGGGTGTTTTATAGGAGAGGTCCTTCCTGTGGGCCCTTTGTGCACGAGCGTGGCCTTAGGACTCAGATCCTACCTTCTGTTTTTTTCTCTCTGCCTTAGGACCAGCAGTGTCTTGAATGGGGCCACCACAGTAGCCTGGGTCCTAGAGTGAGGGAAATGTGGAGCAGACCAGCTTCTCTGTAGTATGTGAATGATAGATGCTAGATCCAAACCTTTGCT
Organism: Eira barbara; assembly: GCA_020311275.1. Classification (NCBI taxonomy): domain Eukaryota; kingdom Metazoa; phylum Chordata; class Mammalia; order Carnivora; family Mustelidae; genus Eira; species Eira barbara. Next base: position 501,027 of record JAHRIG010000102.1, on the reverse strand, counting down.
GTGAGCCACAGAGACCTGGGGGCCATTTGTTATCCCCGCAGGATTCAGCCTTGCTGCCTGGTGGACATTGTGGGCAGGACACTCAGTGGTGTGCTGAAGGAACGTGGCTTGGAAGATACTGCTCTGTGAGACTATCGATGGATTTAAGATGGGACAGATATTCTTCCAAGGGGAGAAGAGATCCGGAGTATGGAATATGGTATCACCGCAGACTGCAGCTTCTTAGGTCAAATTTGAAGCCCAGTGATGGGATGGTGTGTACATATAACAGATGTCACCTGAGCTGGATGAATGAGAGTATGCAGGTGTCAGGGTCACTGTGTGAATGTGGCCATTGTATTGTCCTGTGTACCCCCAAACTGGGGATCACAGGGTCAGGAGTCAGTGAGAATTAGGGTGAGGTGACTTTTTTTTTTTTTTTTTAAATTTATTAGCGAGAACAGACAGGCAGAGAGAGAGAGGGAGAAACAGACTCACTGCTGATGAAGGAGCCTGAGGTGGGGCTCAGTCCCAGGACTCCCGGATCAGGACCTGAGCCGAAGGCAGATGCTAAAGTGACTGAGCCATCCAGGTGCCCCAAGGTGACATTTCTTTACCTTTGTTAGGTTCCCACAAAGTTGTGCTTAAAAAGTGATGGGACTCTAGATATCATAGACTCCCACAGAAGAGAGATGATGATGAGGGTTATGACCCAACACAGGCCTTCAGTTTGTCAGTGGCAAAGGTCCGGTCAGGTGTGGACCGGTACTTCTGTGAAACACAAGCAGGTAATCATCTGGGAGAGTCAGATGGTTTCCGAACATTCTCTGTGTGTGTGCTCACCTTCTCATGGATGTCATGGACGTTCTGGACATTGTGCACAGTTCCTAGCCTGGCACAGATGGCCTAGGTCACTGAGCTTTGCACTGGATATTTTTAAAGTTTCCAAATCATTTTCTTTTTCTTTGAAATTACTTCAGACTTCTAGAAAAGCTGTACAAATAGAACAGAAAATTCCCATTTCCCCAGATTCCCCAAATATTAACATTTACTACACCTTCTTTACCTCTCTCATTTTCCCCCCCTGAAATTTTTGAGAGTAAGTTGCTTGCATGATGAATTTTCACCTCTAAAGTATTTCCACATATGTTTCCTAAAAACACTCTCTTCCATAACCGCAGCGTGGGCACCAGTGCCAGTCAGCATTGGCACAGTACAGCAATGTAGCCTCCTGACCTTGCATAGACTTCAGCGGCCATTTGCTGATGCCCTGCATTGCAAAAGAAAAACCAGACCTGTTTCCAGAATGGGGTCACGGTTGCGCTGACCTCTCTTTTCATTTGTCACCACCCTTCAGCCTTTCTTTAACTCCTGTGGCATTGACTTTTTTTTTTTTTTTTTAAGATTTTATTTATTTATTTGACAGACAGAGATCACAAGCAGGCAGAGAGAGAGGAGGAAGCAGGCTCGCTGCCAAGCAGAGAGCCCAATGTGGGGCTCGATCCCAGGACCCTGGGATCGTGACCTGAGCCGAAGGCAGAGGCTTTAACCCACTGAGCCACCCAGGCACCCGACATTTTGTTTTAAAGATTTTATTAATTTATATGACAGAGAGAGAGTGGGAGATCACAGGCAGGCGGGGGGGAGGGCAGGCTCCCTGCTGAGCAGAGAGCCCGATGCCGGGCTCAATCCCAGGACCCTGAGATCATGACCTGAGCTGAAGGCAGAGGCTCAACCCTCTGAGCCACCCAGACGCCCCATGCATTGACATTTTTGAAGAGGACAGGCCAGTTATTATGTATGATGCCCCTCGATTTGGATTTGTCTGATGCTTTTCCTCCTGGTGAGATCATGTTGGTTATTTTTAGCAAGAAGCCCAGAGGTGAGGTTGCGTGCACCCCACAGCAGGGATGCTGCTGCCACCTTGTGCCACGGTGGGAGGGGAGGCACCTGCAGGTCTTTCCCCAGCACCACTGCAGTTACTCTGACTCCTCCCGGGGTGGTCTCCTCATCAGCAAGGCACCAAACCAAGTTGGTGCTGGGGTGTGTGTGTGGGGGGGGGATCACTGAATTAGGTAAAGCAACAAATTGCGAGGAGTTCTTAAAATTTCTGGAATACTCTTAAAAAACTTGAGTGATTCCGGAGTTAACCTAATAATGACTGATTTGCCTCCAGATGTGTGTTTTTGTGTAGGCAGAAAAGGAGGACACTCCTGAGATTTTTCCAGCTCAGGGAGTATGTCTGAGTGAGTGATCCATGGCACAGCAGAGAAGGATGTCAAGAGGCTCTCTGCAGATCTCATTATGCAGAGCTTAGACGGAGGCCACTAGTGTGCGGGTCTCATGTAAGAGTTCCCAGTCCAGGCACCAAGTACAGGAGAGTGAGTACAGAGAGGGAGGGGTACGTGCAAGTCTGAATCCACGCTAAGATGGTACCATTTGTTCTAGTAAAAGAAACTTAATTTTTTATCAGGGTCCTTTACATGTGTTAGAAACCATCAGCTGTTGTGTTGCTGCTGTCAGTTTTGATTCGTGGTTCAAGATGTGCCACTTCTCACTCAGAGGTGCTCAATACCCTCAGGTTGCTGTCCTGTGATTCACACTTCTGGTCATTTTCACTGAGAGATTTGTGGTTCTGCTACCTGACTAGCTTGTCTTACTGTTCATTTCTTCATTTTCCCCTTTTCTCTGTCATTTTGTCATAATTGTCAGTGTTTTATACACAGTTTCGTATTATATTGAGCATTTTTTTTTATATTGAGCTTCATTACAAATCTTTCAGGATCAATTATATATATATAAAATTTTGTTTGTTTTTAAAGAATTGAGTGTGCAACCAAGTGTGCATGCATGAGGCAGGGAGAAGGAGAGGGACAAGAGTGTTTTAAGCAGTCTGCACGCCTAGCACAGAGCCTGATGTGGGGCTCAATCCCAGTACCCTGAGATTATGACCTGAGCCATAATCAAAAATCAGTTGCTCAAGTGACTAAGTAGCCCAGGTGCCCCCAAAGTATTTTTAAAGAACACCTCATGTTAGGCATTGTGATGGTAGGTGTGAGACAGGGGCACTCACACCCTTGCCACAGCAAGGAAGTGGATCAGGGGGCACAGATAGGGTGGGCCTTCCAGCCCTGAAAGTCAGGCCACTTGGTTGTGGTGTTGGGAAGGCAGAGGTCCAAGGAGGACCTCCTCACCTGGGTTCTTCACCTTCTTGCTGCTATAATGTTTTGCTGCTCTTTTTAGTTTTGTGAGGCAACTAATCAGAATTATTCTGCTGTTTTTTACTTCTAGCTTAGAAAAGTCAAGCATCAGTCATTCACCTATCCTGCAGGAGAGTGTGGATCTCATAGCTAACTGATGTCCATAGAGAGCCTGAACACGGTTATAGTGTATTTCCCTTTGAACATAGCCCACATAGAGAAATCACTTACGTCTGTAACGTAGGTACCAGTGTAATCACAGCCCAGGTAAAGAAATAGGCCGTTGTTAGCACAGAAGTATAGAAAACAGTACTGTGAACCCCTTGTCACATTATCAGTATTTTGCTAATTTTTTAAAAAAGATTTATCTGTTCATTTGAGAGAAAGCGCACATGAGGGGGGTTGCAGAGGGAGAGAGAGAGAATCTCAAGCAGATGCCCCACTGAGTGCAGGGCCTGGTGTGGGGCTTGATCCCATGAACCTGAGATCATGACCTGAGCTGAAATTGAGGTTGTTTCAATAAAGGGCCCCCCCTTTTTTTAAAGATTCTATTTATTTATTTGAGAGCGAGTAGGAGGAAGAAGGAGGGAGAATCTGAAGGAGACTCCACGCTGACCGTAGAGCCCGATGTGGGCTTGATCCCACGGCCCCGAAGATCATGACCTGAGTCGAAATCAAAAGTCAGATGCTCAGCTGACTGCGCCACCCAGGTATCCGCCAGATGGCGACAGATGGCTTTTTAATAATAACCCCTCTCCGTTGAAGTATACTGTTCGTACAGAAAAGCACATGTACCATACATGTGTAACTGGATGAATTGTCGCAGAAACTCACCATGTAATCAGCACCCAAATTTAAAAATAAAAAGCTACCAGGATGTCTGGGTGGTTTTAAGTGTGTTTTGTGGCTTATACACATATGAAAAGAAGTTTCCTCTTAGACGAAACCAGAGATTTCACCATTTTCGCCTGTCAAGGGGGTGGGGCTGGTACCATCAGTGTCCATTGGTGGCTAGGAGGGAAATCTCACAGTCTCTTGGTCAGAGACTGTCAGCAGGTGGTCTGACAACACCTTGTGTCAACTTAGACACCCTGTGTGTGCTTGGAGTTTGAAGTTTCTTGACAGCACTGTGCCATGGAGGCAACCAGGGGACAGTGTCAGTCATCACCTTTACTTGGAAACCTTGGGACTCAGATACGAAGGAAGGCCGTCCTTGATGGGGCAGTATCCTGTCCCTAAGGCAATGCTCTGCTGATCCTGTGTGCATGGATGGTGGGTTGGGGGGACACTCTAGAGAAGTACAAGCTGAGGACCAGTGTGGAGGGTGTGGTCCTGTTTTGTGAAACGCAGAGAGAAGCACTGGGAGACGGGTATGCCCCATGGGGGAGGAAGGGAGTCGCCTCCGAGCTGTGCACTGTGCTCTGCTGCTTCTGCACGGCGCGGACAGCGGCAGGTGTGCGTGCTTGTGGTCTGCTGGAGGCTGGCCTCCTGTGCGTCCTCAGGGTGCTGGTGGGACAGACAGACGGACCGTAAGAAAAGCAGGTGTTGACGTCTTAAGTTGGGCTGAAGGTTGTTTTTTTTTTTTTTTTATCTTAATACACATCTGAGTGTTTGCTAAATGTTATGTGAATTAATCCCAAGACGCTTTAAGAGGGAGATGCTGCCATCTCTGTTTTGTGGGTGAGAAGAGGAGAGGTAACCGCTCTGCCGGGTCGGAGGCCTGCACGCTGGATGGTGGCACTCGCTCTCACAGCCTGGCCTTCGTGGCGACGTGAGAATGATGATCTGTCTGAGGACAGGGCTCAGGCACCGTATGTGGGGGGAGGAGTCACCCTCCGCAGTTGTCATGTATGTGGTGCTGGGAGTTAGTGGCCGGTGGGGTCTTAGGCACCTTCCTCTCTCAGCCTGGAGTCGAGTCACACCTCACATTAGCAATAAAGAGGCCGCTGCAGGGTGTTTAACTGGGTCTTCTCGCTTGTTTTAGTCATGTGATCTGCTCGTTTTAATGAATATATGAATATATATGAATATATGAAGCTGGGCACTTTGTAATTCCACAGGTGTAAACTGGGGGTCCACTTCACACATCCTAGCGGTTCTGCTAAGCTCCGGGTGAGGGGTTTGGTCAGCAAGTGACAGCTCTAGCCCTCAACTAGAGTGCTGGGAAGAGTCACCTTGATGATGTCACCAGAAGTGGGAGGTACCTCTGCCCTCCATGCACGTGCGTGCTGGATCTTTCTATGGCAGACAGAGCTGACCACCAAGACGGGTGCCCTGGGACAGACGGAGAGGTCGGCCGACTACCATCACCTGGTTGTTTGGCCATTTATATACACACAGATCAGGCGCTATTTAACTGGATGTGAGATCAGGCAGTGACCAAGAGTCTGTGGCTATTTTTAAATTTTATTCTTTAAAGATGTTTGGCTTGCATTACCTTTTTTGTTTTTTTAGATAAATATACTTCAGTTATGTCAAGGAAGCTTTATTAAAGGTGAGCCAGAGTATTGAATCGTAAACCTTTTCCCCTGGAATTTAGTATCTCTGGCTTTTGTTTGCTCAGTAAAAAAGGTGATAGGATTCTTCAAAAGGAATGATTTTTCTTTCTTTTTTTTTTTTTTAAGATTTTATTTATTTATTTGACAGAGAGAGATCACAAGTAGGCAGAGAGGCAGGCAGAGAGAGTGAGAAGGAAGCAGGCTCCCTGCTGAGCAGAGAGCCCGATGTGGGTCTCGATCCCAGGACCCTGAGATCATGACCTGAACTGAAGGCAGTGGCTTAACCCACTGAGCCACCCAGGCACCCCTGATTTTTCTGTCTTAGTTAAGAAACTGCCACAAAATTATGTTGCTTAATGACCCATATAGACTTGTGTGTTTATTTTAAAAGGAGTAATGCAGATTAAATTATGTTTAAGACTTTTTTCTACTTCAGTTTGGCTGGTGTAAGAACGTATTCATTTACTAGTGTTTTAAAGCCATGAAATGTCTCTTTGTGGTTTCATTCATTAAGCGAATCATAGCACATGGGGTGAGCTTGGAAGTTGGGTTCTCGATGGGTTCTCCACACAAGATGACGCTCTGGAGCATTGGGGACACTTGGGCTCTGTACCCTGCTGCAGGTGGGACACCCCATCGTCCAGTCTGGCTGACTAGTGCTGACAGTTGGCTTTTCTTTTTTAGGTGCACGTTTAGGTTCCCGAGCACAAACATCAAGATCACGTTCACTGCCCTGTCCAGTGAGAAGAGGGAGAAGCAGGAGGCTCCTGAGTCCCCGGTGAAGCCTGTGCAGGCCCACATCTCGCCCCTGACCATCAACATTCCAGACACCATGGCCCACCTCATCAGTCCCCTTCCCTCCCCAACGGGAACCATCAGGTACAGCAGCTGATGTGGGCAGGGTGCACCACAGAGTCAGGGTGTGGGTGTGCTTGCTGAGATGCCCGTGACCACGTCCTGATTTTCATTCCTCACCTCCTCCCTTGGGAAAGGTGCAAAAGCCGTCAGAAGTCACAGGAAGGGGCAGGAGCACACAGCAGCACTGCTCCCTTCCCGGGGTGGACACGAGGGGGAGGGGGAGGTTCGAAGGCGCTGCACATGCCATTCAGTTTTCGAACACCCTTTGCTCCCAGTTTCCTGCCTGCGAAACATAGTTCCCACGTGTCCCTGGTCTTCACTTACAGACTCTGTGTTTGAGTGTCAGTTGAAGGGGCAGGTGATTAGCCATTTGGGTCTAAACTCTGAGGTACATTTTCATTTGCATTTTGAGTTTTTTTAATTTGCTGTAATTTCGTGTAAATTCTGATGACCTGTACTTTGTATTGATGAGTTTGAGCACAGCAGAGCGACCGACTTGTGTTCCCCTCGATGTTCTAAGAGAGACCAGGTGCATCAGCGGCTTCAGGGCACACGCTTGGTGCAGAAGCCGGAACCCAGAGCACCGTGGTCTGGTTGTGCTGAGCGCTCAGAGGGCAGTAGCTGAGGCGCAGGTCGAGAACAGCCACGGGGCCCTGCGGACGTGTGTGCTTCGAGCAGGTTAGATCGCTGCGAGTGGTTGAGTGCCGCTCTGCTGTGAGGCAGGGCAGAGCTCGCGGGCACCAGTCTTCTGGGTGCTCTTGGTGCTCAGAAGAGGGGAGTAGTGATCTTAGCTGTGAGTGATGGAAATGGAGGTGCACAGCGAGCACCGTGCTGCTCTGTTGATCTGGCTCCTGCTGTCCAGGTCTGACCAGGGCACAGCTGGGAGGCGGGGTGGTGGGGTGTGGTTTGTCTTACCTGTCCAGGCTGACGCTGCGTGTGGCAGAGCCAGGGAGGGCACACAGAGAACTGGCGACTCTGGCTTACACCTTGCAGCTGAACACTTCTGTTTCTTATCTCAAAAACCAGCATCAGCAGTAGGCCTTCTGGAAAGTGACTGTATGTCGGGTTTATTCGTAAGCGGAGGGAGTGACGAGTGGATTGGCTGCCGTTCCTGCGGCCCCAGGCCTGGCGTCTTGCGTGGCAGGGGCTGTTGGCCTCAGGCCCCTCCCACCTCTGTCTCCTCCTGCAGCCGCTCTGCTGTAGCTGCTGCCTCTGTCTCCCCACTTGGTTGAATTTGTCTGCATGTGACCGTGTGGTCCAAGTAGCCTTTGTGTCCGTGGAGAGGCAGCAGCCTGCAACCGCCTGGCCACACCGTTGTTCAGCACAGGGTGAAAGTACGCAGAATTCAGAGGACCAGGAGCAAGCCCTGTGTGCCCCAGTGGGAGGGCAGCCCACAGCGGGTGCAGCAGCCTTGGAGGCAACTCACTGGACAAATGGTGTAGACATGGCAGGGGGGTGGGGGAGCAGCTCCCGACCCAGCTCCCGACCCAGCCTCTCCTCACCTTCTGCTCTGTCTTCCTCTTGTTTTCCTTGGGCGTCTCCTCCCACTCCCGCCCCTCACGCCGTGGCCAGCGTTGAGCCGGGTCGTGGCCTCACTGGGCAGGACAGCAGCGTGGGAGCCTGGCTGTGGATGGCTTATGGGCAGAGTGCACTTGCCTTTTCCAGACCCAGCGTCCAGCCCCACAGGGCCACTCACCTTCCCCCACGTCAGCACGTCTCACGTGGTACCGGTCTTTAAGACGGTGAAGTGTAGGTTCCATGCGGTCCTGCTGCTCCTCTCCCCCGTCCTCTGAGTGTGGTTCCTGGCCCGAAGTAAGCCTCTGTCTGGGGAGCGCGGGTCTTCGTCCTGTGTGTTCCTGGCCGAGCGGCTGGGCCAAGAGCGCGTCACCCCTTCCCTTCCCTCTCCTCCCCTACTTTCAGCTCTGGTTTTTGGAGGTAACTCCTGTTTCTTAGGTATTTCTTCCAGAAATTTTCTATGTATTCATAGTACTTGTCTTCCCCTCCAAACACGGCTCCTCCGGTCCAACCGCACGTGCTGTCGCATACCTCGATGGGTTTCTTAGGCTGTCCTCCCTCGGCGTCCTTCCGCCGCCGCGGGTCGTTCTCTTTATTAAAGTCCGATCCTGCATAGAAACGGGATCAGAAGCGCAAGTGTGTGGTTCGGGGAATCGCCGCGGCTGAGCGTGGACGCCTTCAGTTATGGCCACGAGCAAGAAGCAGCACCCTAGCCCTGCATGGTGAAAACAGCGCATGCGTTTCCAAACGGGTCACTCGGGTGTCTGGCTGGCTCAGCCGTGGAAACGCACAACTCTTGATCTTGGAGTCGTGCGTTCTAGCCACATGGTGGGGGTAGAGTTTACTTTAAAAATAAATGAGTAGGGACGCCTGGGTGGCTCCGTTGGTGAAGCAACTGCCTTCGGCTCAGGTCATGATCCTGAGTCCTGCATCGGGCTCCCAGCTCCACGGGGAGTCTGCTTCTCCCTCTGACCTTCTCCTCTCATGCTGTCTCTCACTGTCTCTCTCAAATAAATACAATCTTTAATAAATACATACGCACATACATACATACATACATAATTGGGAAAAGGGAAAATAGGTTCCTGTTTCTGTGTTTGGGGTGTGTTGTGTCCAGCTGACCTGACACATGTGGTCCAGGCCCTCATGCCACGTGGGTCCGTGTCCATGGCCTCATCCCCTCTCTTTGCTGCCTGTGCTTGGCCTGGCCGCCTTCCTCTCTCTCCAGACTGTCCCTGACCTTTCTGGTGTAGCTGGAGGCCATGTCCTCGCTGGGGAGGGAGTCAGCGGAGCATGTGTTCTATGTCCCTTTGCCAGCCTGGAGCCCTGGGGCCATCACCAAAAAAAAGTCGGTTCTGTGTTCTTGGTAAGTTCCAAAACCATCCTGAGCCTCAGTTTCCTCACTGGTGAAACAGGTGGGCCAACACCCCCCTCGAGAGTTTGTTTTCTGATTATGTAAAATAACAGAGGTGAAGCAGATAACTGATTTCCCTGTGTTTCCTGGAGTGATCCTAAACTTCACAGAGAACCAGTGAGGCCATGTTTTATAGGAAATGCTGATATGCTCCTACTTTGTACTTGAAATCAGAATGGGTCATGGAAGCACAGTGCGACATATGTTCTATAATAGACTGATAGCAGTGACCTTTTCCCGTCCACAGTGCTGCAAACTCCTGCCCATCGAGCCCCCGGGGAGCAGGGTCTTCTGGGTACAAAATGGGCCGTGTGATACCAGCTGACCTCAATTTAATGGCCGACAACTCACAGCCAGAAAATGAAAAAGAAGCTTCTGGTGGAGACAGCCCAAAGGTAAATGTTTTATAGCCTTGAAACAGAACCCAGGGACCATGACGCAGCCAGCTGTCCTCACTTCATTGTCTGCAGGTCTGCGAACATCCCCATGAGGGCTTTTGAGAAGTGCACGTCAGAGTGGATGCACGCCTGGTTGTGGGGCCCCTCCCTTTTGAGCATATTCTTAGGGTGGAGGTTTTGAATTCTTTTGGTCATTCAGCACTGGGTGCTCCCCAGTGGCAGCTGTGGGCCCAGGTGCTGGGAGCCGAGCTGGTGGAAGACAAGAGAATCTCGTGGTCCTCACAAGGTGATGTGCGCTGTGTCCCGGGAAACTGTTCCTGGGGTTTCATCCTGCCGTCACAGACACGGAAGATTGTGCGTGCACTTGTGTCTGAGTGCACGTGTGCACAGGACACACATTTTTGGGATGGTCCACACTGTGACCCTGCATGTTTTTATTCTTTGACGCAGTAATGCCCCTTCTAGGACTTTTTCTAAAGGAAATGCCAAAAACCTCAAACATATAAGTTTATATAAAATAGAAAACTGAAAGCAGCCTAAATGCCCCTATAAGAGAAGTTCGATCAAGCAGGGGACTGTCATGCAGCGTGGCTGCTGGTGTGGAAGAGTCCTGGGCACAATGCTGAGTGAGAGACATAAGCAACGCACAGTATTATTTTAACTCCCTACATATAAAGCGTTACGCGTTTGCGCAGTGGAACATGGCACGGCTCTGGGATGGATGCGCCGCAGCCTGTCCGCTGCAGCCAGGAGCCGCGTATGTGAGGGGTGCTGGGTGGGGGAGGCAGGCACAGAGAGGCGCCCTGTGTACGATTCTGTTGTGTCCATTTGCCTGTTTAAAATCAGAACTAGGGCGCCTGGGGGGCTCAGTGGGTTAGGCCTCTGCCTTCAGCTCAGGTCATGATCTCAGGGTCCTGGGATCGAGCCCCGCATCGGGCTCTCTGCTCAGCAGGGAGCTTGCTTCCTCCTCGCTCTCTGCCTGCCTCTCCGCCTACTTGTGATCTCTCTCTTTGTCTGTCAAATAAATAAATAAAATCTTTTAAAAAAATAAAAAATAAAATCAGAACTAAATTGTGTTTTTTCAGGATGCATTCTGAGATGATAAAACTTTTTAATTAATCACAGTGAGATTGTGATTACTATAAAATGTCAGGAGTAACAGTAGAAGTTGTGGGCTCAGGGGGCATATGGAAGCTTCTGGAATGTGGGCTGTGTTCTCTTTTGACCTAGTGTTGGTTGTACTGACATTCATTTTATAAAAATTTGTTTTCAGTGCTCGCTTCGGCAGCACATATACTAAAATTGGAACGATACAGAGAAGATTAGCATGGCCCCTGCGCAAGGATGACACGCAAATTCGTGAAGCGTTCCATATTTTTCTGGTTGTGGGGCGCCTGGGTGGCTCAGTGGGTTAAAGCCTCTGCCTTCAGCTCAGGTCATGATCCCAGGGTCATGGGATCGAGCCCTGCATCGGGCTCTCTGCTCAGCGGGGAGCCTGCTTCCTCTTCTCTCTCTGCCTGCCTCTCTGCCTGCTTGTGATCTCTGTCAACTAAATAAATAAAATCTTAAAAATTTGTTTTCAGCTGATAAAGATGTATTTTGGGCTTTCCTATCTACACTTTTCAATAAAAAAAAGTTCTTAGGAGCACACAGAAGAAGGGTAGCAAGGAGACGCACCGAGCGGCATATAGCAGTGAGGTGAAGAGGGCTTCGTTCTCTCTTCCTGGTCCCCGGGGTGGTCTCCAGTGATGCTGGCCTGCCTGGCCCTTTTGTGTAACTCAGAGTGTGTCCACTCAGGAGAGAAGGGGTAGAGCTCAGCCTAAGTGCTCAGGAAATACTAGTTATTTAAAAGTCAGATGCTGGGGCTGTAGATGATTCCGTCTTTGTGGAGCAGGCCCCCACGGCTGGCTCTCAGGACGGAGCGTGGCCTGGGCAGCTGAAGCCCATGCTCCTCTCCTTGGCACGTCTGTCTTCCTGCCTCGTCTGTCAGTCCTCTGCTTCTCTCTTCTTTTACTCTGTTTGTGTTTATTCCCCAACAGTGTCTAAATTGCTCATTTTTAAACTTCATGTAACAAGTATTTTCTCGAATATATTTTTTTGCAGCTTCCTGTTTGCATTCACTATTATGCTTCGTGGTTCATTTAAGTTGGTTCGTACATTTTCCTGTTTACAGCCAGGGGTGTACCCTCTCCACAGTTGGCTTATTATTATGCACATGTATGTGGGATTCTGAGTTGTTACAGTGATAAGGAGCCACTTGTGGCCCGGAGCGTGCCAGGAGCAGGGCTGTCCGTGTTCTGCAGCGTGCACAGTGGCCCTGCGTGCGGGAGCACCTGCCTCTGTGCCTGAGACCCCGGGGTCGGAGCCTGGCATTTGGTCTATGGTGCTCCCCTCTGTGGGGCTTCCTAATGTGAGGAGCTTCTCAGTTGATGGGACAGGGTGGTTCTGAGTGGTTGTCACTTTGGCCCTTGTGTGCATGAGGACCCAGCAGGGCCTGGGAGGGAGTACACCAGCTCCCTCCTCCCCGAGCCATCCCAGCCGTTCCCTTGGTTGCTAGATCCATGTGACAGGCCTCTGGCCGTGATTTGACATGTGTTGCCCTGGACTCTGCTGAGGTTAAGTAGCTTTTTTCTTTTCCTTATGTTTTTCGTTTTTGCTGTGTGGAGTTTCTCCTTATGTGATTTTCGTATTCATTTTTATTCTGCTTGTACACTTTTCCATTTGCTTCCTATAAACTTTCCAAATGCTTTTCAATCAGATTATATTATTTTTCATAGTAAGGAGAACTAAGCATTTCGTAGGAACACTTAAAAACACCAACAGTCCTGAATTTTAGTAAATTTAGTAAAAATTTTGATAACTTCAATAATCTCTCTTTTTTTCTTTTTTAACTTAAATACAGGATGATTCAAAGCCACCTTATTCCTATGCACAATTAATCGTACAAGCAATTACGATGGCTCCTGATAAGCAGCTTACTCTAAATGGAATTTATACTCACATCACTAAAAATTATCCATACTACAGGACAGCGGACAAGGGCTGGCAGGTAAATCCGTTTCGGTTTGTTATGAAATCTAACTGTGACATGTCAGTAGATGCTGATTGACAACTGAGAGGACACTTAAGCTGCTTTCTGTACTGTGGGCACAGGGCAATGGTAGAGCGAGGTGAGGGAGACCCTCTGGGTCAGGGAGGAGGAAGTGTTGGAGGCCACTGTCCCCGTGCTCTGATCTTCATGCAGAGCGGAAGGAGTAGTGGCTCTAGAAGCAGACCTCAGCCTGTAGTTTTTATGGTCACTGTCGCACAGATGGGAAAACGTGGATTATTTGAAAGGTTTCCCTTTAACCACTGCAGTTAACTCCCTGCGTCTGAAGTACAGGAAAGTTAAAAACCCAGCCCACCCTTCACTTAGGCTTTCTTCTCTCTTCCTTATCTGCATCTGCTGGCATACTTAGCTTCTTGAAGTCTGTACAGAGATGGTTTTCAGACTGATCAAGGAACCCTTTCTTCAAAAGACATTCTCTCATTGGGCCGTACATGACACAGATAACTGTGGTGCCGCCCCCTGTAAATTGGGGGACCCGCCTGCTTGTGCACTGTGCTTTCAGATCATTCCTGGGGTATCTGGGACCTGGGCCTTCTCAGAGCACCTTTGAAAAGTCAGTGCATATTTCCTTGTTCAGCTTTTTAATTTAGTTTAGTTTTTAAACTTTGACACTGTAGTTTTTTTTTTCTTCTGTAGTCTGTGTTCTCTGTGTCTGCTTACTGGACATACAGTAGGACATCCCTAATTCAGACAATATGGGAAAGGCAAATCTGAAACACAGAGCATTAAAAGTATAATGAAAGAAGAAACATACATTTGTAATTCTTGAATTCAGTTAGGCCACAAGGAATGGCAACAGTCTTCCTTTCGGGCTTACCGAGTAAATGATCCTTTGAGAAATGTGTCTGGTGAGCCATAACCCTAACCTAGTGATGGGGTGGGAGGAGCCGTTTTCTGTTTAATGAGGGCAAAACCTTTTTCTTCCTCCTGTAGACATATAAACATGTTATAATAATAATAGTCCACCAGCCAAACCCTGAACTTTTCCTTTATAAGGGGCATTTAGTCATATAAGGGTCTTTGATTGTGGAAGGTACAAAGTAAGCAGCTTCCCCTCCTGGCCTGGGACATCTGCTCCCCGCCTGGCTCCCTGTGCACAGCTAGGTGCATTTCTTCATTGGCCGTGAGGAAAATGCTGGGTGTGGAGAACACATCCATATCCAGCTACCTGACAGGTTTCTCAGCACATTGAACAAGAAATCCCGGTGATACTGACATATTTTAATCTAGAACAGTGAGGTTCTGCTTCAGAGAAAATGTAAAACAAAGGAAGCAGAACCAGATGATAATCTGTGTCCGTGTCTGGTGATTGCACCTGGAACAAAGCACCCTGCATGTGGGCAGGTGAGGTTTCAGAATGCCCATCAGGAGTGTGGTAGGGTTTCGTTCAGCTCATTGTGTGCAGAATTCTGGTGATTGGAAACACAGTTAGCTGGGCTTAGTGGGTGTGAGTATTCCTGAAAAGCCTAGCCTGACTCTGAATGATCCCTTCCCACTGTGTTCCCTAACATTCGTTTATGTGGCAGCTGCTTCTGGGCATCATGTGGTTTTCTGGCCGAAGGACAAGGGCCAGCTCTCAGGGGTGGCCTCCTCCTGGCTTCCGTCTTGTGGGGAGTTAGTTGGGTCACGTGCAGTGATTGCTCCTGGCTGCTGGAAGGGACTTTGTAGTGGCCTGAGAGCAGAGAGAACAAACAGAAGTGCTGCACGGCAGACACCCTCTCCGTTCAGCTGTTATTAATGTTTTCATTGCACCATCTTCTTCTCTGTCTAGACAAGGTCCGTATGGGTGACTCTGTGTGCCTCTTGTCTGTGTTAGGGCCGCTCCTAGGACATTTCGCACCTCCTGGCTCCAGCATTTTAGCAGGAAAGGGATTTCCTGCTGCTCTCCTCCCTTTAATTTATGGACATGCACTCCGTTTCTTTCTGTCCTCAGAGGTCCTTAGCTGTCCCCAGTCCTGACCCACATGTGTCCTTTTTCTGTCATGAGAATTTTCTGAGGTGCCCTTCCCAAAGTGACCGTGCTTAAGGTCTGTATGTATGAGACCTTATTCCCATTTCCTCACTCTTGGCTTAAAACAAAAAAGCCTTTCCGTTTTGCAACCTTGTTTCATAAAAGAGCCAGGCGCCCCTAAAACAGCCTGTTTTTAAAATGTGGGTTTCCAGGGGCACCTGGGTGGCTCAGTGGGTTAAAGCCTCTGCCTTCGGCTCAGGTCATGATCTCAGGGTCCTGGGATCGAGCCCCGCATTGGGCTCTCTGCTCTGCGGGGAGCCTGCTTCCTCCTCTCTCTGCCTGCCTCTCTGCCTACTTGTGATCTCTGTCAAATAAATAAAATCTTTATTTATTTATTTATTTATTTTTTAAAGTATTTTATTTATTTATTTGACAGAGATCACAAGGAAGCAGAGAGAGGGGGAAGTAGGCTCCCCGCTGAGCAGAGAGCCCAATGCGGGGCTCGATCCCAGGGCCTGAGACCATGACCTGAGCCAAAGGCAGACACTCAACCAACTGAGCCACTCAGGTCTCCCCATAAATAAATAAAATCTTTTAAAAAAAAAAAATGTGGGTTTCCAGGGGCTCCTGGATGGTTCATCTGTCAGTTAAGCGTTCATCTCCTAACTGGTTTCGGCTCAGGTCATGATCTCAGGATTTTGGGATCAGGCCCTGTGTTGGACTCTGTGCTTAATGGGGCATCTGCTTGGGGTTCTCGCTCCCTCTGCCTCTCCCCCCAGCTCGTGCTTGCTTGCTCTCTCTAAAATAAATGAATAAGTGAATAAATAAATAAATAAATAAATATTTTGAAGATTTATTTGATAGAGACACAGCAAGAGAGGGAACACAAGCAGGGGGAGTGGGAGAGGGAGAAGCAGACCCCCTGCCGAGCAGGGAGCCCAGAGCGGGGGCTCGATCCCAATCCTGGGATCAGGCCCCAAGCCGAAGGCAGAGGCGTAACGTCCGAGTTCCTGACAGACATGCGTTGACACCCCCAGCACGCCTGTTCTGAGCACCCGATGGAAGCCCAGAGTTCCCTTTCAGGCTTCCGGCGCTTTGCATTGTCTACCCTTGGCAAAGCTTTCTGATTGGTCTGGAGAAAACTCTAGGGTAAGACAAAGTCTGTGTCTGGAAAGATGGGGTATTTCTTTCCTTTGGTTGCATATTTATGCCAGAATGTACTCTTATGATTTATAATTATAATTTTACCCAGCCCAGAGGGGAGGTATTTGTTATGACTAGGAGATTTGAATTTTGGGCCTCTGGGCCTCTGAAAGGGAAACAGAGGGAGTGCTCTGGGCTCACTTCATTCTGCTCATTGAACTCTCCTTCTGGAAGGTACTTTGCATGTTTCCTTCTCATCAGTTTCTTTACAAGTCCTCAGTAGAGCTCTCAGTGTGACTGGGACAAGCAGAAACCAGGGTCGAGGCAGGAGTGCTGGAGGTGTTCATGGAGGACGGTGACCCGCTCTGCATCTTTACCCTGGGTCTGGGTCAGCTGAGGGGACAGGAGGGACGAGGGGCTGGCACTCAGGGAGGGTGGGTTCTGGGAAGCAGCCTCGAGTAGGGGAGGATCTGGGGAGAAGAGAATGTGTTCACTATTGCAGATCCTTTTCTTCGTAGTTTGTTTTAAAGAAAAATAAACTGACTTTTGTCTGCATATGGTAATTCCTGAATCATTAGAGTCTGAATCTGTGTGATCTTAGTGTATGTAGCTTGACTTGATCAAATTATAAAGGCCTTAAATTACCTTAGAAATAGAGTTACTCTAGTCTATCTGTGTCTGCATTAGATAGCACTTAACTACGTACTCATGTTTTCTAGTCTTGTCGATTAGAAAATCACAGCCTCTTTGTTCTGTGGTTTTGTTGGGAATGGAGAGGAGGTTAGACCCTGTCGTGATGGTGTCTGGTAGGTTCTGTCCCATTTTCAGGACAGAAAATACCAACTCCTTCCAGGAACTTGCGTACAGCTTGTCAGTGGCATGAGGGTCATGGAACCGCAGCCCTTCGTGTTCTCCTTTACCAGGGGGAAGGAATACTAGTACCCCAGTCCCCTGGCGGGGGCACTTCCTGCCTCCAGACTCCCCCTGTGCTCACTTCCCTTTTTCCTTCTAGCAACACGCACGTTACAGTATTAATGGCCTTCATTAGGGGCTCCTCACCTCCCACGTTCTTTACTGCGGCTTGGCGGTCACTTCTGAGGCCCTCTTGACCCTCCCTGGGCAGCCATAAAGATTGTCTTGTTCGCAGGGAGAGGGCCCTGTAGTGTCATGGTCTGGGTCTGCTTTTCTCAACCCACAGTCATGGAGTCTACCCTCCTTCCCCTCCGGACACTGAAATATCTGCACGTGTTTGGGGGAGGGTTGTCTCTCTCTGGCGGAGGCACTGGTAATAGTTTGATTTTCCGGAGGAATTAATAGAAAGGTATTACTGGTTGTTAGCTAAACCCTGTGATAGGACATCACAGTAAGGGTCTGGGGTTTTAAAACGCGCTAACTCTCGCAGAACGCGTTTGTGTGTGAGCAGTTTCACAAAACACAGACACAGCCCTGCCTGCGCCTTCGTGTTGCCAGCGAGGCGTCCGGCTCCCACAGGCTCACGTGGTCTTCACCGCAGCCCGTGACTGGGGGGCACTTGAACGATCCCCGAGATGGGCTGTAGAGAAGAATTTGATGCATTTTGATTTTCTGAGCCGCCTCTGGCAGTTCAGTATGTCAGGCTGTGGCTGACAGTTCTGTTAGAAGGCTAATTGGGGGGAATGTAGAGGTGACTTTTTGAGAGCCCAGAATTTTTATTGTGAGTCACCACCATTTTGAAACTTCACTGGTTTAATTTTTTAATTTTAAATTTTAATTATTAGTGTAAACACATGAAAAGATGTGGCTGCATGACTTTCCTCCCGCTTTTCCTGACTTTCTGGAAGGCTCAGGATCAGGTGTGCTGCCAGGAGTTAGCCAGGTTGCAGTGGGGAGCTTTCCTGAAATTGTCTGAACTGTGAGCCAAGCAAGCTTTTTGTAATAGAAGGAATAGAGTACGGGTTGAGAGAGAAATTTTTTGTATGTGCCTCACTAGATGATTTTGTGGATCAAATTTTAAAAACATACATGGAAGCATTTTGGAAATTGCCGTTACCGGAAGATGGTGTTCATAATACTTCCCAACCTTTCGCTCATTTTTTTCTTCTGCTGGTTTGCTGAATACTTGATACTGGATTAATTCATTTTAGATGGTTATGACAGATTCCTATAAGCTAATTTTGTGCTCAAAAGTATTTTAAAGGATTGGTTTATTTTGGCTCTGTTTGTCTCTAAGCAGGGAGAGGCCCACAGGAAAGGTCAGATGATGACAGTGATAATCCTTGGTTTCCTACCTGGAAAAAAACGGAAGTTGACATTTTTCCTGTTGGAGATTGCCTCCTTCCCTGTGGTGTCGATTTCCCACCCTTTCCTTGTTCCCCAGGTCCCCTCCTTGCCCCCTGGTGCCCACCCTGCCACCCCGTTCCCAGAGCCGTGTATCAGCCTCCGGCCCCCTCTGGCAGAAGGGTCGTACCCCAAGCCCCTTCTTCGTTCAGGGGAGAAGGACTGGTTCCTTCCAGCACAGTGCTGCCTTTAAAGTTGTCTGCCCTCTGCAAGGGGCTGAGTGCTAGGTTTCTGCTTTGCAGGGCACTAAAACTGGGGCACATTTTGATTTCTCAGCAAAGAAATATATGAATTCTACGTATTTTTTTATGTTTCATAGAATTCAATTCGCCACAATCTCTCTCTGAATCGTTATTTCATCAAAGTACCACGTTCCCAGGAAGAACCAGGCAAAGGCTCATTCTGGAGGATAGATCCTGCTTCTGAAAGCAAATTAATAGAGCAGGCTTTTAGGAAAAGACGGCCTAGGGGCGTGCCTTGCTTTAGAACCCCTCTGGGACCGCTCTCCTCTAGGTAAGGAAAAAAGACAAACAAAAAAGACCTCACTTACTGGTCAGTGAATTTACCTTCCATGTATTGGTCAATTTTCCTTTTGCAAGTGAAGGAACTGCTAAATGCATTATGATTAAATGTTTGGGGTGGGGATTTGAAAAGACGTGTTGGATGCTCCCCATGGACTTTCTCTTAATAGTGTCCGAAACAGTTCAGACTGTTGACGAACTTTTCTTTACACTCTGTTCCCGTGTTGCCATTGTGGCTTCATCGGACTCATTATATAGTGTTCGACGAGCAGCGTGTGTTCCTTCCCGTTGACTTGCGAACAGCTCTTTAAAGCCGCATTTTAGCTGCTTAAACTCAAGACTGACTTATAAAATGTTAATTGCCTGATTTTCAAATAACACATTATTAGCTTATAGATACTCTGTTTTTTAAACAAAAAGAAAGAAAGAAAGACATGATCATGATGTAAGTCTTAGGCCCCTGCCTGCTCGCACACTGCTGGCTCCTGCTGCCGGTGGACAGGAGCTGCTTCAAGAGCGCAGCTGGTCCAGCTCTGTGGCGGTGCGGCCTGTGCTGGGCCCGGAGCCGTGGTGGCCCAGCCCTGGCACCCGGGCCGTCACAACTGAGTGAGTCTCACTGGGGATCCCTCTCAGGTCACGGCATTCACATGGAAAGTAGGACATATAGAGCTGTAGTCGGTTGGCAGAAGACAGGTGACACCCTTTTTTCAGAATGCACTTTATTGAAACAAGGCCGCTTAATGAGTGCTTTACCTGTAAAAACCCACTGTCTTCTTTTTGGTGATCCAGAAGTGCCCCAGCCTCTCCCAATCACGCTGGAGTGCTGTCCGCCCACTCCAGTGGTGCCCAGACCCCGGAGAGCCTGTCGAGGGAAGGTTCGCCGGCCCCCCTGGAGCCTGAGCCCAGCGCCTCACAGCCCAAACTGGCCGTCATCCAGGAGGCACGGTTTGCCCAGAGTGCACCAGGTGAGATGTGCAGAGACAGAGCAGGCGCAGTGGTGGTGGAGGGGGTCAGAGAGGCAGGGGCGCCAGGCTCCTCAGAGGGGACGCAGCAGAGGCCTTGGCTCCTTTGTACCTAGTGCTTTCTGCGTAGGGTCTCACACGGTAAGTTCTGAAAAGCTAATAGCACTGTGAGTGTTTAAAAATCAGTGAACATTGTTTTATGTAAATAGCTGTGTAGATGTCTGAAATAGTTTAGAATTAATCTGTTTCTTAGTTGCTTCATCATTTGAAAATTAGGGAAAAATCCCCCACCCAAAGAAATAACAAAAATTAGACAAACCGGACACTGATTGGCAGGAGAAACTGTTCACTTAATGAATGGTGAGCATTTCTGTACAAGTCACAGTGCGGAGTAAAAATGTGTATTCTGGAGAATTAAAAAAAAAACCCCGCACACATGAAAAGACACGGCATGGAAATGTGGGCAAACTAATTCTGTTAGGGTTCCTGTGTGGTTGGCAAGATGCTTATTTTGATATGGTGGGATTCCTGGCCGTGCTGGCAACATGTCACCCGTGGCTTTTCCTTTATTCTGTGCCCAAACCAGCAGAAGCAGAAGTTGGTTGGCGGAGCTCGTAAGTGTGTCCGGACTTTGAGGTTCCCTCGCACCCACCGTGAGATAAAGAGTTTGATCCTGGGGGAGTGTGGCCCCTTTGTTCGGACCCCAGTAGGCAGCTTCTTCCCATATACCGTGTCGACATTTTCTTTGTCATGAGGAAAGAACTGTGGGAAGAGGTGTTGTAAGAGATCTGAATAGAGCAAGAATTGCATTTTTTGCAGTTACCTCCATGAATTAGATATCTCCATTAAAATACTCTGTTCTTCCCATCATGCGTGACTTCAGTGTTACAAGGTGAAAGGCGGCACGTTTTGTGTTGTGAGTGGGTGCTGCTGCTTGGTTGGCTCTGGGATACGGCTGGAGGAGCACGGGCGACTGCACCTCACCCCTGTCTCGTCCTCCACAGGCTCGCCTCTGTCCAGTCAGCCTGTTCTAATCGCCGTGCAGCGGCAGCTGCCACCGACGATCAAGCCTGTCACCTACACGGTCGCCGCTCCCGTGACCACCTCGACCTCCCAGCAGCCTGTCGTGCAGACCGTGCACGTCGTCCATCAGATCCCTGCGGTGTCCGTCACCAGCGTGGCTGGCCTGGCCCCAGCGAGCACGTACACTGTCGCTGGCCAGGCCGTGGTCGCTCAGGCAGCGGTGCTGGCCCCTCCTAAGGCAGAGCCACAAGAGAATGGTGATCACAAAGAAGTCAAAGGTGAGCCACAGAAGCAGTGGCTGCAGGTGGTTTCTCAGGCCCTGAGACGCCCGCGGACTTGTTTGCCGGGACTCCTTTCCTAAGCACGTGATGTCTTACATGGGTTTGCCGGCCACCTGGTGAGATTTCTGGAAGCTTTCCAGTAATATCAGTTGGTATCATTTCTTTGCCTCTTTTTTTAAATTTCAGTGAAAGTGGAACCTATTCCTGCGATTAGCCATGCCACGCTGGGTGCTGCTGGCCGGATCATTCAGACGCCACAGACCACCCCTGTCCAGACGGTCACCATAGTACAGCAGGCGTCTCTGGGTCAGCACCAGCTGCCAATAAAAACTGTAACACAAAATGGGACTCACGTGGTGCCAGTCCCTGCCGCCGTCCACGGCCAGGTGAACAATGGTAAGCACTGTCCTCCACAGGTAATAGGGTCCAAATATCAAGAGCAAAGGTCCTTTGGCTCTCCTTTTTATGAACGGCACTGTTCTTTCTTTTGGTTCCAGCTGTTACAATTTTAATTTTTGTCTGAGGACATGTTTGCATTTCTAAACCATAGGAAACCTTTTTGTTTAAGATTTTATTTGTCAGAGCACAAGCAGGGGGAGCAGCAGAGGGAGAAGCAGGCTCCCCACTGAGCAGGGAGCCCGACACAGGGCTCAATCCCAGGACCCTAGGATCATGACCTGAGCCGAAGACAGATGCTTAACTAAGCCACTGAGGTGTCCCTAAACTATAGGAAACCTACTAGTGCTGTAGGGTACCTGCTGAGTGGTTGTGAGTGTCAGCTCTCACGGATCCCCCTGAAGGACCCGTTTGAGCTTAGCGTTCCTGTAAATACCTAGAGGGAAATACTCCTGCCTTGCTGTGTGTAGACTCCTGGGCGTGGTCTACAGGTAACAAGAGGTTTGGGTGCTGGTACCCACCTGCTGAAATTCCCCCTGGGAGGGGTGCCTCAGCAGATCTGTCCAGTGGCAGTGCCCCCCCGGGTGTGCATGTGGTATGCCTGAGTGTGTCTGACAGAAGCCAAGAGTCCTGCTCCTCTGTGCACGTAGCTCTCCACGAATGTTCTGACATCAATGAGTAGAGAAGATAGGACAGGCCAGGGGAGCTTGGATTTTAAATGAGGGCCCAGGGAACTCCTTTTGGCCAGACTTGTGGAGCCAGGTGAAGGGTGGGAATCCCATGTCCTTACTGCTGCTTCGGTTTCAGCCGCGGGTCCTTGCCCAGGCACGTGCAGTGTGCTGTCCGGTAGGACTCAGCAGCGGCCTGCAGGACCTCGAGCAGTAGAGTCAGGCCACTGGCCAAAAGCAGCTCTCTGTGCCCACGGATAGTTGCTTCGAGAGAGGGTAGGGAACAGAAGTCTTCATTGTGTCGACCTCCCACTCCTTACTGAGCTGTTAAGGAACGGAGGAGACCTGCATTTACCTCGTGGGGTTCAGATTCTGACTGCCTCACCCCAGAACCAATGGAGGGACAAGATCTGGAACCTTTTTTGAGCGTTCTTTGTTTTGATTAGCACATGTCAGCCTATGGACAGATGGAGAAATTTGCAAAGTTACCTATTTAAAATGCTTTCTTCTCAGGCTCCATGTCTCTTAAGAGTTGTTCGGATCTTGCTCTTTTCTCTCTGAATAAGTTTGTCATTGTGGCTGGTCTTGATGGAGCAAACCCGTCGGGTCCTGGGTGCGGCTGGAAGCAGGTGGCGTTGGGAGGTGGATGGGTCGGTCCTCTTCTGGTTTGAGTTCTGCTCAGTGTGAGGCCGTGGGTGCTGGTGCTTCCCAGGTGTCATGTGCATCAGAGTCCCTCTCAGATTCCCTCTCAGAGTCCCTGAATGAGCAGGTGTGGCCTAGGGGCCCAAGAATGTGCATTTCTGACGCAGTCCAGGTTGTCCAAGAACCGCTGGTGCCGGTCAGGGGCCTTTTATGTCCGCCTCTCTGTTTGAAGGAGTTGGAAAAACTGTGTATCCCTTTCACATGTGTAAGTTGGCATCTAAAGTTTTTCTTCACAAATTTAATAAGTAAAGGATTAAGTTGTCCACTATTAAAAATATTGATGTTTGAGAATAAAAATTTTACACTGTTCTCTTAAATGTGCTGCTGGTTCTGAATCCTGCCCTGATTTGATACCTACTCTCAGGACATACCAACACCCAGACAGGCCCTCCTGCCCTTGTCACTGTGTCTCACACCCTCACGGATCTTGGACAAATGCCAAATACTTTATGCTTGAATGTGGTTGATTGAGCACATTTTTTACCCTGCAGCAAGAGAATGCAGAAATGTTAAAGATTTCGTTGTGACTGTACGGGTTGATTTATCAATTGTTATTACTACAGTCGATCAAATGAGGGCACCTGGGTGATGCAGCTGGTTAAGTGTCTGACTCTTGGTTTCAGCTCAGGTCGTGATCTCAGGCCGGTGAGCCCATGTCGGGCTCTGCGCTCAGTGTGGAGTCTGTTTGAGATTCCCTCTCCCCACCCCCCACCCTGCCTGCTCATGCACACTCTTTCTCTAAAATAAATAAATCTTGGGGGAAAAAAAACCCCAAAATACAATTCTTATAAGACAAACTAAAATTGTGGGGCGCCTGGGTGGCTCAGTGGGTTAAAGCCTCTGCCTTCGGCTCAGGTCATGATCCCAGGATCCTGGGATCGAGCCCCACATCGGGCTCTCTGCTCAGCGGGGAGCCTGTTTCCTCCTCTCTCTCTGCCTGCCTCTCTGCCTACTTGTGATCTCTCTCTGTCAAATAAATAAATAAAATCTTTAAAAAAAAAAAAAGACAAACTAAAATTGTATTAAAGATGAACTTCTCAATCTTGGGGCTTTAAAGAAAGCCACAGTTATCATGGACTATCACCACAGGGCCAGCCCTGAGACCTTGTTCCCTCTCAGAAGGGAGGGTGGAAAAAATACCGAAACTCCTTCTAGTTTTAGTCATCTTTTGGCAAAAACCATTCTAAATTATCTGTTTATTGGTTCCTTAATTTGGTTGCAGTCTTTTCTTAGAAATCACTGGCTTGGAAAAGTGTTTTTTATCCAGTCAGTAATGACGCTACGTCCCAGCATCTGTTTTCAGTCTCCCTTTGTTTCCCGTCCCATCCGGACGTGCTCCTCCCCAGCAGCAGCGCCCAGCTGAGTGGGTGAAGGAGGTGCTTTTGAGAAGGGGAAGAGATGGCAGATGAGCTTTAAGACTCCGTGGACAAGGAGGGGGCCTGGAGGTGGCTCTTCTTCCACAGTGTCAGGTGTCGCTTGAGGGCTGCATGGCCTGTGACTTCCTTTACCTGTGAAAGTCACTCTTGAGAAGGGAAAGCAGGACCTGCTATCAATCAATTGTGAAAGTCAGCAGCTTTGATATTTTTCTTTTAAGCTTGTTACTATGGAAAAGGTCTAACATTCCGGAAATTAACTCACAGCCCATCTTAGTCCGTCCTTCCGTCTGTTCCCCATCCAGATCCAGGCCCAGTGTCATTTCAACTATTAATATTTCAGCATCTCCAAAGGAATTTCCTTGTACCGTGTAAGCACCATGCCATTGTTGTGGTTTTTAAAATTAGCAATAATCCTTTTATACCCAGTACCTCTTCAGGATTCAGAGCTTCTTTTTTTTAAGTAATATTAAAATATAATAACACAATATGACTATTTTGAAGTGTACAAGTCAGTGGCATAAAGTCCATTCACAGTGTTTTGAAACCATCACCTCTAATGAGTTCAGAAAAAAACTGTGTACCCAGTGAACAGTCACTTCCTGTTCCCCTGGTGGCCACTAATCTGTCTCTGTGGGTTCGCCGACACTGGACATCTCCTGTAAATAAAATATGTGGCCTTTTATATGTGGTCTCTCAGCGTCATGTTTGAGGTTCACCGACGCAGCCCAGGTCAGCTCTTCTCTATGGCTGAGTGTGTTTCCGTTTCGTTGGCTCATTCGTCAGCTGATGGACATTTGCTTGTTAAGAATAGTACTGCTGTAAACATTCGTGCATATGCACTGAGTTTGGGAGTTGTAAACCTAGGAGTAGAACTGCTCATTGATATGGCAAGGCTGCGTTTAATTTATTGAGGAACTGACAAACTATTTGCCACAGCGGCTACATTTTGCATTCCCACCAGTGATATGTGAGGTTCTGATTTGTCCACATGCTGACCATCACTTGGTATTTTCTGGTTTTTTTCCCCTCGTGGCCATCTCGGTGGGTGTAAAGTGATTATCAGTGTGGTGGTGGTGGTTGAAGAGAGGGGGAAGCGGGGGACGGGCAGAGGGAGACTCTCCAGTAGATCCAGTAGATTGCCCAGTGGAGCGTGGAGCCTGGGGTAGGGCTCGATCCCACGACCCTTGAGATCATGACCTGAGCTGAAATCAGGAGTCAGAGGCTCAACCAGCTGAGCCATCAGGCACCTCAGGTATCTGTAGTTTTGATCTGCATTTCCTTCATGACTAATGGTGTTGAGCATCTTTTCATCTGCTTGGTTATTTGTATGTCTTTTTCAAACAGATGCCTCTAAGTCCTCTGCCCATTTTTTGTTGAGTTCTAGGAGCTCTTTATATATCCTGAATACTACTAGGTCCTAATCAGATATGTGATTTGCAGATATTTCCTCCCATTCGGTGGTTTTTGTCTTCGCTCGCTTGATAGCATCTCGGATGCACCAATTTCAATTGTGGTATCTTGTTTCTTTTTCCTTGTCTTGTGCTTTGGGGTGTCTTTGCTAAGAATCCATTGCCACGTCTGAGGTCATGACCACTTACCCCTATGTTTTCCTCTACTAAGAGCTGTGTAGTTTCAGCTCTAACATTTAGGTCTTTGATCCATTTTGAGTTAATTTCTGTATATAATGTGAGGTAAGGGCCTGACTTCATTCTTTGGCATGTGGATGCCCAGTTGTCCCAGCACCCTTTGAAGAAACTGTGCTTTCCCCACTGAATGGTTTTGTCACCCTTCCTGAAAATCACTTGAGAGCCTGGGCGCCTCAGTTGGTTAAGCATCGGCCTTCTGCTTGGGTTGTGATCCTGGGGTCCTGGGATTGGGCCCTCTGCTTGGCGGGGAGCCTGGTTCACCCTCTCCCTTTGCCCCGCCCCCTGCTTGTGCGGGCATGCGCTCGCTCTCTCTTCCTCTGTCAAATAAGTAAATCTTAAAAAAATTGTTTAAAAAAAAAAAATGGAAACTCACTCAACCTCAGATGTATGGGTTTGTTTCTCTCAGTTCTGTTTTATTGATCTTCGTGTCTGCCCTTACGCCAAAGCCACGGTTTTGATGTTTATAGTTTTGTAGAAGTTTTAAAATTGGGAAGTATGAGTCCTCCAACTTTGTTCTTTCTTTCCCCAAGATTGTTTTGACTATTGTGGATACCAAGCAGTTCTATGCAAATTTTAAGATCAGCTTTTCCATTTCTGCCAAAAAGGCATTTGGGATTTTGATAGGGACTGCCCTGAGCCTGGAGATTGCTCCGGACAGTAGTGTGCTGGGAATGTCCCATCTTTCAGTCTGTGAGCACGGACGTCTTTCCATCTGTCCAGATCTCCTTTAATTTCTTCCAGCAACGTTCTGTAGCTTTCAGTGTAAAAATCTAGCTTAAATTTCTTCCTAGGTTACTCCTTTGGGACTGTTTTCTTAATTTCTTTCTGAAGTTGTTCGCTGCTACCATACAGAAATCCAGCCAGTTTCTGCCTGTTGCTATCGTTCCCTGCAACTTGGCTGAATTCACTTATTAGTTGTACTAGTTTCTAGTTTAGGGGGTTTTCTTGTGTGGATTTATTAGGATTTTCTATAAACAAAGACGGTGTCATCTCCGGTAGAGAGAGTCTTGCTTCTTTTCCATTTGGATGTCCTTTACTTCCTCTTGCTGCCTAACTGCCAGGGCCGGGACCCCAGCGAGCTGCCTAACCTCAGTGGCAAAAGCAAGCACCTTGTCCTGCTCTGGCCTTCAGGGGAGAGCTTTGTCTGTCACCATCGAGGCTGATGTCAGCTTTGGTTGCCATTTACAGACTTTATGTTACTGTCTACCTTCTGGTCTGCTGAGTAGCTTTGTCACCCGAGGGTGCTGGATCCTGTCACAGCCTTGCTGTTTTGTTTTCTGAAGAGCGTGCCTGCTTGGGGGTGGGGGAGGAGCAGAGGGAGAGACTGTCAAGCCGACTCCCCACTGAGCAGGGAGCCCTGCAGGGGGCTCAGTCCCATGACCTGAGATTACAGCCCGAGCCAAATTTGGGCCTTACCCAGCTAAGCCCCCCAGGTGCCCCTGTCACATGCTCTTTCTGTGTTAAAATGATTCATGTGGGCTTTTTCCTTTATTAATGTCGTGTGCTGCCCTGGTTGGGCTTATGTTTAATCACGCTCGCACCCCTGCGGTGAGTCCCGCCTGGTCTTGGTGTATGACCCTTTCAAGGCGCTGTAGGATTTGGTTTGCTCCGGGCTTGTTGAGGGCATTCGTCCCCCACTTGTCAGGGACAGTCGCGGTTTACTTACAGTAGTTTTGTCTGCTTTGGTATCGGGATGATGCTGGCCTCAGAGTGAATATGGAAGTCAGGCCTGGGCAGTGCGATAGAGCCTCTTCCTGGCAGCTTCTGGGGCTGCTCGACCTGCTTCCCAGAAAATGGGTTGTGGTTTTTTTTTGTTTTTTTTTTTTTTAAGATTTTATTTATGGGCCACCTGGGGGGCTCAGTCGTTAAGTGTCTGCCTTCTGCTCAGGTCACGATCCTGGGCTCCTGGGATCAAGCCCCCCATCGGGCTCCCTGCTCCGTGGTCAGCCTGCTTCTCCGTCTCCCTCTCCTGATGCTTGTGTTCCCTCTCTCGCTGTTTCTCTGTCAAATAAACAAAATCTTAAGTAAATAAAACCTTTTTTTTTTTTTTTTTTATCAGAGAGAGAGAGAGTATAAGCAGGGGGAGCAGCAGGCAGAGGGAGAGGGAGAAGCAGGCTTCCCCGCTAAGCAGAGAGCCTGACAACACTGGCCCGTTCCAGAACGCTGAGATCATGCCCTGAGCCGAAGGCAGGTGCTTCACTGACTGAGCCCCCCAGGCGCCCCAGTAAAACGTGCTTCTGACCATTCCTCAGTCTCTCTCCCCGCGCTGGGCTGTGGTTCTGGCCAAAGGTACTCCGTGGTTCTCTGCTGGGACTGCTTAGCCTAGGCCTCTGTCGGGGGGCAGAGGGTGTCAAGAAGAAAAGTCGCCTCACTCTACGGACCATGTTCTCCTGTGACCCTAAAGGAGAAGTCCCAGGCTGACCCTTCACTCATCCTGAAGCGTCTCCGTCGTACTCGCAGCTGTCCTCCCTTCTCCTTGTAGGAAGTGGCCTCCAGTCCTCCAGCTTGTGCTGCTTTGAGGTCTGGGTGCGAGGGGTCTGGCCTGCCAGGTTTTAAGGAGGTGGAAGGGTCTTGTGGGGGTGCAGGTGCCTGTGTCCGGGTACCTGCACGCTGGGCCCGTTTGGCCCGGCCTCCCCCAGGGCCCCTTGCAGGGCTGCATCCGGAGCCAGCAGAGTACCTGCTCAGGCAGTTGGTCTGCAGCGGGGAGCCACCCCGAACTCCTCTGAGGGGCGCGGGAGGGTGGAGGCGCCGCCCCGAGGGGGCCATGTTGCTCCATCACCCCTGCTGCTGTGAGCGCCCCCAAGCACCTGCTGTGCCTCTGAGGCTGGGGCTCTGTGGGCCTTCAGAGACGACCTCATGCACTCGACCCTCCGTGTTCGCCTGCTCATGGTGGTTTGCGATCCCTGGTCAGGCCCCGCAGGGCACGCGGGTTCGGGGTGGCTCCCCTGAGGTCGAACACAAGTGTTCCCTCCTCCAGGGCTCAGTTCTCACTGTTTTCTGTTGACTTTTCCGTTTAAAATGAGCCCGATGCACAGTCCTGGGAAGGTCTGGTTCCACAGGCGCCGCAGGCTGGGATGCGCCTTCTGGACGCAAGGGTTAGACAAGCTGCTTTTGGGCGCGCTCCGTGTCTGTGAGTCACCAGTGCAGGCTAAGTAAGTTGTCTCTCGCCAGAGACACATGGAAAACGGTGTGTGTGCGTCAGCTGACAAACGGCAACAAGTGCCAGTGTGTTGCGTGGCTCAGTTCACTCGTGTGTGTGTCAGGCACGCTTATGCTGTGTGTCCCAGTGGGGAACTCGGGCTGCCTGTCAGCGCTGCCCCAGCAGCCGCACGGGCCCTTGCGCCCGGGACAGGGCACTTACTCCTGATGAAGGCACATGGTACGGAGGAATCAGAGGCCCCCCGGTCAGCCAGGGTCTAGCTGGTCCCTTTCTTTGTTCGCGGAGGGCGTGGCCACGTGCAGAGCCCCACCCCGGCCTCCTGTCTGGGTCGGAGGTATGTTCTCCACAGGGCCCTCCTCCCAGCCCCATGTGTCCCACACAGCGGGCCTTCGTGGGCACAAAGCCAGCACACAAGCTGGCAGATGAAGCGTAGGAGGTCAACACTGCTTCTCTGTGGTCACCTAGGTAGCCGAGATCTGGAAGACCTTGGTTGGCTGTAGCTCGTCCGGCAAAAATCAAGTAGGACAGGTGCCGTCTCATGCCCGGGCCACACGGCAGTGATGCCTAAGCCCCTGTGTGAGGAGACTGTGCGGAGATACAAGCCAGGCGTTCCCTGAGTCAAGTACAAGAAAAGTTGCTCTAAACTGCGGAATTGCTTCCCATGCCTGTAGCTCACCCTGGCGGCCCCTGCGCCAGCCCAGTGGTCAGGCTGAGTCTGTGCAGCAGCCGGTGTGCGTCCCCAGGCCGGGGGCCCTGGGAGGGAGCCTGTACCTCCTGTGCACCCCGGCTTCTTGCGCCCCTGCAGCTTCGTGGATGAGTCCGCCGCTCAGCACCTGGGCTTAGGGCCCGGTCCCTTGGCCTTGCATTTCAGTTTCCGGTTCACCCCTCTGTGGCTTGAGCCTTTCCTTCCTTCCTTCCAAGTCGTCAGGGCAACCTTGGCTCATCCGCTACTTCCGCTCTAGGACATAGTCCCCCATCTTTCTCCCTCATGTCTGCTTCCCCAGGCTGTTGCCCGGGCTTGGTCTGAGGAGGGGCCTGAAGGTAGTAGCACCAGGAATTAGGGACCTCACATTGGGACACTGATAGGGATGCTGGCAGAGAGTATCCTCTCCACAAGCCTGGGGGCTTGTGGGCACGTGTCTGCTTATAAGCTCCCCAGGTTCCTGGGGCTCAGAAGGGGAGTCAGTGGCAGACTCTGGGCTCTCCTTGTTGGCAGCTCCCTGGTAGCCTGAGCCACATGCCTGCTCCCAAACTCATGTGTGATCGGGAGCGTCCAGTGCAACGGGGGGCACGAGGGGTCTCTGCACCAAGGAGAACGCCAGCGGCAGCCCCTGTGCCCGACCCCGAGCCTCAGCCTGCCCCCACCCCTGATTCTGTGAAAGATGCAGATTGTTTCGGATGATAAGGATGCCAGCTGTCACTGAGAATACCCACTGATGAGTTAACTTGCTCTAGGGCTTCTGGTCCCTGGGAGTCCAGTCCAGACTCCTTTGCCCCACAGCAGTCCCACGCAGGAGCCAGCGCTCTGGGCAGAGAGCCTGCACCAGTGGGTGCGCACCAGTGGGTGTCGGGGGTCCCCTGGGGGCCTGCTGGGGGACAAGGACGGGGTCTGACTCACTGTCTCTTTGCAGCGGTGGCAAGTCCCCTGCACATGTTGGCCACGCATGCGTCAGCATCGGCGTCCCTGCCCACCAAGCGCCAGAATGGCGACCAGACGGAGCAGCCGGAGCTGAAGCGGGTCAAGATGGAAGACGGCGAGAGCATCGTCCTCGCCCTGAGTGTGGACGCGCCGCCGGCAGCCGGCAGGGAGAAAGGTGTCCAAAACTAGCGGCTGGGACAGCTTTTCTTTCTTTAATATCAACTCTGTGGTGCCAAAAGGAGACACTGCCTCTCACCGACACTTGGAGCGTGCTGTCTCGGTGGGTAGAGGGCCCTGCGGTTGGACTTCACCTCAGCACTGAAAACACAAAACCCAGGTGGCCTTAAAACTCCTAAAAGACAGAAGTCACACCTGAACAAAACCACATGCAACAAAACCTGGTTCCGGCGGCGTCTCCCCAGCCCGAGCTCAGCTTGTCCCTCACGGCGGAGCTGCCGGCCCAGGGCGGGGACCGTCCCTGCCACCCTCCCAGGACCCTTGGGGCCGGCACTGGTAGATGAGACAGTATTTTGTTGTTCACATGTGGAATTAGAATATTTTGAGGTGTCCTTTCTTTACAAGATAACGGGGTCTTTGACATTTCCGATCGCTCCATTTCTACTCTGGAAACTTTGGAATCACACAGGACCTTCCGTGTCGATTTCTTTGGGGAAAAGAAACAATGTAGTTTTGTTTTTGTTGTTTGTTTTCAGCCTATGGAGTGATTTCCTTTTTTCTGTCCTGTTACTGTTCAGCCGGAGCCGCAGGATGACATCTGCGGGTTTTCCGTGTTAGAGCAGGTGCCGGCTGCATCTAGGACGGATGGACAGACAGGCTAGACAGACGGACGCCCGCGCTGGGCCGCACGTTAACCGTGACTGAAAGAACTGGCGGACCCGCGGAGCTGTGCTTGCCTGGGTCTCTTTCCTGCTACTTTCTGTTGTTTGTTCCTTTGTGTTGACTTTGTCCCTGGCATAATTTTTCCACTCTAAGTAAAACAAACCTCCTAAGTGTTGTGTGTGTTTAAAATGACAGAACTGTTCCTCCTTCATTTGGAAAAAAGATTCAGTCTTACACCACACGCCCTTTTCAGACAAGTGTCACAGGTCTCTCCGTGGCACGTTCGCCAGTCACTATCACCGCTTCTGGGCCCAGAGCCATCGTCCGACCTGCCGCCCACCTGACAACGCTGCGGTTTGCCCGGCGCGCAGGGAGTAGGTGCTGGGGCGGAGCAGAAGCCGTGTGTGCGGACAGGAGGGTCTCGGAAACATCCAGGTCCTTCTCTGGTTTGTAACAGGAAACCCCCCTCAGCCTCTCAGAACTGAAGCAGTCCTAACGCTGACTTCTCTCCTACAAAAAACAAAAGTGAGACGAAAGGAAACAAAGGTGAGACAGTGAGCAGTAGGGGCCCCACCCGGCCTCAGTCACACTGTCCCCAGAAGCAAGCCACGGGCCTTTTCAGAGTGTTCAGGGGGTCAGGGCTGAGCAGCTGTGCAAACAGAAGAGGGCTTTGGCCTTATTGTGAACTTTAAAATGTCATCATCATCATGTTATTTATTTAAATGTAGTTATTTTGGTATTTAATTTTTTTTAAAGAGAGGGAAAAAACCCTGTATTTTCCTGGTGGAATGAAACGGCTCAGAATGGTATATTTAGGCAATTTTAAAACATTTATAATTTACCTACAGACCAAATATGATAAATCTGTTCTAAGTATTGTGTGTCACCCCCAGTATGGAGCTGTCACAATGTTACTGCAGATGATGCGTATTAAAAATTATGAAATTACTGCACACAGCTGGATTTCTAACTCAGCCATTTAGAAAATAAAAACGAAACCATCATGCGAATGATACCATGTGTGACAGTAGCCAGATCTGAGCTGCACGCTGCAGCCCCTCCTGGTGGCTCAGAGCCCGTCAGGGCAGCGGTCTGCAACTTCCGGGCACTTTACAGACACCTTGGGATGTATATTTTTGTCTTTTTACTCAGAAGGTTTGCAATTTGCAAAATAACTCGGGTTGCAGTTGTGTCTTGTGGAGGGTCAGGTCGCTCCACTGAGTGGTCCGGACCTGCCAGTTGTGGCTTCTGTAGTCCCTGCCTGAGCTCTGGGCAGGTGAGTGGTCAGGAGTGACCCCAGCAGGAACTCTGGATTGGGCAAACGCATCGTATGTCCTCCTGGAGATGTGTCTACACAGACGTGTCCCTGTCACTGTCCAGAAAGACGGGCAGATGCTCCCTAAGGAAGCCTAGTCCCTCTGTTGGTCATTTCCGAGCCTAAAACACAAGACACTGTGTGGGTCTGGAGGGATTTCTGCTGGGATTGTAGTTTTTTTTAAAAAAAAAAAAAGCATCCAGTCCTCAAATTTTGATAAAGAGGCGGCTAGTTTTTTGGTGTAAAGTAGCTGGCGTGTACCTTTTCCAGAGGGCTTGGGGGCCTTTTCGCTCCGGTTGCCTCGTTCAGTTGGCTCATCGACTGGCATGCGGAAATGTAAGAATATCAAGGAGAGGGCAGGAAAAACCATGGATTAACAAAGAGCCATAGCCCAGAGCTCTTAAAAATGTTCCGTTTAGCTCTGAATTTCCGAGCGCCCTCGCAACGCCCCGGGTCACTGAGTCCGCGTCCCTCCCACCCTCCTTGCTGCCTGGGACCCTTCAACAGACACGTAGCCCTGAACTCCCAGCCGTTCGCTGGCTGCTCCTGAATGTGTTGCTTCAAGAGGTTTCTGCTTTGATCTTTGCCAAACTTCTGAGCCCCTGAGGGACTAGGAACTTCAACAGCTTTGCCCTGAACCAAACCAAACCACGAAAAAACTCACGTGTGAGCCGCATGACAGGCGCGTTCTGAGGAGTCTGGGCATGATTTCGGATCCATCTTCACTCTGGCGGCGTCAGTCTCCATGGGAGCAGCTGAGCTCCTTGAAGACACCACCCCCATGGCCGTTGTCCCTAGAACAACAGCACAGACCCTGAGTCATGGTCGGAAGGGGCAGGGCAGGGCCAGGACTCGGGATCTCTGTGCTGTGTGACACAAGGCGATAAGTGACAATCTTCCAGTCCTAACCTCCACAACCTTAGAAAGTGTAGTGGTAATTTGTGTGCCAAGATTTGACATTTTAAAATTACCAAGTTCCTGAAATTCAATAAAATATTTTTACTAATTTTAATACAGTATCATTGTCATTTTGATAAACTGAGGCAAGCTTTTTTTTTTTTTTTTGGTGCCTTCAGCATGCCAAAGGCCTAGAGCACTGGAACAAATTACAAAGGAGCTGCTTGGGCTGACCAGGGTGTCCGCTCTGCCACCAGGAAGGGGTGTTCAGTGTTTCCACGAGGAAGAGGCACGGGGCGTTGCAGGCAACGGTCACGGAGTCTCACTGATTGTCATCTGTGACACCGCAGCTGTGCAACCTACTTGAGGTTGTGGTTGTTGCTGTCGTTTCTTCTACAGACTTGGCCTTCAACCTAACAATCAGGATCACTGCAAACAACAGAAATTTATCCTGCCACGGGATGAGTCTCACCTAAAGAGGCACGTGGCTCTGTGAGCTCCACGTTCTAACACGATGACCATCCAGCCACCAGAACGCCCGTGCCCTGGGCTGCTGGTGTCCCGGAGCTTGTGGACCTTGGGCAGCGGGGGAAGGAGGAATGACCAAGAAGGATGGCACAAGGCTCCGTGGGAGCTCAGAGAAGCAGCACCTCAGGGCTCAAG
This sequence comes from Eira barbara, assembly GCA_020311275.1. Lineage (NCBI taxonomy): Eukaryota > Metazoa > Chordata > Mammalia > Carnivora > Mustelidae > Eira > Eira barbara. Next base: position 466,557 of record JAHRIG010000102.1, on the reverse strand, counting down.
GACAGAGCTTGGCGGGGGGGGGGGTCGCTCCTACACTGAGACACTCTCTCGCACAAGGAGGCAGCATGGCGGGCTGTTTGAGATCTGCCCGCGCTGTGTTCGCTGGTGCTTGAAAGTGTGTCCAGCCTTAGCCCCCCTTCTCTCAGGCAGTGTTCCTCTGATAATTCATTAGGTTCACCTTGAGGTTGAACTATGTCAAAAGAGAGGTGGCAGCTCTCCGAGAGGATAAACTACCTTTGTCCAGGAAAAATGTTGAAGAGAAGAGCCTTCAGAGAAAGGAAACAATGAGCTAACGGGAGGTCTTCCCTCGTAGGAAAAGCACTGCTCATTCGAGGGAGCTCCCCAGTCGGGGCCACGTTTCATCTGCAGTGTAGACCTCAGGGCGTGCTGTGAACCCACCTGCAGTCGCCCTGCGACGCGTTCGGGCACAGATGGAGGTGTAAGGACCACGGGGCGCACTGACACCGTGGGCCGCCGGCCAGCACTCGCAGGGCTCCGTGACGTGCCGCGCGGCACAGACCTACCCTACTGCTCCCTCCACGTTTGTGCCCGCAGCAACACCAGATGTTAGCCAGGGTCTCGGGAGCTCTGAGGACACGGGTAAACCTGTGGGCACAAATGGCCTGAGTTCGGAAATGCCCTTCAGAGCTCCCCACAGTGCAGGCACGGTCTGCCCTATGTCTTCCCAGGGGTTACAACTAACAACCCTTAAATAATAAAGCGACTATCCCAGTTCTCAGAAACAGCAGCAGGCAAATTGGGGCTGGGGGATTAAGACTCCAGGAACAACCGCTATAGTGACGATTTCCCCATATTCTCCCCTCTTGTACCTCCTGGGGAGCCTGAACACCGGAACTGCACATTAGAACCAGACGACAGAGTACTGCGGCGGCCCCCCCCCCCCCCCGCTTGGCAGAGCACAGGGCAGGGAAATCACGAAGCGGCACGCCTGCATGCAGGGACCGGCTCTGGACACACCGTACCCGGACAAGAGGAACTGGAAAAGGGGACACCTGCACATTCCAAAGAGGGTGTGTGTGGAGGGAAGAATCCCTGCGATGTTGTTCCAACTTTGGGGCCTCGACTTTGGCCCCGAGCTGGACCTAGTCATAGTGTGCAGCACCACGGGGAAGCAAAACCTGAACGTTTTTAACCAAAGGACCGGGAAAAGCGAGCAGTATCTGGAAAATGGAAATATGGGAAGATCCCCTAAGGCCCATATGATACCTGGGTTCACCCTGAGCTGCATGTGCCCGGAACTGACCTGAGGAAGTAGAGACTCTACGAAGTGAATGACTGTAGAGACTGGCCCCTGGTGGTGCCCACAGGCAGAGACCCAAAGAGCACTGCGTGGGCTTGGTAAACAACGGATATCAGGACCACGGCCCACCCGGGCAGAGCAGCACGTTCAGTCTGAACATAGATTATTTGCCTGCTTCCAACAACATTCTCTAGAGGATTTTAATAAGACTCGGTGTCTCATAATATTAAAGATGTCCAGAATACAATCCACAGCTACTCACCATTCAAAGAGCCAGGAACGTCTTTAAAAGGAAGAAAGTTAATACATGTCAACTTAAATGTGTTGGAATACTCAGAAGAAGAAAATTAGAACTTTTATATAAATGCTTTATTATAACCATACTCCATGAAAGAAGAGCGAATGCTCTTGAAATAAACCAAAAGTTACAAACTTTAAAGTGAAAAATACAGTGGGTAAACAAAAACATTTGGAAACAGAAACAAACGGAGCCTCGGGGACTTGCGGGACAATATATAAAGACTTCGTGCATGTGTTTACTGGATTCCCAGCAAAAGGAGAAAGACATTGGTATAAAAAAAAACTTTCACAAAATGGTTGAAAATATTTCAAATTGGACAAAAAAGACAAATGTACAGATTCACAAGGCTCAGTAAACCCCAAAAAGTTAAACGCAAAACTATGTCAAAACACCACGGACCAATGAAACTGAAGCTTTTTAATCTTGAAAGCCGCCCTAGAGAAGTGACCCCTTACACACAGACTAACAGCACTGCGAATGACTACACATTTCCCATCAGAAGCCCAAGAGGCCGTACGACTGGAGAGCTTCAAGGCTGAAGGTAACCATCCATCTAGAATACTGTGTCCACAGAAAATACCAGGAATACAGATGAAATGATATTCCCAGACGAAGGGAAACTAAGGGGCGCTCAGAAGGCAACGCTACAGCACGTTCTTCAGGCAAACGGTCAATGGCAGAGAGAAGCGTGGAACCTGAGGAATGGAGAGAGAACTCAGCAGAAATGGAAAGATCTGGGCAAGCACACTAACGTTTCCTCTCAAGGCCTTTAAAAGACGTCTGACTTCGCAATGTAACAGTTACCGTCTTTCGGGGTTTTCAGCGTATGCAAATGTCCTATCGACAAAATGACGATACAAAGGAGGAAGGCAAAGGTTTCCTTACAGGGTCTCCACATGTCACTTGAAGTGCTGAAACACTAATTCTGAAGTAGACTGAAAAGCTACTTAGAATATTGTGATCATTAGCGCAGTCACTAATAATACTGAACAAAAAGGTAAAAGGTAGATGGAATGCAAAAAGTGTTTCAAATAATACAAAAGGAGGCAGGGAACATAAAACCGAAGGGAAGAAAAACATGAACTAAGCAAAAAATATGGCAGAATCATCAATAATTACATTAAATATAAACAGCCCAAACATGCCAATTAAAAGAGATGTCAGAAATTTTAAAAAGTCGCATTTTCCAATGCATCAAAAAGAATAAAATACCAGGACGCCTGCGTGCCTCAGTCCGTTAAGTGTCTGACTTCAGCTCAGTCATGATCAAGACCCACGTAGGGCCCCCCACTTGGTAGGGAGGCTGCTTCTCCCTCTCCCTCTGCTTGTGCTTGTTCTCTTAAATAAATAAAAATCTTAAAAAAAAAAAAAAAGAATAAAAAACCTAGGAGTATTAAATTTAACCAAGGAGGTGAAAGACCTGTCCTCTGAACACTATAAAATAGTGATGAAGGAACGTGAAATGACACAAATAAATGGAAAGATATTTCATGCTCATGGGTTGGAAGAACCAGTATTGTTAAATGTCTATACTCTGCCCAAAGCAATCTATAGATTTAGTGCAATCCCTAGCAAAATACAGATAGCATTTTTCGCAGAACTAGAACAAAGTCCTAAAATTTGTACTGTACCACAAAAGACCACAAAGAGCCAAAGCACTCTTGAAAAAGAACAACAAAGCTGGAGGTTATCAAAATGGCAGATTTCCAGATCGTCTAGAAAGCTGTAAAAAAACAGTACAGGACTGGCACAAAGACAGGCATGGAGACCAATGGAACAGAAGAGAGCCCAGTTAAAGGGGGGCGAAAATATACAACAGGGAAAAGACAACAAATGGTTTGGGGAAAACCGAACCACTTTCTTGTTTTACACATAAAAAATAAACTCAAAATGGACTTAGGACCTAAATGTGAAATCTGAAACCATAAAACTCCTAGAAGAAAACAGGCAGTAACTCCTTGGACATCAGTCACAGCAATGTATTTATGAACATGTCTCTTCAGGCAAGAAGGACAAAAATAAACTTTGGGGACTACACCAAAACAGAAGTCTGGAAAGCAAAGTTAACCATCAACACACAAAAAGGCAACCTACTGAATGAGAGAGGTCATTTGCAAACGATATGTCGGATAACGAGTTAGCATCCAAAAGAAAGAATGAACTTATACGACCTACCCCCCCCAATATAATATGATTAAAATGAGGGCGGGGGACCTGAATAGACATTTCTCCAAAGAAGACACAGACGACCGACAGACGCATGAAAACGTTACCGGCGGCTTCTCCTCCAGTGCATGCGGCTCTTGGTCCCGCTGCGCCGAAGAACGGACAGGCGGACCGGATGGAGACTGGAGGGCAGCAAAGCTCGCTGAGTACCGGTACGAAGCTCCCAAAGAGGGAGGGGACCCGGGAGGGCTGCCGCCGGAGTTTCTAAGTCTAAGGGTTTTTTAGGTTGTCGACAGGGCTGTTGAATCTGATTAACCCTCCCCATGCCTGTCACCCAGTCAGGTTCTTGTCCATTCAAGTGGGAAAGGGGGAGGAGAGCGGAGGGCTCCTTCCAGGGTGGTGTGAAGTCCTTTTAACAGTGGTTTTCTCTACAGGGTGGCTGGGGCCCCCTGTCCAGGCCTCCATTTCTCCTGTCCTTCGCCAGTAAGATGCTCAGCAACAATCGTGAGGGTAGCGCGAACCAAAACTACAATGAGAGATCACCTCGCGCCTGCCGGGACGGCTGTTACCAAACAGACCAGGAGGCGCAAGTGTTGGTGAGGGTCTGGGGAGAAGCGAACCTCCCTGCGCTCCTGGTGGGAGTGTGAAGTGGGGGAAACAGCAGGGACGGTCTTCAAACAGTTGAGAGAGAGAGAAATTACCCTGCGATCCAGAAACCCCACTGCTGGTTATTTCCCCAAAGAAAACAAAAATCGGCATCTGAAAGGCTGTGCGTGTCCTTACGTTTACTGCAGGACGGTGACGGCGGCCGAGCCGCGGCGGCAGCCCAAGCGCCCGCCCGCTGATGACCGGGTCCACGAGCTGCGTACTGGCGACGCTGGAACACGATCCAGCCAGAACAAAGGATGAGATCTTGGCGTCTGCGACGACACGGACGGCCCCAGAGGGTGTTGGGGCAAATGAATAAGACAGAGATAAATACCGTATGATTCCCTCATATATGGGGTCTAGAAAACCAAGTGAACAAAGAAGAGACCCAGAAATACAGAGAACACAGCAGTGGCTGCCAGAGGGGGTGGGAATGAGTGAGACAGGTGAAGCGGATTCGGAGGCAAAGACTTCCAGTTACAGACGAAGTCGCGAAGGTGAAAAGCAAAGACAGGGAACGGAGTCGGTGATACCGTGACGCGCAGGGACTGATGGCGACACGAGGAGGCCGTGCGGGAGGTGCACAACTGGAGCCGCTGTGTTGTACACCTGCACCAGAAAACGGCGTGTCCACTATACTTCGATAGTAATTTTTTAAATTTTTTAAAAAGATGTTATTTATTCATTTGAGGGAGAGTGAGAGAGAGCAGAGAGGAGAAGGTCACAGGGAGAAGCAGACTTCCCAGAGCTGGGAGCCCGAGGCGAGACTCCATCCCAGGAATCCGGGAACATGACCTGAGCCGAAGGCAGTGGCTTAACCCACACTGAGCCGCCCGGGCGCCCGATAAATTTTTTTAAATAAAAAAGAGACAGACTGGATCAAAAATAAGGCCCAACTCACTTTAAATGATATGGATAGGTTAGAAGTACAAGGACGGGAAAGCCGTATTATGCAAACACCTCACAAAAACGTTGGAGCAGACCTCAGAATAAGCAACATTACCAGGTATAAACAAGAACATTACCTGATAGAGGGTTCACTCACCAAGACACATTTAACATCCCTGAGGGTTTAAGCCCCAAACGAGAGCCTCAAAATGAAGCAAGGACTTTAGTTTTACTTCCCACACGTCAGGAGCTTGGAAGTTGCCGCTCTGCCTGGCAAGCAAACAGCTGAACACTGAAACAGCAAGAGCCTTTCTTGGATCCGCGGGAGTCGGGAGGCCCCGGGGGCCAGATGCTTCCCAAAGACCAGAGAGCCCGTGGCCGAGGCAGGGAGCGACGGCTGAGCCGAGCACGGACCCTTGCAGAGGTCGGCAGAGGGGCCGCTGCCGCGCCAGGCAAAGCTCACGGGGGCGGGGCCGCTGCCGCGCTGCGGGAGGCTGTGCGCGGAGCCTCACCCGCAGCAGCTCAGCCAGCGGCTCGGGAAACACTGAAGAAGCAGCGGAGGGAGGAAAGCTATTCTGAGATCCACCGCAGCGGCTTCAGAAGAGGCCCCGAGGGAAAACCCGTTCATGGGTTAATGGTGCCTAAGCTGCTAGAGGGTTAGCAGCCTGACTGCCCGGGGGACGGGGAACACCCAAGTCCAGCGCCCCCCGAAGCCCGGCCTTCAGCCCCACCTGAGCAGCGTAGGGAGCCGAGAAGCACAGAGGCGCAGGCTCACTGGAGACCGAGCCTGACCGCCCGGACAGACCACCCTCCCCGCAGCTGCCTCCCTAAAGGCCTCCTCACAGCAGTTCCTTTCCACAGCGCAGCAGCTCCAGCTCTCAAGAAAAAACGACAAGCCCCAAGTGAAAGGGACAACAGTTGGGACAGAGAGCTGCCTCGGGGCCGGCAGGGCGGGGGCCATAAAGCGGCTGTGGTTATGACCACGCCAGGGGCTCTGACGGAGAGGAGACCGCGCGCAAGCGTGATGGGCGACATGCGGAGAGACAGGGGAACCCGAGAAAGAACTAAAAAGAAAGGGGGGGGTGGGAAACGCAACACCAGTGTGTCCGATGGGCGCGTCAGCAGACGACACAGCTGAGCACAGAGTCTCTGCAGTTCAGGAATTATCAGCAGAAACTTCCCAAACTGAAAAGAGAACAAAGACTGAAATAAAACCCAAACCCGAGACTCTCCAAGGGCTGCGGGAGGAGCACACGACGTACTCGCACGAGAAGGGCGGCACGAGAAGGAATTCTGGAAGGAATTCTGGAGCTCTTCAAAGGAACAGAGGAAATGTCTGAAACAATGATGATGGAGAATTTCCCCCCAAATTAACATGAGACATGAAACCACCGGTCCAGAAGCTCAGGGAACAAGCAGGAAAAATGCCCCGAATCCCCTGTGCCCAGGCATATCATTTTCAAAGGCAGGCAGCACAGAGAAAACGGTAACAACAGAAGTGGACGGTAACCCGGTTGTGTCAGTAACCACTTTGAACATCACTGGTTTAAATGTAAAGTGAAAGACAGATTGTAAAAGTGAATCAAAACCCAAGATCCTACTGCATGTTGTCTGTAAGAAACCTGCCTTAAATAAAAAGACACACGCGGATTAAAAGAAATAGTTGGAGAAAAAGATATCATGCTAACACTGGTCAAAAGAATTAAGAGTAGGTATGTTCTTTCCAGACAGAGCCGACCTGAAACCAGGAAAGTCAGCACAGATAAAGAAGGGTGTTGAGTAGTGATACAGGGGCCAGTTTGCGAAGACAACAGAAGGCAAATGAAGCAAAATCCTAAAGAACCAAAAAAAAAAAAAAAAAAAGATAAGTCTATATTACATTTAGATACATTTAGATACATCGACACTGGGGTTGCCCTCCTGGCTCCATCAGTAGGACGTGCAACTCTTTATCTCAGGCTTGTGAGTTCAAGCCCCACACTAGGTCTAGAGATTTCTTAAAAAACAGAATCAAAAAGAGGAGCCTGGGTGGCTCAGTCAGTTAAGAACCTGACTCTTGATTTCAGCTCAGGTCATCTCAGGGCCATGAGATCGAATCCTGAGTCAGGTTCTGCAATGATCGTGGAACCTGCTTAAGATTCTCTCTCCCCATCTCCCTCTGCCCACCTCCCCATACCCCTTATTCACTCTCTCGTGAATTTAAGGAATTCTCTGACAAAAACATCAGCTGAACACAAGCTAAAGGAACAGACTTCAGTGACCACACAAGACAAGAAATAGAGTCTTTGCGAAAACAGCATGGAAAAGTTATCACGCGAACGGATGACTAGAGCCTTCATGAAGCAACGGCAGTCCCTGGGGAGTGGAGAGAGTCTGATCTCCAGGGTTCCCGTGCTGCGGCGCTCACACGTGCAGCTGCCGACGAAAAAATTACAAAGCACAGAAAGGAACAGTAAACTGTGGGCCACTCACAGGGGAAAAAATTGATAGACCATCTGTAAGGGAGACCAGAAACTGGACTTACTAGACAAAGGACTTTATTTTTTTTTAAAGATTTTTATTTATTTGACAGAGAAAGTGAGAGCTCACAAGTGGGGGGAGCAGCAGCAGAGGTTCAGGGAGACCGATGCGGGGCTCGATCCCAAAACCCTGTGATCGTGGCCCGAGCTGAAGGCAGACGCTCGACCAACTGAGCGACCCGGGCACCCCTAGACAAAAGACTTTAAATTAATTCTTACATATGCTTAAAGAGCTGGCGGAAACCATGCACAAAGAATTAGAAGAAATCATGGGGAACCTGGGTGGCTCGGTGGTTAAGCGACTGCCTTCGGCTCAGGTCATGATCCCAGAGTCCTGGGATCGAGTCCCGCATCGGGCTCCCAAATCCATGGGGAGTCTGCTTCTCCCTCTCACCTTCTTCTCACTCATGCTCTCTCTCACTGTCTCTCTCTCAAATAAATAAATAAAAATCTTTAAAAAAAAAAAAAAAAAAAAAAAGAATTAGAAGAAATCAGAACAGTGTATGAGTAAGTAGGGAAACCAAAAGAGAGAAATTATAAAAAGGAACCAAACAGAAATTCTGGAGTGGCAGAGGACGTCTGAAATAAGACCTTGACATCAGGCGTCCCAAAGCAGATTTGGGCAGGCGGCACGAAACATCATGAACTCAAAGTCAGGGTAATTACAGCGACGTAATCTGACTGGGGGAGAAGAAAGGAAGAGAAAGGAGGGAGGGAGAGGGGGGTTGGTAGAAGGAAGGAAGGGCTGGGCCTGCGGGACACGGTGCCGTGACAGTTACACATACCGTCGGAATCCCAGAGGAAGGAGAGAGAGAAAGGAGCAAGAAAATACCAAGAAAATCTATGAAGAAACGGAGGTCAAAAGCTCCCCAAGTTTGATGTACAAAGGCCAAGAAGCTCAACGAAATTCAAGCAGGGAAAACGCAGAGGTCCACAGTCTGCCTCACGCTAAACGGTGACAGACTGGAAGTGTTTCCTACAAGATCAAGAAAGAGACAAGAACACCTGCCCTCAGTGCAGCTGTGTGCCAGCGCTCTGGAGGGCCTCGCCACAGCAACCGGCCAGAGAGAGAGAAGGCACGTAAATGGGAAAGGAAAAAGCGACACCATCTCTGCAGACGACACGACTCTACAGACGGGAGCTCCCACGGGATCCACGCAAACAGCAACAGCTACAGCAGAGAATTCGGCGAGGGGGCCGTCTCCAGGCCAAGACAGAGATCAGCTGTATTTCTAGGCAACGGCAACGAACAACCCAACAGAAAATTAAAAGAGAACAATTTCGTTTATCGAAGCATTAAAAGAACAGAATCCTTCGGAGTAAATTTAACCATGGAGGTGGAAGATTTGTAATTCAAAACTACGAACAAACCGCTGCTGAAAGAAATGACAAAAACCTGAGTAAATGGGTAGTTCTCCTGTGTTCCTGGGGAGGAACCCTATCGTTGCGATGGCACTACCCCGGGAAGCGAGGTGCAGCTTCAGTACAGCCCCTACTGTAAGCCCCGTGGCCTTGTGCAGAAATAGAAAAATCATCCTCAAATTCGTAAGGATAAAAGGGGCCCTAAGTGGGGCGCCTGGGTGGCTCAGTGGGTTAAAGCCTCTGCCTTCGGCTCAGGTCATGGTCTCAGGGTCCTGGGATCGAGCCCCGCATCGGGCTCTCTGCTCGGCGGGGAGCCTGCTTCCTCCTCTCTCTGCCTGCCTCTCTGCCTACTTGTGATCTCTGTCTGTCAAATAAATAAATAAAATCTTAAAAAAAAAAAAAAAAGGGGGGGCCCTAAGTACCTACAACAATGTTGAAAAAGAACAAGAAGAAAGCTGGAGTACAGATACTTCCTAATTTCAAAACTTCCTACAAAGCTACAGTAAGCAAAGCAGTGTGATTTTGGCGTAACGGCAGACACAAGGGCAGGGGAATAGAACAGAGTCCAGAAATCAACCCACGCAATTACCGCCAATGGACTTTCCACAAGGGCCCCAAGAACATTCAGGAAAAGAGAATGGCATCTTCAACAAATGAAGAATCAGGGGCGCCTGGGGGGCTCAGTCCGTGAAGCATCTGCCTTCAGCTCAGGTCACGATCCCGAGCTCCTGGGGTCAAGCCCTGCTTTGGGCTCCCGGCTCAGGGAGCCTCTTTCTCCTCTCCCTCTGCTGCTCCCCCTGCTTGTGCTCTCTCTCTCTGGCTCTCTCTCAAATCAACCAATAAATCTTAAAAACAAAACAAAACAAAAAAAACACCCAAATAAATAACCACATGCAAAAGAATAAGGCTGGAACTTACCCCACTTCATAAACAAAAGTTAATTCAAAATGAATCAGTGGCCTAACAGAGCTAAAACTACAGAACTATTAGAAAAGAAAATATAGGGATAAACATTCATGACCTCAGATTTGGCAACAGATTCTTGGGTTTGACCCCTGAAGTATGGGCAACAAAAGAAAAAATCAATTAAGCTTCTTTAAAAAGTAAAGCTTTTATATACCAAAAAGGCAGCGAGCTCGGGTGGGTGAGAGGCATCTGGGGGGTCAAGCGATCCTGAAAGCAGAGACAGACAGTTGGTGGCCGCCGACTTGTCCACCTGGTGGTGGGGGTTTCGCCTCGGTCACGACAGGGACAACGTGAGGCCCACGTGACGTCACTAATGCGTCCCTGAAATGTGGCAGCAGAAAGCTTCCCGGCCTGGGCCCGCAGAGCGGCATTGTGCCCCGGGAACAGCGACACTCTGTAGGGTGCGCCCTCGAGACCCCACCGTCCCCACCCCATGACGGGCCCTGAAGAAACGAGGACTGCGCTCCCCAAGAACCTCTGCCCGAACCTTCACAGCCGCGTCCCTGACCATCTGGAGACAGAGGTCCCTGACCGGGGCGAGGCAGGCGGCACGAGCCACCGACACTCTCAGGGCACAGGAACGGACTCCAGGACACACAGCACAGGCGTGAGCCACACCCGGCCGCCTCGGAGGGCTGCGCGCCGTGTCCCCCCAGACGCGCCGAAGCCCTGCCCTCCCCGACCTGTGACCGCGGCCCCCCTTGCAGGCAGGGGCTCTGCCCCTGGGACATGGGCCCCTGTGAGAGGAGGGCAGCCGGCGTGCAGGGGACACAGCCGTGTGACCACAGAGACCCCAACCCTCCCGCCAGCGACTGCCGGCCCCGCTGACACCAGTCCAGACTTCCAGACCCCAAACCTGTACAAGAATCACTCCGAAGTCCCTCTCGTCGTGGCCATCGGCCACGGCAGCCACAAGAGGTTCCCATCCTGTACGATTTCCGAAGCCCGGAGTCCAGACAGGCCGCGCGGGGGAGCCCCGACCGCGGGGAGGCGTCTGTCACCACTCCCGGCGCGGTGCGCACCCGAACGCACAGGCGGCCGCGCCGTGACCGGCCCCAACGGCCCGCTGGAGGGCGGCGCGGCCGGTCGCTCCCCGACGCGGGCAGCCAGCCGGGGTTCCTCCTGCTGCCGCTCCTTCCCCTGGAGACCCTGCGGTAAAAGCAGAGTGTTTACGTGGTGCATGGACTTGGAAACCCTCCGCGGAGAGAAAGCCACGGACCCAAGGTCACATGTGGTGATTCCTTCTCGGAAATGCCCACAACAGGCGAGTCCACGGGGCTGGGGAGGGAGCGGCGAGGACGGCTCACGGGCACGAGGCCTCTGTTCCGGGGAGAAGAGGACACTCTAGGTGGAGGTGACAGAGTGAATGTGCCTAAGGCCATAAACCGTGCTCCTAAAAATGGTCAAAATGGTCCATCTGATGTGTATTTTACCCAGTTTACCAAAATTAACAAAACTAAAGTTTCACGGAGGAGGGTGGGCTAGAATGTGATGTCCATGCTGAGCTAGAGGCCGGAAGGAACCCGTCCCAGCGGGCACTGCTGCTCTGGCTTCCTCTGTGGAGGGCAGGGCCCCATCCAGGGCCCCTGGAGACTCTGGCGGCAGATGGAGTGGCCCACGCCCCAGCCTCCGGCGCGGACACGTGCCCCGGGGGAGCCTCCTCCCTTCGCCTCCTCTGCCAGGCGTGGCCCCCACGCACCAGGCACCGGTGGCCGGGGCTGTGGGACTCAGACATACCCAGACTGACATCAGCGTGGAGAGAGGCCTTCGGGGGGCATCCGCGTCTCCGTTCCCTCACAGCCGCGGCCGCAGTCCCAGAGGAACCTCGTTCTGCGGTGCCAGCATGGCTGCAATTTCGCTGGAGCTTTCCTCACCTCGGCCCACCCCCCAGAGCACACTGTGGGGCTGCCTGATGTCCCCTCGAATCACGGTGTCAACCACCTGGGGGTGTGGCGAAGTGCTCTCTGGGCTGCCGGCAGACTTCCAGGTGCCCGAGTCCTTGAGGACTGTCCTCTGGGTTACACGCACTGGCCTTCAAAAGAGAGCACAATGTGTGACAGGAAACGGTGATTTTCTTTAAAGAACTTATTTATTCATTTGACAGGGAGAGAGCGAGAGCACAAGCAGGGGGAGCAGCAGACCCCACCGAGCAGGGAGCCCAGTGTGGGGCTGGATCCCACAACCCCGAGATCATGACCTGAGCCGAAGGCAGAGGCTTCACCAGCTGAGCCCTCCGGGCACTCCAGAAGCAGTGATTTTTTGTTTGTTTTTTAAGATTTATTTATTTATTTGTCGGAGAGAGAGAGAGAGGAGTGAGAGTGAGCACAGGCAGGTAGAGCGGCAGGCAGAGGGAGAAGCAGGCTCCCCGCTGAGCAAGGAGCCCGATGTGGGGCTCGATCCCAGGACGCTGAGATCATGACCTGAGCCGAAGGCAGATGTTTAACCCACTGAGCCACCCAGGCGTCCCCACAAGCAGTGATTTTAACACCGCGTAAGAGCAGACGATTCTATTCTTAGACAAGTAACTCATTTTTGGTCTCGATTTTGAGAACGGAAACCTTACCCATTCTTATATTCAAACAAGTGACTTAGTCTACTCGGCGGCTCTCCCTCCTGCCGGCAGGGCGACCCAGACCCTCCTGGGCTCCGGATGGGAACCAGCTCCCGTCCGCTGGGATGGAGGCATCTTAGGGACGTATCCAGCGGGGGCTGAAAGGACAGGGCACGGTCAGCACCAAAGCGGACAGCTAGACACGCCAGCCCCTCTTGTGTTGGAGCCGGTAGAAAATACCACGATCTTCTGGAGTCACCGGTCTGCTTTGAAGGTCAGAGACATCACCCTCTGTGGCATCCGGCCAAACACTGGACTGTCATTACCTCCGCCTGCCCCTGAGAGGGTCCGAGGTCATTCGTCTCCTCAGCTCACACGCCCCAGAAGAGGGAAGCTCACCGGAACTTCGGCAGCCGGAGGAACATGGGACAGTGGCGTGGCAGGTGTCTGCAGGCCCGGTGAGAGCCACGGCGGGGCTGAAGCAGCGGGCCTTCTCTTGGGCGGACTTGAAGACCCCCATTCACCAACTGTTGCCCTGCCCCTCAGGTGCACGTAGGGTTAGAATCCAGGGAACGCAGGTTTTCGAGGCTGCTGCATAGGGCAAATGGTTTTAAAATTAATGCCCAAACCACAAAATGACCTGAAATCCACAAGAGCAAAATGTGGCAAGTCAATGTCATAAAAATTAAGTTATATGTGAGTGTGCCTTGTACACAGAATAAATCTTTAAGTACGATCAAGCCAAATTCAGCAGTAACGGAATAATAACGGGACGACACTCCATGACCAAGCTTGGTCGAACCATCAGAATCAGTGGGATTCACGTGAGCAGAACAGACGATAAACAACGTGATCACTTGAACAGACGCAGAAAGACCGCGTGACGGAACTGCACCCCCACGCCCAGTGATGTGAACCTGGGTGAGTGCCTCGGGGCTCCCCGCCGCCCTCCGCCCTGCCAGCAGAGGGACTGAGTGGGCGGTATGGATTCAGCAGGATTAAAATGCTTAAAACAAGAAAAAAAAAATCTGTATTTCTCAGAGAGATATACGGTCTCTACGGGGTACCATTTGTGATCCCTAGGACACAACCAGAAAGTGCTGGACACACAGACGTATGAATGGGACTCCTTCTCAGAATAAAAGAAAAACAGTGGAATCACAACGGATGTCAGCATGTGCACTATCAATATGGACAAGGATTTAAGAAAAAAATGCTCAAATGAGCAAATAAGGTTTGCTAAGAATCAGAAACTAGCTTTAGAACAAATACATATGAAACAGAAAAGACAGTTACAAGCTTTAATGCAGAATGGGCAGCGAAAGGTCATTGGTAGCAACAGTGATAGATTAAAATTACCCTATCAAAAAAGAAAAGGAAACACTAAAAACTATATGAACAGGCCTAATGACCAGTGAGTGGGACAACAGAAGAGCTGTTTCAGATGTGTACCTGATTCCCAAAAGTAGAGACAACAGAATTATTTGAGAAAACAATGGCTGAAATCTTCACAAATTTGACGAAAGCCATAAATTTACCAATTAAAGACGTCCAATAAGCCCCACGCATGATAAATTTAAAAACTGCACCGTAGAGATGCTGTCTCCCAAGGACAAAATGAGAGAGGGGACAAACCGTAAGAGACCCTTAGCCCCAGGAAACAGACCGAGGGTGGCTGGGGGGGCGGGGCCGGGGGCCCGGGGGCACTGGGTGACGGGCACTAGGGAGGACACGGGATGCGATGAGCACCGGGTGTTGTAAGCAACCGACGCGTCACTGACCTCTGCCCCTGAAACTAACAGTTCACTCTGTGTTAATTTAAAAAAAAAAAAAAAGAGGGGGCGCCTGGGTGGCTCAGTGGGTTAAGCCTCTGCCTTCGGCTCAGGTCATGATCTCAGGGTCCTGGGATCGAGCCCCGCGTCGGGCTCTCTGCTCAGCGGGGAGCCTGCTTCCTCCTCGCTCTCTGCCTGCCTCTCTGCCCACTTGTGATCTCCGTCTGCCAAATAAATAAATAAATAATTTTTATTTAAAAAAAAAAAAAAAAAAGGGTGCCCAGATGCTAACCTTGTGAGACGAGGACGCTTAGGGGCGCGCCAGGATCAGGGCCGCCCGAGGTGTGAGCGGTGCATGAGCCGCACAGACAAGACCCTCTTGCAGGAGGGCAAAGCCCGTGAACGGTGCCAGCTGCTCTTCCTACCCACAAGCTGATACCGGAAGCCGCAAATATTCAAGACGCAGATACGGCTAAGCAGAAGCAAACAGACAAACACCAAGTAGAAAAGGGGACGGGTGGGGGCAGTTACGGGAAACATCCCTCGAAACAACACAGACAAAACGCACCCACAGAGACACAGAGGAAGACCTGAGTACGCCGTCTGCAGGCGAAACGCACGTGGCCACGAAGGCGGTCCGAACGTCCCACCTGCCGAGAACGGAGACCTTCCTCTCCGCCAAAGGTGACAGCGACTGTACGCGGAGCCCGGTCCTGGCGAGGCGGAGGCGGCCGGTGCTGGGCAGGGACACCGGCGGAATCACAGCGGGGAGGTGGCACGCGTATTTGACAAGTGTGCAAACGTGTGCGCAAGGATTACTGTTTCTTAAAGGTCTGTAACGGCAAGAAACACAGATTAACACCTTTGGGCAACGGAAGTATGGCCCGACCCGTCCACGAGCTTTCTAGCTGAGGAGCGGCTGCCGACAATGAGCTGCCGCATCGCAGAGGCAGAGGCTTTCTGGGAGTGGCCTTCTCCCGAGGTGGCAGCTCGGGGCAGTTTCACTCCAACCGGATTCTCCCATCTGTTCTTTGCTGCTTTACAACTTTGGGAACTTCGACTGTAAGCATCCTCTGATCCATTTCGAGGATCAAAATTCCGGTCCAAGTTCCCAAAGTGGTGTCGTCACTCCGATGCCTGTTACAGAAAGAACGAAGGGAGGTCAGGGGCCCATCCCACGAAACCATCTCTGGCATCTACAAGTTTGGCAAAGACGTGTGTCCCAGGAAAGGCAGAGCGGGCGGCGGGCTCCTGGTACTCCGCCGTCACCCGCAGGGCGAGCGGGGCCGGGGGTTCTGAGGACCCTGACTAGCGGGACAGCCCAGCCTGGAGGGTGACGAGGCTGCAGGGTGCTCCGGCGACTGTGGCTGCCTCCATGGCGTGGAAGGAAGGAAAGGTACGAAGGGCCGGAGGAGGACCCCGCCTGCGAGAGGACCGAAAGGACGGCCTAGTGAGCGGCGCCACCCAGGCAGTGACTGAATGTTGACACCGACACCTGCTGCCCAGCCCAGCCCCCAGGTGGGGGACCCTGGAGGGAGAACTTGTCCGCGTCCCTCTCAAGCCCATGCTCGGGGCCAGCAGGACTCAGCCGCGCGAGGAGACGGGAGGCGGCGGCCCCGGCTTCCAGCAACCCCTCTCTCTACACAGAGCTTCGAATCGACGGTTATTGGTTTGGAGAACAGTGTTGGCTCTACATGAGCCTTCAGAAGGTTCACCGGACAGCAGCCCCGTGCTGGGGACACTGCTCCTCCCCACACCTCCCTAGAGGGGTGACTCAAGGTCACAAGCACGGGCCTGGGTGGGCGCATGGTGTCTGACCGCCTCAACCTTCCAGGCCCTGGACTCGCTCCGTGGGGCCAGAGGACAAGTGGGGCCTTCACCATCCCGAGGGAAAACTCACAGGGCATGCACCGGGGCTCCCCGCAGGTGGCCCGGGATGTCCTAATTTTGTGAAGGACGCAAGGTCATGCCCGGGGACGGCAGAGCCAGGACCACGCTCTCACACTGGACTCTCCAGGACGTGCCAGAACATTCCGGGAGTTCCAGATGGCGCCTCTCTGTTGTCCCCCACCGCCCCCGCTCTGCAGCCGTCTCCACGCATGGGGTAACGGCTGTGGTTTCTCACACAACGTGCTTCCTGGTTTCTTGCACAGCCGGACACGCCAGAGGGACTCCACTGGGGTAACGGTACAAATGTGAAGGACCCTCCGAGCCTCTACGCACGATTGGGGCCGACGTGTCCGAGGGGTCACCCCAACACGGACCAGGTGCCTGCCCCCGAGGGAGTCCCGTGTGCCATCGTGACAGCGGGCCCAGCGCGCCCCCCAGACCAAACACGGCGCCACCGGGCACCAGGCTCTCCACCGCCTCCCCCGCTCACAGGCGGGAACGCCGGCGCCGGAAGAGGTCAGCAGACTGGAAAACTAGGGTTTGGTTCTGTGACGTACAATTATCTTCCCTGACGGATACAGAGTACAACAAAGTTAGTCACTTTTATTTAAAAGAAACATTACAAATAAATGCAAAATTAAACTTCATGATTAAATACACACGGAAGTACATGCATGCTGTACAGTGAAACCCACACACAAAGTTAGCGGATTACGCGACAGTAAGAGAACCGGCGGGACGCGGTGCTGCCGCCGCAGACTTTCAATGTTTGCAACCTGAAATCAAAACCGTACAATTGGGTTTCTTTAGAGAGAATTTAAGAAAATTAAATACATACCTCTGGGAGTACTAACAATATAGAGCCCATAACCTGTTTTAGTCACCAAGTGTTAGAAAACATTACCGTGCCTCTCCTTCTCAGAGCGCCAGCGGAAACTACCCGGACCGACCGCGGGGCCGCGCCGGGCCGGGCCTCCCGCTCCTGCCCACAGTCATCGGGCCTGCGCTGCCGCAACGCCCAGCCTTTCCCTCCACATCCTCTAAATTAAGTGACACTTTTCTCGGGGACTGATCCTGACGGTCTACGTTGTTCCTCTGCTCCCTGCACACAACGGGGAGACTTGGGAGGCCGCGGGGCCCACAAAGCACTCCGCTCACCGCGGGCGCCCAGCCTGGGCCTCAATGCCGCTGGCTCCGACAGACAGACGGGGACGGCCGCACCACAGGCTCACGACAGGCACGGACAAGACCAGGATGCCGGCTTGCGGGGAGACGCCCACCCTGTGCTAGCGCGGCCGGCTCTCCTCGTTGCGTCTCGAGAGGAGAGAAGGGACTCCTTTCTCCTTTTCTAAGGCTGCTGGTATTATTGTTCGATTTTAGAATCTGGTGGTAATGTAAGAACTCACATGGACACGTTTGTTCATTTCCCCATTACAGACTCAGTAAAAATGATGGAACCTGTTGCCATAACCAATTTCCATTTGTCCATCCTTTTGTCAACCCAGTCCCTACGTGTGCGCGGAGCCCCCAAGCGCACGGGGGGCGCAGGCGGGAGGGCGCGGCGGAAGCACGGAAGCTAGCATCACAGCTCAACTACAGGTCGCGGGCCAGCAGTCGGGCCCGGGCAGCTCAGAGCCACTGAGTGTCTACACTGCCTTGATGATGATTCGCTCTTTAATACTGGAAATGGGAAGCCCTGCTCAGGAAAAGAGACAACCACAGAATGGCTTCAGGACCAAGGGCCTGGGGCAGTCCTCTGGCCGCTGACCCATGAGGCCCAAGGGCCCCGGCACCAGCCCCAGGGTCTGAAGGCACACTCAGTGCTCCGGAGCGGCCGGCCGTGGGTGCTGGTTGCACTCCCAGCGGAGTCACAGCTTGTCATCGGTCATTTCTAGAAACTGCGCGTAGACGTCCCGGATGCACTCCCCCTTGGGGTTGAAGAGGAATTTGTAGTAGCTGCCGTCTGCACAAATCGCTGAGACAGAAGGAGACCGTTTTACTCACGCGGCTTCTGCCCTCAACGTTAACCACAAGCAGACCTCACTGAGCTCAACTCTAAATGGCTTTGCTCTGGGCAGCAACCCAGAGTGAATGTTGGGAACAAGGGACCCCCCCACTCCTGACTGAGCACACGCGTGGCCAGGAACCCCGACTGTTCTGGGGCTGTGCCTGCGTTCGACTTAGGTATGGAGGTATCTGGTCATCGGTTCAAACACCACATGACCTGCCCCCCCCAACTTCCTAGGAAACCCCGGAGGGCAGGCAGGGGGCTGCTATCACCCCACACGGCTGTGCCCCCAGGAGAGTGAGCATGGGGCGGCCAGCACAAGGACCACTTACCAATGACGGCATTTGGCTCTGTTCCAAAGGCACAGATGCACGGAGAGCCTGAGGGAACCTGAAACTTGGAAAAACTCCACTTGGAACTGAAGTACTTTGGAAGGAAACTGGCTGAGGCCAGACTAGGAGGGCAAGGGGGGAGAGAAAAGGCTGTTACGTCTCCATAATAAAGGTGAAAAAAATGGCCCTCTCATATGGCCTGAGCCCAGATACTTTAAATTCTAGTTTTCCTTTTAATTTTACTTCTCACGTGAGAAAAAAAAAAAGCAAAAAAAAAAACAAAGTGCTTACAAATGGCTTTATGGTAATCCCAGAAAGCACCAGTACCAGAAGGGGCACAGGTTTCTACTGTGACTAAATTAATTTGCTCAGAATGGCACACGTGAGGACAGGCACCAGGGTTTAGGTGCGAGTCCTAAATCCCAGGGAAGGTGACTGAACCCTAATCGGACTCTGGGAAAGGAGGTAAAAATGACGCCCATTTCCACATCAGATACTGCAGACCCCAAACAAGGCACAGGTGAGGGACACCAACCCTGCAGCTGAAACCCTGTGTCTAACTACTGACTCCCCAAAAAGTTAACTCAGGGCCTACTGTTGACCAATTAAAAAATGGTCAGTTCACACCTTCTGTACGTTCTGTGTACCACACATCCTGTATTCTACAAGAAAGCTAGAGAAAAAATCCTAAGGAAGAGAAAAATCTATTCATGGCACTACACTGTACCACATGTCACGGCCTGTGGACGTCACACCTGTGCCGTGCAAGGGTCCGCCGTGTCCTGTCACACAAATGAGTGACTGCACTTCCCACCCAATGTGCCTGAAGGAGGGGCTTGTCCTCTTAACTGTGGGAAACCTACCTGGACTGTTTATTCCTTTTTGGATCTTCGGCAGCAAAGATGTGCACCGTGCCGTGGTCACTGGACACGCAGATGAGGGAAGCGTCCGGGTTGAAGTTAATGCTGCAGAGAAATCAGAGGACGCTCTGGTCTCATGTGGACGCAGAGAAACCCCCCAACCGTAGTGCCACACTGCCATGGGACCTGGCGCCTCGAGCCTCGGTCTTGTTGAATTCCACACAGCAACTGTAAGCACCACCTCCCTCCATTAAGCAGCCCACAGCACTCTCCACAGAACCAGAGGGTCCACAATGGGGAGCGGGCTTCCTCTGGCCACCCCTCCATACCACTCAGGTGATACCCCTGGCCCCTGGAGGTGCAAGCTGCCCTCTGGAGGTGGGCATCACTGGGGCTGGGCAGGCCCCCGCCCTGGCTGGAGAGGCCCTGAGGGCAGACAGAGGAGAGCCCCCACAGGGCTCCATGGGCACAGTCACTAAGTGCATGTTAATTACGTGTTTATCGTACAGACCCAAATGCCGCCCAGCACTTGCAAAGGCCACAGACGCAAAGCATGAAAGCCCACCCCAGCAAGGGGTCCCCCACGGCAGGGCTGCAGACCCCGAGTGATTACAGATGAGCTAACAGGATCTCTGGTGTGTGTCTTAGAATACCACAGAAAATCAGCTGGAGGAACAGTGGCGAAGAAGTAAAGCTGCCAAGTACTGACGAACACGGAGGCAGGGTCCTTGATAGTTAATTACATTCTCTTTAACTTCCGTCCATATTCCCACGATAACGATTTAAAGTTCTTCCTAATAAAACAAGCTGATACCAACTCCCTAAGAGCAGGCAGGGGCCCTGATTTTCCCTCAGCCCAACAGGCAGCATTTCAATGCCGTCAACCCAAAGCCACCGCCTTTCAGGGCAGACGGGGCGGGGGGGTGCTTTCTTACCAATAAATATTGGCTGCTTGAGATCCTCTCCGTAGCTCCTGGATTAAATGCCCTGATGAAGTATCAAATATTCTTATAAGGGTCCCCTTTGAAAAACAGTGAAGTGTTTTATTATCATTCACAACCTTTTAGTTTTTTGAAATGAAGATTATACCCAAAAACCCATTAGCCCATACAGCCCCTTCCCAACTCACCCTCCTCATCTAAAACTCCACTTTTCCCTCCGCTGTACCCGAGAATAAGCTGGTGGCTCTTCAGCCCCACAGCCCTGGATAGGAGCCAGAGCCCTGGGTGCCAGCCCTCCACTGACCCCTACCTCCCCTGCCCCGGCAGATGCCTGAGGGAACCCACAGCCCGGGCAGGCATGTCCCTGGAGGGCTACTGTTCTCGGTCTAGAGAAATGACATCTTCATGGTAATTCCCGTGGCCAGTTAGAAAAAGGAACAGTGATTCTGCTGTCAAAAGTATGAGGCTTCCTCAAGTAAAATGGCTTTTCAGTGGTCTATGTCAACTACGACTTGATTCCAAGAGAAGGTGGCCCAGAACCCGTAAGGAGTCAGAAGCCGCAGGGAAGGGCCGGCTTCCCACAGGGCCACACTCTAGGTCCTTGGGAGGACAGGGCCGCTGGGGCAGGCGCGCAGCTCGCAGGGGAGGGACGTGCACTTACTTTCTCGGATGCGGTTGCAATTCTTGTTCCCTGCAGGTTGAGAGCAACACAGCTCAGGACGCCCTCGTGGGCTGGAATGTCCACCGGCGGCTTCTCGGTGCTGGCCAGGTCCACGAGCTGCACATGGCCCGTGTGCGTGCCCGGGAAGGCCAGGAGGGAGTTGTTACTGTTGGGGCACAGGACGCAGAGGCCTGATCGGAGATGGAGAGAACCCATCAAGCATTCACTGTCTACGAGCCTCTGTCTAACCCAAACAAAACCCATTCTCTGTCTTCTAGCTCATGAGGAAAAAAAAACATGTAAGACTTACTTATGTGTTTTCATTTTTTTTTTAAAAAATAGGGGCGCCTGGGTGGCTCAGTGGGTTAAGCCTCTGCCTTGGGCTCAGGTCATGATCCCAGGATCCTGGGATCGAGCCCCGCATCGGGCTCTCTGCTCAGCGGAAAGCCTGCTTCCCCCTCTCTCTCTCTGCCTGCCTCTCTGCCTACTTGTGATCTCTGTCAAAAAAATAAAATAAAATAAATATTTTATTTATCTTAGAGAGACAGTGAGAGAGAGAGAGAGAGCGTGCGCAGGGTGGGCAGGCGGAGGGGCAGGGTAGAGGGAAAGTGAGATTCTCAAGTGACCCCCCGCTGAGCCCAGAGCCCAAGGTGGGGCTCGAGCCCATGACCCTGAGATCATGACCTGAGCTGAAACCAGGAGTCGGATGCTTAACTGAGCCACCCAGGCACCCCCAAGGGTTTTCATTTATATCAGAATCACAAGATCTTTTCCTTAGGTATTAGAGGGCCAAACAAAGCTAACTCCTGCGAGACCGCCTCATAACCGGAACCATCTGCTGAACTTGTTCTTAAATAAACTTTGTCAAATATCCTTCTTCTGTGGTACTAGCCGCTAAGAATACAAAACTGTGAAGTATAAAAACTCCATTAACAATCGCATAAAATCCCCAAATACTTAGGAATAAATTAAACAGTGCTGTATAAGACACCGTAACACAATGTAGAAGAAAACCAAATTTCTGACGGACGGAGAGCTGATCTGATCTGACCCACTGTGGTCACGGCTAGAATCGACTCTGCCCACAGGTCACTGTGGTCACGGTCAAGCTGTCTGCAGGCTTTCTGAACCAGCCGACCGACACTAGACGTTATAAGGAAAGGCAAGGTCCTAGAATAGCCAAAAATTTTTTTGTAAGATAAGAACATCAGAGAACTTATACTACTGAGTTTTAAGATTTTAAGAATTATTTCAAAGCTCTAGATACCAATTCTAATATTGACATAAGGACAAATCACTGGAATAGAACAGAATCCAGAAAAATCTTACACTTACTTGATTTAAAGAAAAAAAGGTACCAAGATAATTCAAGGCAGAAAAAAAAAAAGAGTCTTCTTAACAAAAGGTACTAGAAACGGGATATTCATAAAGAAAAATACAAATCTGGGCCTTTGTCTCACACCATATGCAAAAAAATAAAGACCTAACTTAAGATCTAAAGCTTCTAGAAGAACACATAAAAGAAAATCTTCATTTTGCAAAAAAAAAAAAAAAAAAAGAAAAAAAATCTGCAAAAGTGACAAAGACCCTTATCTAGAATATACAAAGAATTCTTACAACTCGGTGAGAAGATGGACAATGTTAGAACAGGAAAAGATGTGAAGACACCTCATAAAAGATGTCTGAATGGCAAAAAGCACATGACAAAGGGCTTAACACTGCCAGTCCTCAGAGAAATGCAAACGAAACCCCAGAGACATACTATTCCCTCGGTCACAGTCACAGTCACGGCAACGCCCCGCGTTCAAAGGAGGGACAGTACCGAGCGCTGGGGCACGGGCTGCTGCCGTCCAGCTCTCCTGGATCACTGGATCACTGGTGGCGGTGGAAGAGGACCCGCCTCTCTAGACAACATCTGTGAGTATCTTATCAACGTGGACACGGAGTCACAACAGCACCTCCCGTATTCACCCGAGAGAAATAAAACAATTCCTCGAGCGAAGACACGTCTGCGAACATTCGCACCAGCTTCTGTTCGCCACGGTCCGAACGCTGGAGGGGTGAACGGTCCGGCAGACCCGCACTGTGCACTGTCACTTGGCAGCAAAGACGAGAGGAAGAACACACACCACACCCGGGAGAACCCGAGGTCTAGGAAGCGAAGAGAAAGACCCGAACGCGACCAAGAAGGCAAAACCTGAAGGCGGGGGAGGGCGCCTGGAACTCTCCTCCACTGCGGTGGCAATTATACAGCCGTTAAAATGACTGAATATTCCCAACAGTATAGTCAAAATGAGTGAGTTGTACGGATATTCTAGCTCAATAAAGCCAGAAGGAAAACACTAAAAATTTTAAAAAGAAATTAAGGTGCTACAATGAGAAAGTCGCATGCAATCCTTGCTCTGGAAGAAAAAGGGAAGGAAACCCCTCAGAACTCAGTGAAAACACACAATTCCAAGGTCGCCCAAGGAGCTCCTGACCTCTTGACCATGACTGGCTGACAATGATGGTGGGGGGACTCCCCTCACTCTGCCCCCCGACAATGGTGGGAGAGGAGGTCTCAGCCTGGCAGGCCAGGTGCTGGTGTGAGAACATGGCCTGGAGAGCTCACCCGGAAGGTGGCGGTGGGCACCAAGGGAAAAGGGCACAGGAGGAAGAGAAGCCTGTCTCCGTCAGAGTGCCCCCAGCGAGCCTCAGGACCCGTCCCACCACGGCAGTGCCACTCAGACAGAGAGACCTGCCGCAGGAGAGGGCACCCGGCACAGGTCCCCACCTGGACAGAACATGAAAGAGCCAACTTCCGTCATAACTCCTCTGCATTTCTTACCTTTAGGGTTATAGCAGGTTTCAAAGACATGCAACTGATGGGGGTTGTGTGTGAATGTAAACACCTTAATCATTGAGTCCAAAACCACCACAATTCTGGAAAGAAAAAAAAAATCAGAATTCCTATTCCCAAAAGTGAAACTCAAGCATTTTGTGATTTTTGTTCTTCTCATTTGAAACTTAGAAATGGCCCAAAGAGCACAGACAGAAGGATCATTCTTGAATCAGAGCCCTGAGCAGGCAAGGTCTCTGGAGGTTGGTCACCTACGAGTCCCTGGGGGAGTGGCCGGCGCTGACGGACAAACGGTCCCTCTCCTAAGCACCTGGGTACAGGTGGACTAATGGACCTTCCTGAGGGTTAGGGACATTTTCATCAAATATTTCATCTAGAGTAAGAACCAAGTAGAGTACGTAGAGCAGAAAGTATTTCTTTATACGCTTTTAGATAAATCCAGATAATTTAGCAATGCTAGAAACTGGAAGGTCCTTGGACTTGGCTCCAGGATTTGCATTATTAGGGGGCCCTAACCATCAACATTACTGGAAGTCACAAACCTATCTAAGAATGCAGGTATGACAGCCCCTTATTCCCATTCACCTTGTTCAACATCTCTGCCCCTCCCACATTGGAGTATACGATGTAAATAACAGCAAATTAAAATCCAAATTAATGAAACTCTATCTTGCTGAACTTAACAGTAAAACCTTCTATGTTCTCCTAAACACCATAATGGCAACGGCTAAGAGGAGCCTGCTACTTCCGACAGGTGACAGCGACGCCACCGTCTCGTTAATAAGGAGGCCCCGGGTCTTCCTTTATCTTCCGACTGGTAATAGTTACTGAGGCAGCGCGTGGCAAAGCCAGACTGGGAGCAGGAAGGCTCAAGCCTCGTGTCCTCAGTGGGAACCTGCTGGACAGGGACCATCCTCTGAGGGACTCAGGACCACCAGGGGCTGCGTCCAGGCACCACCAAGCTGCTTCTAAGCGATCCGGGGAAGCCCGTAAAACGCACACCTTCTTTGCAGCCATACGGAGAATGCCATGACCTTTGGGTCGTAAACTACAATCACCACATTGGAAGACATGATTTTCCCAAACGCGTCTCTTCCTTCGATATGAAAATATCTCAGCCGTCTTCAGAGAAATGGACTATTCCACTTTAAAACAAAGACAGCAAACCTACCGATCTCGCCGCAGCTTCACTGCTTTGACTTCCGTAGAAAATTCTATTTCAATGACAGTCTTCTTTTTCAGGTCATCCCAGATCATCACTGCAATTTCAGAGAGAACTTACGGGCACAGCAGTGCACAGGCAGCGGGGCCTCGCAGAAGTGTCCTGACCTCACGGGTCTCTGACCGGCGGGAGGTGCTGCTCTCCCACTGCCTGGTCTCAGACCCGAGGGACCTGGGCGGCCCGCCACTCGCTGGGGTGTCTCCGAGAGCCGAGCGCCCCCCGCCCCCCGCCCGGCTCTTCCCGTCCAGCACCCCGGCCCGGTCTCCCCGCTGCCCCGCGCGCTCCTCCTCTCTGCCAACCTCGCCTAGATTTGGGGCGAACTTCTCCCCACCCCTCTTTCCTCGGTTCCACCTGCCTGAGCCAAAAGCAGGCCTGACCACAGCTCCTCCCGGAGTTCTAGAGACACACCTGGATCAGGTAAAAAAAAAAGAGAGGCTTCCGTGTTAATGGGCGAAAGCCAGGGCTGGGGACTTCTCAGCCCCAGCCTGACCGTTCTTGCTCGTCCGTCCCATGAGCCGCGCGCGCTGCTAGCACACAAAGCAGCGGTCACCGCACCCCAAGGGCTGAGAACACTTAGCCTGAGGACGAGGATGGCCGCACTGAGCTGGGGGACAGGTGTGGGGACTGGGGTATCAGACATGCTCTACCTTCTGCACCTTTCTCTTACAACGCTAAGGGGCCGTGAGGTCACGGAACGTAAGCTTCCCCAGCAGGCCATGGCTAGGGGCCCCAGGGTAGAAGGCGATCAGTGTCTCCCCCAAAGGTCCTGACACCGTGACCACCACGATTCCTGGAGGTGGGGTTCTGGGGTAAGTTTTGCCACAATGGACTCGGTGACCTCCATTTCAAATCAAGGGATAACAACACCTACGAGAACTAACAAACTTTTATGGAATTATTTACTATTGAAGAGATTAAAATTTATAACCATTCAAAAACGGAGCAGACTTCTGTTGTCACCCCTTTAAAATGCCATCTTCGATAAATCTCTTTTCATTCCCAAAGCGGGCTCCCCTCAAAGTGCCCGGGAGCGCCAGAATGTCAGTACGTGGGGCGGGACCTCAGTCCATGGTCCCCTCACTGAGACAATAACCCGCCTGGCAGAGGACACGTACACTCGACCCTGTAAAGCAGCTCGAAAGTAAGCTTCTGCAACCTAACACCACAGAGTCTGCCATTCAGAACAAACTTATACGGGCCCCGTCCAGAGAGAATCCCAAGAGGAGCCACGTCAACAGTGTCGCAAATCTGAGTAAACTCGATTTTCAGAAATTTCTGGAAGTAGCATGACAGAGCCCCAGAACCAGCAGCTCAAATTCTCACTCACAAAAGGAAGGTGACCAGACACAATGCCACGGACAGTGAGAAAAAGCCATGGACCCAGGTGACCTTCAGCTCCCCGTGGTCCCCATGGGCTGCGGGCTGCCATCCTGGTGTGCTGGAAATTCTACATACACACCCAGGATTTGGCATGTCTGCCTTTTACTACAGTTCCTGATAGCAAAAGGTAGATTTGGTAATTCTAGAATTCTCCTCCCGCCATCCTCTAAGCTCCTACGTAAGAGGAAGTCTTGGAGCTCTGCCTGAACAGCTCTGTGGGCTCGGCCGGAACCTGCCCATCGCGCTGGGACGACCAGTCTCCTCTGGTCTCCTTCTACTGTCCTCCACAAACCAAAGACACAACTTCTTCACATTTCAACGCCGTGTCTTAATTTGTAACTATTAAAATAGAGTAAATTTGGGGCGCCTGGGTGGCTCAGTGGGTTAAGCCTCTGCCTTCGGCTCAGTCATGATCCCAGAGTTCTGGGATCGAGCCCCGCATCGGGCTCTCTGCTCAGCGGGGAGCCTGCTTCCTCCTCTTGCTCTGCCTGCCTCTCTGCCTACTTGTGATCTTTCTCTGTCAAATAAATATATAAATAATCTTTAAAAAAAATAAATAAATAAAATAGAGTAAATTCAAGTAGTAATTTTGACGTTACTGAAAAACCATGGTGCCACCGGAAGGGCCGGGCTCCCGACTTTCTTTCCTCATCAGTGATCACTAACACGCGTCACGGCAAAGACGGACCCCGGCTGCAGGACTGGTGCCCGCCCCCAAGCAGCAGGGGAAAGGAATTCTAAGTAGGCTCCACACTCAGCATAAAGCCCAGTGTGGGGCTCAAACCCACGACTCTGAGATCAAGCACCAGATGCCTAACCAACTGAGCCTCCCTGGCATCCCCATCCCTGCACTCTGAGCACGGTGGCCTCTATGTCACTTCTGGACGACCTCTTTCTGAACTCCCAAGCCACAGGCTCTGCTGGCAATGTGCCAGACAGCAACCCAGGCTTTCTGCCCTTTAGCCTTGTTTGTAACAAGCTGGAGGGGTCCATGCACACCACCGCGGGCAGTTCGACTCCCCAAGCCCACTCACGCTGTCTGCCAGACTCCTCCCAGAGCTGCAAGCCAGGGCCCTAGGGCCTACCAAGGGTCATCCAGGACTCTACACCTTTCCATGCTCACCTGACTCCCCCTTGCCACACGGTCTCATGCAGACCTCTAGCTCATCCTTACACCCAAAGGCACCTCCTGGAACCTTCCCTTCCTGCCCAATCTAGAAAGAGAGCTACCCACACCCTCCCTTCATCCCCACTCAGGAACCGATCACCAGTGGGTTCCAGCCTCACGGTCCTCCTGGGCTGGGCTCACCAGCACTTGACTCGGACAGTCCCACTTCTCTCTCCCTATCCCTCCCTGTGAATAAGGGCTCCCACTCTGCCATTTCCAGTCTCACACACTGTCTCCAAACTAGAACATTCCTAAGCCAGAACAGGACTGTTCTGACCACACCCTCAGCCAGTATGCAAGACCCCCTGGGTCTGTCCTCACCCACCGCCGCCGCCATCCACCTGCCCCTCTCCTGGTGTCACACCCTGCTTTCTTTCCCCCAGCACACGCCTGGCTTTACAGTATGAAGTACAGGCCGCAGTTAGTAAAGTTTGTTTCTCCCTTACTTTAAAAGCCAGACCTTTTACACAACAATCTCTCCGATCACCCAGAGACTTATATACTCACACCAAGAACAATACTCTTAAACCCAGAGCTGACATGCTTTTCTGTTCTACGTGACAGCGAAATCGATGTTTCTGCGAGTCCATGGCTCTCAGTAGGAAAAATACCCTTCCTAACCCTCGCTTTAAAATGAACACATAACATTTATGAAACCAACCCACAGGTGGGTACTCAGAACAAAATGGGGTCCAGAGGCATGGCACGGCCCCGTTTAGCCAACAGTAATTGAAAAGCACATGCTTTACGTTGATGGGAACAGGTGACCCTTGCTGCACACTTTTTCTCCTGTGGACACCAGAGACAAGACTTTCTCTCTGGATGCCTCTTGTTGGTGACGGGTCCTTCATACCCCACAGGGCCACCAGGGAAGAGCAAATGGAGCCGCAAACACCAAGATGCTCTAGAAAGTCCCACATGTCACAGCATGGGAGGCAGGACCATTAAGCCCACCATCACTTTACCTTTGTTGGGGGGGTACTTCGGCTTTTTCCCACCACCGACTAAAGCTAAATAGTTGCAGCGAAATAACATCTCAACGTGGCCAACTCCGCCTTCCAGAAATTCTGAAATGAAATTGAAAAAAAATTAGTATGTATATTTTGCCATTTAAATATAGAAAAAAGGGGAAACGTAACACCCGGCATTTGACTTTAATCCGCAATCTATAAGTGACCGCCATCGGCAATGAGACGGCTGGCTGGCTGGCTGGGAGAGAGCTTTGGACTTTCCTCAGCAGCCCGTCCTCCCGAGCTGTGTTTTCGGGTATAAATGCTGAACACCCAGCACCCTACAAAGCCGATGTACCAAATGTATGAAATACCTAAAGTCATATTTTAAGGGGTAGCCAAAATCTCTAAGCTCTAAGAAAGCATGCTAAATGTGGGTGGCTCACTCGTTAAGCGTCTGCCTTCACCTCAGGTCATGATCTCAGGGTCCTGGGATCGAGCCCCACGTAAGGCTCTCTGCTTGGCGGGAAGCCTGCTTCTCCCTCTCCCACTCCCCCTGCTTGTGTTCCCTCTCTCGCTGTCCTTCTATCAAATAAATTTTTAAAAAAATCCTTAAACACCTCTTCCACTGGCTTGAAATGCTCAAAGATGCTGGTGAATTAACTTAAGAGGAAAACCTCCGCAGATTTCCAGACGTCCTCCATGACAAAAGGAGGACAAACTGCTCACTGGGGAAGGCAATGGGAACCTGGTGGGAAGTTTGGGGCTCAGAGATGCAAACCCCACTCTGAATGGTTTCTGTTGCAGAGCAGGACCAGTGTGCACCCTGTTCTCACTAGCTCTGCACCCTGGTCAGCAGTGACCGGAGCTCACCGCCCAGGAAGGGCACAGCAAAGGGCAAGTGAGGAAGCAAAACCTCTGAAAGTTAGAAGTTAACAGGAGACCCGTCACAGCCCTTCCAGAGAGTTCCAAAGTTCATCAGCTGGCTCCACGGGAACTGCAAAATTCAGGGCCTCATAGAAACACCAGAAAGGACTGACTATCCCCTTGACCAACACGGGATTGAACCACACGGGTCCACATTTATGCAGACTTTTTTTCAATAAATATAGCCTGATACCGTAAATGTATTTTCTCTTAAAGATTTTCTCAGCAGTATTTTATTTTCTTGAGCTTACTTTATCATATGAACACAGTATATGATACGCATTACATACAAAACGTGTTAACTCTTATCAATAAAGCTTCCAGGCAACACCACGCTATTAGCAGTCAAGTTGTTGTGGAGTCAAAAGTCATACATGGGTGTGCCTGGGTGGCTCAGTGGGTGAAGCGTCTGCCTTTGGCTCGGGTCATGATCCCGCGGTCCTGCGATGGAGCCCCAGGTCGGGCTCGCTGCTCCACAGGGAGCCTGCTTCTCCCTCTCCTTCTCTCTCTGCCCTTCCCCTTCTTGTGCTCTCTCTCACTCATTCTCTCGCAAATAAATGAATTAAAATCTTAAAAAAAAAAAAAAAAGCCACATGTGGATTTTTAGCTGCAGGGTGGGAAGAGTGGGTTAGTGTGATCGCTCCCAATTCCTTGTTGTTCAGGGTCAAGAGCAATGTTGTTCATGTAAACATCTGGGGGTCTTTCTTCCAGTGTTTTCTTTCAGATAAAACCCTTTAGGTATAATTAATGAATCAAACAGTACTCGTCTGTATAAAATGAACACATTTTGCCAAATTACCTGACAAAAAGATTCTACCAACTTCAACTGTACCACCGAGGTCATGAAACGGCCACGGAATAGTCTGCTTCTCCACAGCCAAGCCAAAGCTACAAGCTACCATGTAACACCCCCCAGCCCTACAATCCACTCACTCCCTCCAGCTCGCACGCTTCCCGCTTCTCTCCAGTCCCCTCGTCCCGGACATGCTGGGGTGGGCACAAGAGCATGCAGTCCATTAGACAGAATGAGGACAAAGGCCCCCAACACACCATCACGTCAGGCATGCCGCTGGACTGGGTCATGTCAGGCACTGTGCACGACAGGTTAGCTCTTATTTCCAGAAGCCCGTCTTATGCAGGACTGTGTCCCTAGCCCCAGCGCAGCACCGGACACCGGAGGCTCCCAGCCACCGCCCCGTGGGCTCGGGAACAGGCTGCCTTCACCAGCGCCCCACCTCAGTCGTGTGCTGCTCCTTCTCGGTCTCTGCGTCGTCTCTCTGCTTCCCCACATTTGGCTGCCAGCGTCACATGTGTGAGCACTGGTCATGTGGAGGGAAACACGGGTGATGCGAAGACAGGAAAATGCCTCTGAACCCCTCTGCCCACCTTGCAGGCTGTGCCAGCTCACTGAGCTAAACGAGTTCTAATCACCTCTGCACCACGGAGGGCTGTATTTTTAAATGAAAAGTGAAATTTTTTAAAAAAGTGAAATTAACTTATGAGTATTTCTTGGGTTTCTATAATCACCGGGTATCCTACTTTATCCAAATGTA
Organism: Eira barbara; assembly: GCA_020311275.1. NCBI lineage: Eukaryota > Metazoa > Chordata > Mammalia > Carnivora > Mustelidae > Eira > Eira barbara. The sequence continues at coordinate 435,392 of JAHRIG010000102.1, read as the reverse complement.
TCGTTCCTGAACCTTCTTCCTAGCATGTGCACAGATGTGAATCTGAGTCCTACGCCTGGACCCCACAGCATCACCGTGAACCGCAGACAGGCCACCATTCCAGACAGTCTTCCCCAGGGCCCCACGGCTTTCCTGGAGCAGAGGAGAGCTGCAAACCCACCTGAGGTGTGATTAAGACGCAGGACCCTCAGCCTGGGAGGGAGTCGGGAGAACGCTGCCTCCAATGGCTCCCAGTCCCTGCCGGCGGTGGGTGCACCCGCGAGAGGCAGCTCACGTCCAGTCCCACCTACTCAGTGCCACAGCCACACGGGACATAACAGGGCTGACAGCCCGGATCTGGGGGTGACCCAGCAAGCAGAGAGGCACACTTCCTTCCTCCTCATTTAGGAAAGCAAACCGCAAGATAAAATAGGAACCAGATCCAGTCTGTTTTCCGGCACATTTTAAGTTGCCAGAAACGCAAAAGCAGACCAACCTACAAGCACGCAGGGGCGGACTGCTTAAAATACACCATCAAGAAGCACAATGCTGCCCCGCCATGACCCTTTTCAAACTCACTCCAAGCTAAGCTTAGGGACAGACTTCCCCAGACACCGTTCAGCTGAGCAGCAAGAGGAAAGAGTACTTGCCCTCAGCGCGAGAACGACAAACCCTTCTGGAACTTAGACTTTTAAATGCCTCTTCTCCAACGTATATTTTCTTAGTTTATTTATTTATGAGAGAGAGAGTGTGTGTGTGTATGTGAGAGAGAGAGAGTGCACACGCAAGCAAGGAGGGAGTGGGACAGGGAGAGGGAGAAGCAGACTCCCCGCCGAACAGGGAGCCCGATGCAGGACTCCATCCCAGGACCCCAGGATCATGACCTGAGCTGAAGGCAGACACTCAACTGACTGAGCCACCCAGGCACCCCTAACATATTTTTAGAAGAAATCCTCAATTTGTTATAAACATTTCATTAATTAGGAAATAGCTGTCAACATATTGCTAATGACTCAACTTCAAAGTAACTCCTAAAATTTCTGGGCCAATTTAAATAAAAAGTATTTGCAAGTCCAACTGTTTCAAGGTATTTTGTCACTATTCATCCATATAAAGCAGAGTTGTCTTAATTCACTAAGCAACCAAAAAAATAAGTAAAAGTCAGCCTGCTATAAAAGTCAGACTCCTATCACAGCCCACAGTGCTCACTGGCCCACTGAGAGCACACGGCTGCTGGGCTGACAGGTTAGGAAGGCACAAGCTAACGCAGCACTCAGTACTCGGGCCCAGCTCTAATCTAGGTGTTTTCGGCATTCTAATTCACTGATCTTCACGATAATCTTAGGAGGTAGACAGTTATCACCTTTCTTTTACACAAAGAAAGTGAGGCCAAGAGAAGGGGAGGCACTTGCCCAAGGTCACAGAGCAGCCTGGCAAGGGGGCAGAGCCAGATCCCTCCCCAACAATGTGGGCCGAGAACCTGAGCGCTTAACTACCAGCTACTCTGTGTGCCTCTAATGAACCCACGTTACACACCTCGATTTGCAAAGTCAACCCCTACACGTAAAGCACCAGTTACTGCTCTCAACCCCTGGGCTGCGGCGCAAACACTGCATCTGACAAAGGAGTTCCGCTGCCAAAAAGACTTATGAAAGCCCCTGACACTGGGTCACTAGTTGTTGCAATGGAAGGGGGCTGCTGGGTGGAGTACTGAGACGTACAGACAAGGAACAGTCCCAGCATCAGAAAACAGAACTTGTGCACTGAATAAAGACCAAAAGCGCAACAGCAGCAAGGCAAAGGGTGTCCCCATTTTCTATGACTCATCTGAGACTGGTTGTCTGTCGGCAGCGCTTTATTCTCCCAGCAAGCAGAGAGAGCAGGAAACACCAAAAGTGTAAGAAAAATACCTTGGAGTAAAAATAAATTGAAAAAATTCTACCTGTAACATTTACCAATTTTTCCTGTCAAATGCCAAAAGGATCACCATTATTTTAGTATTACCAAGAGGAGTCCTGATTCCACTGGAGAAGCTTCTGAAAACTTGTATTCCCCGAAAACGTAACTTAAAACACTGAGATATGTAAACAGAAGCAACTACAACTTACTGCTACAGACAGTATTTTTTTTTTTTAAGATTTTATTTATTTGACAAACAGAGATCACGAGTAGGCAGAGAGGCAGGTGGGGGGGTGGGGAGGGTTAGCAGGCTCCCCACTGAGCAGGGAGCCCGATGCGGGGCTCAATCCCAGGACCCTGATATCATGACCCGAGCCGAAGGCAGAGGCTTAACCCACCGAGCCACCCAGGTGCCCCTACAGACAGTATTTTCTAAGTGGTCATTTATCAAGAGTCAAGAGTCCCACATACTGACTTACACCCATCACTTGAGTCCTCTACAGCTTCACATTCAGCAGGGAGAGAACGGCTCGCACCAACTACCCCGAGCTCTCTCGCGGCAGCCAGCGAGAACTGAGAACGTGGCCAAGATGCAGGATGCTTCAAAGTCCACATCCCCCGGAGAAATCAGAGCCGGGCCACATCCACTGGATCACCCCTGCACCCCGTCTAGGCCGGCACAGGGCCATGAACCTATTTACTTCTTGAAACCAGCACCCTGTCTCCACCAGCTGTGGAATAAAATGCAGATTCTCTGAAGTCTGGAAAAAGGGAGGAGCTAGGAAATGTCAACTACTCTTACCTTGTTTCTCTTTTTCTTTTAGCGGATCGGTGTTATAGACTCGGAATCCGTTTTCCATCCCACATGCAAAGCATCCTAAAGCGTGAGAGACAGAAACATTAATCGCTGCAGTGGGACCTCAGCTGAGGGCGCCAGGGCCCGAAACAGCAAAAACAAGGGGTCTGGAGAAAACAGCCTTTCCTGAGAGCTCCTGCAGATGCCCCGAGCACCGGGGTGTGGCCTGCTCATGCCCCAGCTCCCCTCCTCAGGGCTGCTACTCAATGACGTGCACGACCTGGCACAACGTTCTCGGTCACCTAATGTGAAAAAGAGCCCTTGGAGTCACTCCAACTTCCTCCTGCAGGGCCTTTCTCTGGCACTGCTGAAGGCCAGCTCTGCCTGAACACTTAATTCCCTGAGAGGGCTTCACCAGCTACCTCCACAAGCCATTCTGCCACCGCACACTTCCCTCCATACCTGCCTCTTGCTAACACTCGCCACTGGCATCCCCACTCCCAACACATGTCTCGAGTGCTGTGTGTCAGACACCCAGACCTGGAGCAGCAATGACAGAACAAGAAAGTCCAAGACAGTCACGAGTGACCCATCCCAGCAATTGTGGACACAGCAGACCACGGCAGGGAGGAAAGGGCTGCTGCATGCAGCGTGGCCTTCCAGAAAGTGGCCTGAGGTCTCCCATGACCTCCTCCCACCTGTGAACAAGCCTAACCTTGAAGCCCCAGTCACGGTCACACAGCAGGTTGTTAACAGTCCAATTAACATCCACCGGAACAGCCAAAATGGCGGGAAATGCCAAGTATGAAGCAGGTCTGGAGGCATGGGGACTCTGACCCTGCTGGCGGCTGCCAAACCGGTGCCCCCACCCCGGCGCACTGTCTGCGGGATCTAGCACAGCGGGCGGCTCTACTCCTGGACGCTCGCGCCTTACAGAAACAACAACAGCAAAGGTGTCATCAGAATGTTTACAGCAGCCCTACCACAGCCTAACAGCCAAAAACTGGGAACGCACCCAAATGCCCCCCAACGGCAGACTGAATTAATCGTGACACAGTCACACAAAAAACCACCATGCGTCACGGAGAATGATCTACAATACTCGGCAATATGGAAAACGTCTCACAAACGTGATGTTGAATAAAAAAGCCAGGAACAAAAGTAAAGTACAGAGACAGGCAAAACGAAACTACACCACTGGTAAGGCTGGACAGGGCAGTGACTGGAAGGAGCACAGGACGGCCAGGTGTGTTCAGGCTGGAAAACTCATCAAGCTGAACACTCTTCTGGGGCACGCACACTTTTCTGGAAGTACAGCAGCCTTCACCAAAAAGAAGGAAAGGTATTATAAACGCCAAAGGTCGGCAACCACTCTCTTAAGAAGTCTAGGCATCTGTCTGCAACAACGTGGATGGAACTAGAGAGTACTGTGCTGAGCGAAATAAGTCAATCATAGAAAGACAATTATCATATGATCTCCCTGTTATGAGGAATTTGAGAGGCAGGGCAGGGGCGTCATGGGGGGAAGGGAGGGAAAAAATGAAACAAGGTGGGATCGGAGGGAGAAAAACCATAAGACTTTTTTTTTTTTTTTTAAGATTTTACTTATTTATTTGACACAGAGAGAGATCACAAGTAGGCAGAGAGGCAGGTAGAGAGAGAGGGGGAAGCAGGGTCCCTGCTGAGCAGAGAGCCCGATGCGGGGCTCAATCCCAGAACCCTGGGATCATGACCCGAGCCGAAGGCAGAGGCTTAACCCACTAAGCTACCCAGGCGCCCCAGTGTAAACATAATTTTTACATGCGCTGAGAAATAAAAATATTCATTTGACTCGGTTTATTTTGACAGTCTCTCTAGCGCAGTGGTCTGGAACCGAACCTGCAGTATGTCTGAGGTGTGTGTGTACAGATTACTCACAAACGGCCCATATGCAAATACTACCACCACCTCCCACCCCCGCCCCTGTCCCACAGCTACAGGGAAGTGTGCCAAGGACAGCAGTCTATGGCCTCAGGTCTCGGTCCAGGCAGAATAAGCAAGTGTATAAAGGATATACACAAAAAATGTGAGTTTCCCAAGGGAATAGAAAGAAAAATTATAGAAATGTATATCTCAACACTCAAGAGTCTCAAAAACCATCGTGCCAATTATTTTTAGAAGATATAAGTTTGAACATTTAAAATTATGACTAGGGGCACCTGGGTGGCTCAGTGGGTTAAACCTCGGCCTTCGGCTCAGGTCATGGTCTCAGGGTCCTGGGATCGAGCCCCACATCAGCCTCTCTGCTCAGCGGGGAGCCTACTTCCCCCTCTCTCTGCCTGCCTCTCTGCCTGCTTGTGATCTCTTTCTGCCAAATAAATAAATAAAATCTTTAAAAAAAATAAATAACTGGGGCACCTGGGTGGCTCAGTGGGTTAAGCCTCTGCCTTCAGCTCAGGTCACGGTCTCAGGGTCCTGGGATCGAGCCCCGCATCGGCCTCTCTGCTCAGCGGGGAGCCTGCTTCCCTCTTCTCTGTCTCTCTGCCTACTTGTGATCTGTCAAATAAATAAAATCTTTAAAAAAAATCAGTATAACTAAAACCAAAATGTAATAAATTCAACTACCCATTATAAATTTATAGGGAATTAACCTAAGGGTAACCAGAAGCTAAAGTATAAAGGCATATTTTTTTCCTTCAAAAACTAACTTGGTGGCTCAGTCAGTTAAATGTCTACCTTTGACTGGGGTCAGGATCCTGGGGTCCTGGAATCCAGCCCCATGTCGGGCTCCTTGCTCAGTGGAGAGTCTGCTTCTCCCTTTGCACCCCACCCCCCACCAAGGCTTGTGCTATGTCTCAAATGGAAGAATAAAATCTTAAAAAAAAAAAAAGACAAAACCACTAACTTTACTTTTTTTTAAATATTTGACAGAGAGAGATCACAAATAGGCAGAGAGGCAGGCGGGGTGGGGAGCAGGCTCCCTGCTGAGCAGAGAGCCTGATGCGGGGCTCGATCCCAAGACCCCGAGACCATGATCTAAGCCAAAGGCAGAGGTTAACCCACTGAGACACCCAGGCGCCCACCCCCGACTAACTTTAGTTACAATTTGTTAAAATGAAACGAGCTGGGCTTACAGAAGGGTATTTTTCAGACAATTGAAATGTCCTCTTTTAAGAACCACAGCTGTATTTTATTTATTTCTTGAGAGAGGGAGAGAATCCCAAGCAGGCTCTGCTGGATCTCATGACCACGAGATCACCACTCAAGCCGAAACCAAGAGGCGCATGCCCAACTGACTAAGCTAGAGAGGTGCCCCACGCAGCTCTATTTCAAAAACAACCTTTCAGGGGCGCCTGGGTGGCTCAGTGGGTTAAGCCTCTGCCTTCGGCTCAGGTCATGATCTCAGGGTCCTGGGATCGAGCCCCGCATCGGGCTCTCTGCTCAGCAGGAAGCCTGCCTCCCTTCCTCTCTCTCTGTCTGCCTCTCTGCCTACTTGTGATCTCTGTCTGTCAAATAAATAAATAAAATCTTCAAAAACAACCTTTGAGGGCGCCTGGGTGGCTCAGTGGGTTAAAGCCTCTGCCTTCAGCTCGGGTCATGATCCCAGCGTCCTGGGATCAAGCCCCGCATCAGGCTCTCTGCTCAGCTGGGAGCCTGCTTCCCTTCCCCTCTCTCTGCCTGCCTCTCTGCCTCCTTGTGATCTGTCAAATAAATAAATAAAATCTTTAAAAAAAATCTTTGATAAAACCTTTATAAACATATTATAACCTTCATTGGTTTCTTAAATAATCAGCATCATTTTGAGCCTAGAATACTATACTGAAGCTTAATTCAAAGATTCCTCACTCAGCATCAAGGCAGGTATCATAAGAATGATTCTCTTGCATTAAATGACTTCAAGACACTAAACTGTTTGCTTTTCTAAACACAGAAAGTATCACCAGTTTTTATGGTTACCTCTTCCCTCCCTTACTACTGGCTAGCCATCTCTTTCCACTGAAAACATATTAGTTTTTCAAAGATTTTGTTTATTTATTCATGGAGAGTGGGGGAGAGAAGCAGACTCCCCACCAAGCAGGAAGCCCGACATGGGGTTTGACCCCAGGATCATGACCTGAGCCAAAGGCTGAAATATGCTGAAAACATTTCTTAAGGAGTTGTTCAATCACTGTTAATTCCTTAAAGAGCTCTCAATTATTATTAAACCCATTAAAAAACCTACTGGCAGGTGCCTGGCTGGCTCAGTGGGTTGAGCCTCTGCCTTCGGCTCAGGTCATGATCTCAGGGTCCTGGGATCGAGCCCCGCATCGGGCTCTCTGCTCCGCGGGGAGCCTGCTTCTCCCCTTCTCTCTCTCTGCCTGCCTTTCTGCCTATTTGGGATCTCTCTCTCTCAAATAAATAAATAAAACACCTTACTGGACCTCCTCTAGTAATCAAACCCCAAAGTGTTCAGCTACGTAATTGCCCAATATCCAACATCTGGCCTCAGACTCATACCTCACTCATAACATGTTCTCCCACAATCCGTGCAGTCCCGCCCAACCCAAATCACCTTCTGTGGCTCAGCACCCACACCTGTCCCAAATCTTCTCCAGGGCTAACTGCCACCTCCTCCGAGAGCCCTTCCATGACCTCAAAGACTGGAAGGAAACTTGCCCTCCTCCAACGACGTGACCCTCCTAAGCCTAACCCGCTCGCCTCTTTCCACCTGCCACCTTGCTCTCCCCAGCTCTCCTGTGACACCACAATCAGCACCTGCGGGCAGGCTGGACCGATCCCTCCGAGCACAGCACAGAGTCAACGCAGGCCAAACACAGCCAGGCACCCCCCCCCCCCGCCCCCGTCCGTTTAAAACCGTTTCCACAAGGCGGACCCTACAGCACCACCGGGATTCTCCCCAAAAACGAAACTTCCAAAGCGGCCATGTGAAAGCTCTGCAAGTCTGTCCCTGAGCCGCAGCGACCACCCCTTCCCCCGCGGGAAGCCGGTAACCCTGCCGGGGAGAGGCCGCCCTGCGCCCCGGGCCTCCCGCCCCCTCCGCTCCCGCATCCAGGGGCCTCGGCTGGAGTCCGATACGAGAAAACAAAACGCGCTTCCCCCAGCCAAGTCCTTCGAGGTCCGGACACAAGAGGGAAAAACGCGAGGGGAGTTCAGGGGCCCCTCCTCACCAGCGAGGACCCGCACCCCGCTGGCCCCCCGCCCGCGGCGTCTGCGTGCGCAGCGGGAGACAGACTCAGGGTTTCCGACGCCGCCGGAGGCCCTCGGCGAGCGCCGGAGAAGCAGCGGCCCCCGAGCTAGGCCGTGGGAAGCCCCACGTCGCGCACCCGGCGAGAGCCCGCGCAGTAGGCGGACCGAGTGGGGGCGGCCGTCGCCCGGGAGCTCCAGAAAGTCCGAGGCGAGGGACCCGCCCCGACCTCGGCCCACATCCCCCGCCCGAGCGGGAGCGGCGCCGGGAGGGCCGGGGCGCGAGGCCAGGACGAAACTGAGGGCGGCACGGTCAAGGGCCGCCTTGAGGGGAGGGGACCGGGTGAGGTGCGGAGGGGCCGGGTCGGGGGGCGTCCGGCGGGGGGAGGCGGGCCGGGTCGGGCAGTGTCAAGGCAAGGGCCCGGTCGGGGGGCGTCTATGGAGGGACCGGGCCGGGTCCGGAGGCTTCGGGGGAGGGGCCGGGTCGGGTTGAGGGGCGTCCGGGGGTGGGGAGCCGGGCCGGGTCGGGGGGCGTCTATGGAGGGACTGAGCCGGGTCCGTGAGGCTTCGGGGGAGGGGTCGGGGGGCTTCCGGGTCGGGGCCGGGCCTGGTGGGGGGGCTTCCGGGGAGGGGCCGGGTCGGGTCGGGGGGCGTCCTGGGGAGGGCAGGCCCGGGCGGGGGGCTCCGGAAGAGGCCGGAGGGAGGCCCGGGCGCGCACAGGGGCTCCCTCACCGTGGTCCTGGTTGAAGCCGGCATAGAGCAGCCCGTTGCCATGGGGGTTACACGGCAGGAGGTTCATGGTGCCGCCGCGAAGAGTCCGCTGCTCCTCAGCGCCGCATGCCCTCGGGGAGGCCGGACACTGGGGTCCAGTCGGTCCTGCCGAGGCCGCCGCGCCGGAAGCGAGGGGCGGACGTGCGTGCGCGCGCAGCCAGGGAGCCGCGGATCGCCGAGCTCATCAACCTGGGCCCGGCCGGGAGCGCCGAGAACGTCACGTGCGCGGGGGCGGGGCCCGCGCGGAGGGAGGCGGGCGCGGGAGGCGGGCTTGGAGTAGAGGGGCGGGGCATGACGGCAGCGGGCGGGGCGGGTGTGGGACGGAGAAGCACCTACCGGGTCAGAAGCGACCGGAGGGCAAGCCACCCGGACACCGAACCCGGGTGCGCTTCAGAGGCAGCCGCGCCCCACCCCCGCCCCTCGCGGGCGGGCAGGGCCCATCGCCCCATATATAACTAGAGCCCCCCCAGGAATCATGGAAATGAGAGACTTTTTCTTATTTTTAGTTGATTGAAAAGATGACTATTTAAAATAGTAACAAGACATGGTAGGGTTTTTTAAGTAAAATGTACACAAAAACAGAAAAATGGTTGGAAGTGAGGAAGTGGAAGTATGTAGAAGTGTAGAGGGCCCCGGGGCGGGGGGGGGGGGGGGGGGGGGGCGGGGGGGGGGGGCCCGGACACACAGCCCTCCCTCCCGGGACACACAGACCCCACAGGACACACAGTCCCCCTCCCAGGACACATAGACCCCCATCCTGGGACACAGGACTCACAAGCCCCCCTGGACACACAGCCCCCCTCTCAGGACACAGCCTCCCCCCAGGACACACGGGACACACAAGACCCCTCCCAGGACACACAGCCTCCCGGGATACACAGCTCCCTCTCCCAGGACCCACAGACCATCCCCTCGGGGGACAAAGTCTGGACTTTCGGGCCCAGAGCAGCTGGACTGTGGTCCTACTCCAACATGAGTGGCCACAGAGACCAGAGTGGTGGCCCTATGAGCCTCTACTTAGACAGTCCTCTGGTATCTCCCTCACAGTCCCCTGTCCTATTTTCCCCTTGTACCTGGACACCCACAGTCCAGGCGGCATCCCTTCCCGCCCCTCCTACTGTCCTCTCCTCCCACCTGCACCCTTGGTCTGCTGACTCACCCTACAAGGTGACGACCTTTCTGCCCTGGTGCCCTGGGGTCTGAATTTCCCCATGCACCCCGTGCTGGCAGAGTCGAGTAACTCAATTCCCATATGTGGGGGGAATCTCGGGCTGGGGGCCCGTGGTTTGGGACGGGGGCCAGGACTAATCACAGACTCACAGACCTGGGACTCTTCACCGCAGTCCACGGACTTGGAAAGAACCCTAGTGCTGGAGAGCCTTGCCCCAGCTGCGCACAGGCTCTTGTGGTCACCAAAGTGGGCACTCGGGGGAATGAGAGTCTGAGCCCTTCCTTTGGTCCGGGGCCTCCTGAGGTCCTATCCCACCGCAGGTCCTTCTGTGACAGTAGCCAGCTGGGCGTGCTGGTGAGGGGGCCCCTTGCCACAGTCACTCTATCTTAACCCCAGAAGCTCAAAGTTGTACCCCCCTGGAATGGGTTGACTGGTGACCCCCAGAGATATGCCTGCCCAGAACCTGTAACCCTACTTAGAGAAGCTTTGCAGATGTGAGTAAGGGTCCCAAGATGAAATCACCCCGGATCGACGATGAGCTTTAAACCCATGGCGAGTGTCATCCTTAGTGGAAAAGAAAAGGGAGAAGACGGGGAAATGGCCACTTGATGGGAAGGCTGAAATTGGTGCCGTGTGCTGGTAACTGCAGTCGCCCCCAGGCACCGAAAGAGGCCTGGGAGGGCCCCCCCAGGGCCCCCAGATGGTGAGGACTTGGGTGTTCCTTGGAACCATTTCTGGCAGCCCTAGGAAGCCAGCACAGCCCGTTGATAGTTGACCTGTCTTTGAGCAGATGATGGGAGAAGTGGCTCAAAATGAGTGCCAGGCTCCTTGCTGACTCCCTCCCCAGGTTGGGGGGGGGAGGCATGTCCTCCCCCTTGGCACACAGACTGGAGCTTGAGCCAGGGACGGAGGGCATGGGCATTACATGTGTTCCCTCTTAATGCCCAGCTTCCTATTTGTTTATTTTTTTTCCAGTTTCCTATTTGTAAGAGGAAAATCACATCCAGTGTGTTAACACAGGCCACAGAGAGAAATGCTTCGCAGAATCTCACAATGCCCCGTGTGTCCCTGTGAGCCAAGGAGGGTCTCTACAGGGGATGGGCTACTCCGCAAGGTGTCCGTGTCTATTATGGGTTATCAAGGGTTTTCAGACAAGGGTGGAAATACTGCCAGCCCAGGACCCAGCTGAGCCTCTGCTCAGAGAGCCCTGGGCCCCCATGCCAGGGCAGAGAACTTGCCAGGTACCTGCCAGCCTGCTTCCATGAAGCCACCCCATTACCTACCACTGACTGGTCTGCCCCTGCCTGGCTGACGTGTCCGCTGATCATCCTGTGCCGAAACTCTGCTCAGCCTCATCCAATGCCTCAGTTGGCCAAGGGCCTCCAGTAGCTCAGCACAGTGAGGACAGTCCCTGAAGAGGCTGGGCCCTGGCGGAAGCAAGCCCTGGGAATGTGTGCTGGGAGTGAACCGGGTGAGCACCAGGTGTGGCCCCCCCCCCCCCCCCCCCCCCCACCACCGGGGCCAGGCGCCAGCCCTCCTGGCTGGGACCTCCTCCACCTGCCGATTTGCAGCAGGAGGACTCCCTCCCTCGTCCCCTAGCACTCGCTTTAATGGGGTGGTTTTCCAGCAAAGGGCAGCCACTCCACCTCTGACTCCAGCAGACAGATGTTACAGAGCCTGAAATGGATGCTTTTTTCCAGATTCAGTATTTGCCTATATGGTCTGTCATCAAAGTTGTGAGTTCTCTGTCTGGAAGATATTTCTGCAGTCATTTTCACAGGGCAGTTGAGGACATAATTGTACATAACATGTTTTGAATCTAGATGCTTACAAAGAACATTACCAACACCTGGGGCATCATGTGGCATTCCCGTTTACAGTTTGGGTGGGTTTTGCCCCCGGGGAGGGCCTTGGGAGGGACCGACAACGTGTAAGGGCAGTTTTTCTAGGGTTCAGTTTTCATTTGTGTTTTCAGTGTATTCACCACTGAAATATGCATGTTTCGCTTCATAATGCATTCCATAGGGACACCTGGGTGGCTCAGCTGCTCAGGTCATGGTCCCAGGGTCCTGGGATGGAGCCCCGCATCAGGCTCCCAGCTCAGCGGGGAGCCTGCTTCTCTCTCTCTGCCTGCCTGTCACTCTGCCTGCTTGTGCTCGCTCTCTCTCTCTGACAAATAAATAAAATCTTAAAAAAAAAATGCATTCCATATTTCGGTTTATTTGTTCCTCTTTCCTAGGAATGCCACTGGATTTGCTAAAGCACTTTGTACTATGAGGTATAATGTCTTGTTGAGGCGTGTCCTGGGGCCCCCATAACAAAATGCCCCACATAGTGGAGATTTACCCCCTCACGGCTCTGGGGATTCTAGGGCCCGGGTCTGAGGTCCACGTCGGATGACACCCATCCTGGGCACCCCAGCTGTCCCTGCATCCATGGTCAGTGGGTCAACCCTTTTCTCTCCATCCACTGCCAGGTGAAGAGAAGGTGCTGTGGCCCCAGCAGGACACCCTCCCGGGCTGCAGCCATGGCAGAGGCAAGGTCCCTTCAGGGTTTACCTGCTGTCCCCTAGCCCGCTCCCCTGTGGACATGGGTCCCCATCATGCTCGGGGGGCTGGTAGAGCTCAAGTCTGGCCCTAGCCCTTCAGCAGCCGGGGGCACCAGCCTCATTTCTGCTCTCTGGCTCTGTGAATAAAGATGTTGCTTCCGGTTCTCAAGCCCCTCCAATTTCTAAAAATCTGTAAACGCTAACAGGACCTGAGGACTCGGCATTTTCTCATTGTTAGTTACTTTTTAAAGATTCCTCCTTGTACCCACCAGCTGCTGCAGAGAGATGCGGAGCCACTACAGCCAGAGAGGTGAGACCCTGTGTGTGGCCGTCTATGAGACACTCGTGAGCAGTGATAAGGACCTTGTGGGGTGCCTACCAGATCTGTGAGCACCCCAGGGGGTATCAAGAGCCCTGTCTGCTGTTGTCCCCGACAGGCACGCCTTACAGGGTCGCCCTTCACGCTTCCTACTTCCTGCCACGGCCTCTCTTCCCGGGGAAGAAATCTGGAACAGCAGATGGCACGTTCAGGACGGGCGATGGCCACAGGAAGTAAAGGACTACGTGAATACACAGACTCGGAAAGAGCCAGCCCACCGTCCTACCAAGAAACAAGTATACATTTTATTGTTGAGAAACATTTTCTTAAATAACAGTGTCCACTTCTTTCCTTACTGAACGGCTCCGGGTGATAATTTCCTTGCCGGTCTGGGTCCGTCGTAACTATGTCGTGGCCGTCGGACACAACGAGAGATATCTTTGGCATTTTCTTCCCTTTGCTTCATAATTTGTGGAACATCTTGTACAAAAAATGTAGATTTACAGAAAAATATGCATATAAATCACTTATTAATTCCCAAACATGGTAAATAACATAGCAAAACTTTTATCAAATCCGTGTTGGACCCGTCCGGCACTGTCTCCAGGAACTCACACTTCGCTGCGAAGAGGAGGTTTACAGAAAGGCCCTCTCGGCAGGTCGGGGACTGAGATCTCCCTCCCGTTGCCTCCCAGAGTCCCGGAGTCACACTCATCACACGCGTGTGGCCGCTCCTGGAAAAGCAGTCGCGTTGAGGACAAGCTGTGCTGCCGTCCTCCAGAGCAGAGCAGACGGCCCGTCCCCGGGACAACATTTAAACACACGTTTAAAACGAGAGCTTCATGCACGTCCACAGGGAAACGTCGGTCGGGCTGTGTTTCCGCCGCACGGAGCGGCTCGGTCACCTCGACGGGTCTCACCGCGAGACCGGCAGGTGCTTTCCCGGGCCTGGGCCGGGCTCCCGCGGCCCTCCGTCCCGTCCGTCCGCCCTGCGTGGGGCTGCCCCGCGTCTGTGCCGGCGCCGTCTTCAGGAGACCTTACAGCCGTTCCGGGGGCAGCGCTTGGGCGGGCTCTGCGGCGGCCGGGCGGCCTTCACTTTGCGGAGGCCGCTCCTCTTGTGCGCGGAGCTGGCGGCCAGCGAGTAGGAGCGGCCATGCATCATCCTGGCGTTGAGGCCGCTGGCCATGGAGAAGGACTTGAGGTGGCCCCTCAAGGCCATGGGCAGCGGCAGCTTGTCCACCAGGTGCACGGGCGTGCAGGACACCACTGCGCGGCAGCATAGGTCCTGCAGGCTGAGCACTGCAGGGGAAGGGGACCAGGCTCAGCGCCTGCTGTCCCGGACACCAGGGCAGCCCGCTCCCCTCCCCGCCTTCCTTCCCTGGCAGGACTCAGGCCGCGCTCTCCACCCGCTGTGCCCACGCGTGGCCTGGGGCAGGACCAGAGAAGGGCCACCCTGCTTTAGTCGCCTGGGACTGGAGACCCCTGTCGTGTCTCCCTCCAGGCCCGAGAAGGGGGCAGACCTGGAGTGCAGACAGTGGCCGGTGAAGTCCTCCCGCAGGACTCACCCGGCTGCGGTTTGGGGTGAGACAGTGAGGGTGTCAGGGATGACCTTCCCAACCACACTGCTGGCACAGAAGCACGTGTGACCAGCTCACAGGGACACGCTCGAGAGTGCGGCTGAGAAGCGAATGCTTCAGTCTCATCCACACTGTCCCTCATGTGCATCAGGCCCCCAGGATGGAGCCCTCGGGGAGCCCTCGGGGGGCGTCATTCCCAGACGGACCCCCCACCACCCCAGACCCTAAGGGCTCAGGCCCGAGGGCTCCCAGCAGAGAGCTATCTCCACACAGTGGCCCTCAGCCGGGGGTGGCCCGGACTCCCCAGGACACGTGGGGTTCCCACCATGGGGGAGCGGAAGCACAGCACACTGAACACCCCGCCCCCCCCGAGCAAAGGGCCCTGTCCAATCTGGAGGCAGTGCTGAGGCCGAGGAACGTTAATGGGGCAGAATCCAGTTCCGCTCCCTCAACCCTATGCTGCCCAATTCATTAACTAGATTTTGTCCTTTTTTCTTGTAATGGTCACGCACTGCCAGGTCCCTGTGAGGAAATCTGTGATGGCGACGGTCACCGTAAAGGCCCCAACAAAGCAGACGAAATCAGAGGACCCAGGGCCTTGGAGGGATTCACACCAAGGGGCCGGGTTCTAGGGCACCAGCAATGCTCCACGCGCCTCTGCCTCTCAGGTCCCCTCTTTGCAAACAAAATGAGCTGAAAGTGAATCATTCCTGAGAGGACATGCTCTTCCCAAAACCATGAGGTGACACCTGGCCAGCCGGCCCTGGTGGGGGGTCCTGCTCCACAGGGTGGTGCCGCTCCCCCAACACTGCACATACCCACCCCCGGCTCTGCCCACGCGCAGACCCAGAAAGGGCTCTGCGAGTTTCCCAACAAAACTGTCCCTAGGGATTCCTCTCGAATTAAATGCATTCACCCTGAGGACGGCCGTGGCAGCGCAAGGAGAGTCCTGGGGCGCAGGCCAGGGGCGGGGGCTCTGGGATGGCCTCCTGGCTGCCTACCCTTGCTCGGCCTCCAGAGCCGGTCCATCCCGTGCCGCAGCAGCACGGTCCTGGCCAGCTCCGTGAAGGACTCGGTGATGTTGAAGTTGCACAGAGGGCTGACCTCGAAGAAGGTGACGCCCAGCCGCTCCGCGTAGGCCTGTGCTTGCTCTGTGGGGACCTGCCGCTTGAAGGCCAGATGCAGGCGGTTCCCCACCAGGATTTTAGGGACGCCAGGGGCGTGCTGAAGGGCGAGACAAAGGCAAGGGGGTTACTTGGGCGAGCTTTTGGGGGTTGCTGATGCCTTCGGTTATAGGGTAAGTGGCCTTCTCCCAAAGTTCACCCAGCACCTCAGGATGTGTCTTTGTTGGAAACAGGACCTTTGCAGAATATAATTAGTTAAGACGAGGTCACTGGAGTGGGCCCTGAATCCAGTCACTGGTGTCCTTGCAAGAAGAGGACACAGAACTCACAGCGGGAAAGCCACGTGCTGGCAGAGGCAGGGACTAGGGTGATGGTTTACAGGCCAAGGACCACCGGCAGCCCCCCAAAGCTGGAGGAGGCCAGAAGGACCCTCCTTGAGAGCTTCTGGAGGGAGCCAATCCTGCTGACGCTAGATTTTGGGCTTCTGGGCTCCAAACTGTGAGAGTGTACATTTCCGTTGTTTACATCCACGCATTTCCGCAGACTGCAGGAAATCAACACCGTGCACACGGTTCTGACCACATCGTGTCCACACTGGCAGCCCCAGGTGCAGGCAGCAGCCCACATAGCAGGTGGGGCATGACTCCAACCCCCGGGGCTGGGCAGGGTTCCAGGTGAGGGCCCAGTCCTATTCCGATAGGAGCACAGCCCCCATGTTGCTGAGGCCTCGTGTCCCGGTTCACGTGCCCAACCCCCCGCATGCCCACGTGGACGGTGCCTGGCACCATGTCGTACCTCGTCTATCTCCTTGATCCACCGGTCGATGCCATCAAAGGACCAGCGGTTTGCGATGTCATAGACCAGGATCACACCCTGGGGGAGAGGCACCAGGCTTACCTGACGGTTCAGAGGGGGGCACAGGGACAGCGCTGGCCAGTGTGCAGGCCACTCCATCCTTGACCACTTTACTCATTTTAACAGAAACATATTATTTTTGCTTATCTACCAAATGTAGTAGTTAAATAGGTATTTCTAATGATGTTTCATGAGCTCATTACTCAACCCTGGGATGTCAAGGTGAGTTGGGGTCTGGCTCTCCGTCCCCCACAGCCACCAGCTGTTGTAGGGACCTGGGATACAGAGGGACTGCAAGGATCACCTCCTCCCCAGGAGC
This sequence comes from Eira barbara, assembly GCA_020311275.1. Lineage (NCBI taxonomy): Eukaryota > Metazoa > Chordata > Mammalia > Carnivora > Mustelidae > Eira > Eira barbara. The sequence continues at coordinate 418,871 of JAHRIG010000102.1, read as the reverse complement.
ATGCCCACCCGCCCGGAAAGAGCATTCTCCTGAGCATGCACGGACACACACATTCATGTGGGCACAGGTGCACACACAGCCTGCCACATGCACATGTATGCACAGACACGCACAGACACGTGTGCACACATGGCCCATGTGCAGACACAGCACGTGCAGGTGTCCACGCACATGCACATTCCTGGTGCTGAGGCAGGCTCACATGCCCCAACACCGCAGGGCGCGTCCCCAGCCTCTTGCACTAGCTCCTCTGTGAGCGGAACCGCCTTCTCCCCCAGGCAGCCGTTAGAGGACATTCCGAATGTGAGTTTCAGCCCGTTTGACTTCCTGGCTCGGGGGACGTTACCTGTGCGCCCCGAGAGTAGGAGCGGAGTATAGTACAAAATCTTCCCTGCCCGGACGTATCCCTGGAAAAGACGTTAGGGCCAGTGAGAAGAAATCACTGCTTCTTCCCAACAACCAGGTTTGGAACTCGAGAGCCATAGCGAGAACATTCTAACTGCCAGTCAGTGGCCATCCCACTGCAGACACATCCCTGAGTTTATCAAAACAAGGAACTGACCCAGAGGTGCAGACACCTGGAACGACCGGGATGGAGCTCCAAGCATCCAAAATCAGGGTTAAAAAAACAACAACATTCCCGTGGGATGGATTCCAGCAGCCTGTTCTCATGGCAGTGGCTCTGAGCACTGGTGGGCGCTGATTCCCGGCATCTTTGGTCAGAACGGCACACCTCTGCGTGGCAATGAACACGCCCACGCCCACAGGCGATCCCTTGGGGGTCCGGCCTGTCCTCACTACAAACAGTGCAATTTCTCCCTTTTCTCCTGCGGGTGGTGACCTGCCCCTGCCTTCTGAGTCCCAGGGAGCCCCCTGAGGGAGGGCAGGGCCTGGTGTGGCCCAGGACGTGGGAGGAGCTCCTTGGTGCTGAGGAGCAGATCGGGGGACTCCCGGCTCTGCAGGCGGATGGAAGCGGGCAGGGAGTCTGCGGGCAAGGAGACACAGGAGAGCCGCCCGGGGCGTGAATCACGAGCTTTCAAGGGGGACGGGTGGCTGTCGTGAGGTGGGGCCGTCCCTGGACATGGGGTGCTGTGGATAGCGGCAGGTGCGGCGGGGGCCACGAGGGGGTGGGCCCGTGGCGGCTTTCATGAGGATGAGCCACCCGGACGGAATGCGCCATCAGGAGACCTCTCGCTGCTCAGGAGAGACATGGGGCAGCCTTTGGAGGCCGGGGCAAGCGTGGGCTGTGAGTGGATCCCTCGGAGGGTCTCAGGGAGGGAGGGAGCCAGGACGAGATAAACCCCAGGCCCACAGGCCTCAGGGCTGGGCGGAGGTTGCGAGGCAGAGCCCAGGAGTCTGAGGACAAGTGAGAACAGGATGCCCGAGGCTCACTGACCCACAGCAGCGGGCAGCCCAGAGGACACAGGCTGCAGGGAGGCCTCAGCCACAACCTCAAACATCCTGGGGGGGTGGGCAGGCCGCAGGAAAGGACGGGTACTAAGGGACATTATAGAGAAAGGCTCCCTGCTGACCGCCCCCGGGAAGGGATGGGTGGGGATGGCAGGAGGACAGGCTTCCCCACATCCCGAGGCTCGTGTGGCTTGGGGCTTGGTCACAGTTGGGCAGAGAAGAGGGCCATGCAGGTGGCCCAGGAGAAGGGACGACACGGGGATGGGAACAGTGGTCAGGCAAGTTGCATGGGGCGGTCAAAGCAGGAAACCCCAGTTCTCCTACTCCACGAGCCCCCCTGGAGCAGGGGGGTGGGCAGAGGTCGGGGGGTGTGACCCGAATCTCAGAGCCAGGGCTGCCAGGTGGGGCCATGAGAAAGAGACCGAGTCCATCCAGACGCCAGGAGAGGGCCTCTAGCTCCCAGCCTCCCATGCCTGCCATGGGTCTGTCCCCATCACCCTCATGGGCCCCTCCTGGAGATGGGGAGGCAGAAGGTCTCAGTAAGGCCACGTTCTGGACAGACCCCCAGGGACCCACCAAGGCCCCAGCGTTCCCTGCCATGGATGAAGTCTCGGTGGCCCAGACAAGCAGGTCACCACCTCCTGTGGGGCTGCCCTGGGTCTGCTGGGCCAGGGGGGCGGTCCTCCCACAGGAGTAAGGTGCACTCCGAGGGCCAAGAGAGCCTCTACCTCCTGGGGCCGGCACGTCCTGCTGAGAGCCCGGGGTGGGCCCCAACTCACCAGAGCTGTAGCTTCACCCTCCGGCCGTCCAGCAGGATGGTGGTGGTCTTGTAGTCGATGCCTGTGGGAGGGGGTAGGCCAGCTTAAGTGTTGCTGGCCTCAAAGTTACTCTCAAGCAAACGGCACCAGAGAGGAGAACTCTCCTGGGGGGAGAGAAAGGACTTCTCGCCAGGGCAGAGTCACAGTTTCTGAGGTAGACGGACTAGACCTTGTTTTGGGTCTCCCTGGATTCGCAGGGACCCTGCCCACCGGCCCCACTGCTCACTCCGCGGGGGCCTCCAACCTTCCTCTCCTCCCTCGGCACCAGCCACCTCGGCCCCAGGCCTCGGGCGGCTCCGGCTGCCGCCTGCCACCTCAGGCATGGGGACACGGCCTCGGACTTCAGCCCCTGGACTGCTCGGCATCGGGCCCTCCGTTTGCGGGCAGCTCTGAGCAGCCCCATGTCCGGCCCCCTCGTCTGTGCGACCTCCCTCCCGCCCTGGGACTGCTCCGTCTGAGCTCGGCTCCCAGGCTAAAACACTGAGATCATCCCCCGAACTACCACACTAGGAACGGAAAGTAAAATGTACAAAAAGGTGGGAAGCATTATCTCAACTAGGTAAAGAAAATACACGTGGTGTGTGTGTGGATGTGCGTGGAGGGGGTGACGGGGCACCAGCCCCACGTTGCAACTGGAAATTTCTCGGTGGCGTTTGCTTTGTTTATCCGAACCTTTCCCTAGTTTAAGTTTCTTCCGCGTGCATGCATTCTTTTCCTAAGATCGGAAAAAGCAATAAACATTTTTAAAATGGAAAAATATTCCTCCCCATTCCATCAGAAACCAATTTTCTGCTCCTTTGAGAAATCGGTCCTGTGTTGACAGAGCAAGTCCCCAGGACGCTTCTGCCCCGTGTGTGGCCGAGCGGGCGCGCTCAGCGGGACCCGGGCAGGGAGAGGCCGAGAAAGACACGGCGGCCCTGAAGCGGCAGAGAAAGCAAGAGAGGAGTCCCCCCAGCCCCAAAACACACGCAACACAATTTATGGTCACAAGGACCCAGCCGGGTCTTGGGGCGCTGGATTTGGCCATTTTTAGACTTCCTCAGGAATGTCTCTCAGAGCCTGCAAACCTCGAGAAGCCCAGCCTTGGAAGCATTCTGGGATGTGGCCAGACTTCCGATATCTTGGCAAGGAAAGCCGGATTAGGAGTTATAGATCTAAAGGGGAATGGGCTCCTGGGGGGCAGACAGAAGAAGAGAGAGGAACCCCACCTGGGGACCTCACCCTGAGGAAGTCCTGGAGCGGGTGTGAAATCTTTCTCCCCACGGCCGCGGCTCAGAAGGAAGCCCCCTGAATGCAGCTGAAGGGAGGAGCCATTCCCAATTAGCTTGGCTGTGCTCCCTCGAAGGATCTGTAGCACTTGGCCTTCGCTAGCCCCCCACCCCGACACACCCTATTTATACGCCCTCCTTTTCTTAAAGTAAGTCGAGGGCTATGCAGCACGCATGGCAGAAGGTGACAACAAACCTGCTTCGCATTCCGAGGGCGCGCTGCCAAGGTTTTAGGGCAGAGCATAGATATTCTGGAAACCGCTTAGGTCAGTAGCTTTGGGCTCTGTGAAGTTACTTTTTGGGGCGACCCACAAAGGGCCTCTTCATAGTCCTTTAAAATCCTACAGAACTATCTGGAAGGCAACTTCAAATGCCTGTATTCTACCTTTTGCAGCCGTCAGCATTGGGCATATATGATGTGAGACACACACGTGCAATAGAACAGAGTATAAATGCCTGTAATGGAACATGCATACACACATATATTGAATGGAATATACGATACAGAATACAATGTATAATTACATAATAAGTAGAATATATACACATATAATTAAACATACATAAACACATGAAGACATATACAGAGAGCAACTTCAAAGTTAATTTTGGAAATATCTAATTTTCCCCTGGGAACACTAAAGGTTTTATACCATCTACGTAAAGCAACAAATGAGCACGCTTGGGAATCTATTTTCGAGTCTAGAGAGAATGTGGCTTCGGCACGTCCGTTTCCAGACAGTAGAAGAGAGTTCTCACCGTTCACAGGCTGGAGAGGTTTTTCATTTTTAACCTTTAGGACATTAACTCACGGTTTGAATTGGGTTGGCGCCTTTGATTTACAAGGCACCCTCATGTACCTTATTTTTTAGGTCCACAATAAAAACAAGTTTTCATAAATTTAAAAGAACTCATTCCTAATGGTCTTTTTAACTCCCCATAAGGGTTTTTTTTTTTCCAGTGGTTTTTTTTTTTTTTTAATTTTAGGTAATCTCTATACCCAACATGGGGCTTGAACCCACAACCCTTAGATCAAGAGTCACGTGTTTCACCAACTGAGCCAGCCATGCACCCCAAGCACCCTATGAGTTTTTAAAACTATACTTGACTTTTGTTTTCATCACTCACAGATGCACACGGTTTTAAGTGTCAGAGACTTAACATGGAAAACAATAGGACCCGATCCACACCCCCGCAGCACCGTATACCCATTTTCAACTTCTCTGTACTTGTCTGCTTTGTATCTCCCAATTTGTAAGCAACATACCTGTATTCCTACTTTCTGACTTTTCAGGGTTAGACATTAATCAAATTCCCACCGTGGAAAGTGAAAATGTAGTTCTCTTTCACCAACATGCTCCACATGTCTCACTCTCTCCCCTACACACACACACACACACACACACACACACACACACAGTATAGTCATTTGTCATCTTAGCTAGACCAATACCCAATTTTACATCAATATGACCAAGTAAACACTATTCACAGCTGGAACACGTGTTCATTTGTCCTTCACATACAACTTTCTGTTTTTACTGGAGTTAAAAATTGCCTTTTTGTTTATTTGCTTGGTTTTCTCTGCATGTATCACTAACATATCCCTAAAATCTCCTCCAGTTATCCAACCCTTCCCTTAGTACTTCCAAACATGCGGGTGTTTCACCTTCTTGGCGGCATCTTCTCCAGCTTCTGTCCCACTCCCTTGCAGACGAGGAGGACGCTGTCTTCCTGGACCCTCTTTTCTCCTACTGCGGAATCCCACGTCTCCCTCTCTGTTGGTTTACAACCTCATTTTTCTTCCTGAGAAGGGTGTGTGGAAGGTAGTTTTTAAGGCTTTGCATGTCTGTAATGTCTGTAGTCTGCACTCATTCTTCATCGAGAGTGGATGGGCACACAACTGAGGAAGGAAATAATTTTTATTCAGAAATGTGCAGGTCTACCTTCTGGAGTTCCTGTTGAGAAGTCAGATGTCACACTGACTCCCGATCCTTTGAAATGCAATCTGGTCTTTCCTCGTATAAGGTGTGGAGGGTCTTGGCCTTGGCCTAGTATGCTGCAATCTCATGCATTATTATGGGGCATTCTCATTGTTGGGCTGCCCACTCAACAGGCTCTTTCAATCTGATAATGCAAATCTTTGAATTCTGGGAAATAAGTCTTGAATTATTCACTTTTTTCTTCCTGCTGGGGTTTTGTTAATAAGATGTTGGGCCTCCTGAACATACTTCATGATTTTCTTACTTTCTCTTATTTTGCATTTCTCTTTTTTTCTCAACATTCTGGAAAATGGTCTCGGTGTTATCTTTTATCCTTCCTTTGAAATTCTTATTTCTGCCATCGCATTTTAAATTTCCAAGATCTTTATTGTTTTTGGATTTCTTTCTTTCTTTCTTTTTCTCTTTCTTTCAGATTTTATTTACTTATTTGACAGACAGAGAGAGAGACACCAAGAGAGGGAACATGAGCAGGGGGAGTGGGAGAGGGAGAAGGAGGCTTCCCGCTAAGCAGGAAGCCTGACAGAGGGCTCGACCCCACGACCTTGGGATCACAACCTGAGCTGAAGGCAGATGCTTCACCACCACCGATGGAGCCACCCAGGCACCCCTCAAATAAATAAATAAAATCTTTTTTTTTTAAATGGGTTTTTCTCTTTAAGTTGTGATTTTCTTTCTTTTTTTTTTTTTTTTAATATTTTATTTATTTGACAGAGAGAGAGATCACAAGTAGGCAGAGAGGCAGGCAGAGAGAGGGGGAAGCAGGCTCTCCGCCAAGCAGAGAGGACCCCGGGATCATGACCTGAGCCAAAGGCAGAGGCTTAACAACTTAGCTACTCAGGTGCCCCACTCTCTTTCTTTTTAAAAAAATATTTTATTTATTCATTTGAGAAAAAGAGAGAGCACATGAGGGAGGGAGGAGAGGCAGAGGGAGAGGGAGAAGCAGGCTCCCCGCTGAGCAGAGGGTTCCATCCCAGGACCCTGAGATCACGACCTGAGCCGAAGGCAGACACTCAACCATCTGAGCCCCCAGGCGCCCCTGAATTGCTCTCTTTGGAGACTCTGCTTCTGGCCAAGGCTGCGCAGGTCCTACGGGACCAGTCCTCCTGCAGAGAGCAACCCTCAGTGACAGAAATAATCGAAAGACCAGTGACCCAAAAACACCAGAGAGTGACTGGCTGTGTGGGGAAGGGCTTCTCCCCCACTTTCTCCACTCTGGTATCATACCTCACAGCAATCGTACAGTTCGGGTTCACCAGGGGAAGAGGAGCTGGGACGTAAGCTAACGGACGGAAACACAGACGGGGAAAAAGAGCAGTAGAGAATCCAGAAAGGCTCAGGCACCAGGACCCAGGCTGGGCTCAGAGGAGACCTACCCTCCAACTGTCAGTCAGGTAAGGCCGTAACCTCCCGTCTGCTGAAGCTGCTTGGAGCTTTTTAAAAACTCTACTTAGTTAACATATAGTGTAGTACTGGCTTCAGGAGCAGAATTGAGTGATTCATCCCTTACATATACTACCCAGTACTTATCCCAACAAGTGCCCGCTTTAACGCCCGTCACCCGCTTCGTTCAAGCCCAGCCCCTCCCCTCCAGCAGAACTCACTGTTCTCTACAGTGAAGGGTCTGTTTGGGTTTGCTTCTGTTCTTACTTTCTTTTCCCCTCCCTATGTTCATCTGTTTTGTTTCTTAAATTCCCCATTAACGAGATCATATGATAATTGTCTTTCTCTGAGTGGCTTATTTCAGTCAGCGTCATCCCCTCCAGTCCCACCCACTTTGATGCAAATGACAAGGTGGCTGCGTGATATTCCATTATACGCATGCACGTGTGTGTGTAAACACAGAGTATACACCTACATGTACACATGTGATACACAGATACATGCATGGCACATATAATGGAATATAGTATATGTACACACACACACACACCCCCCATAGCTTCTTTATCCGTTCATCTGTCGATGGACATCTGGGCTCTTCCCATAGTTCGGCTGTTGTGGACGTTGCTGCTATGAACATTGGGGTGCACGTGCCCCTTCGGATCACTACATTTGTATCTTTAGGGTAAATACCCAGTAGTGCAATTGCTGGGTCGTAGGGTAGCTCTATTTTCAACTTGTTGAGGAACCACCATGCTGCTTTCCAGAGCTCCAGAGCAGCTGCCCCAGCTTGCATTCCCACCAGCAGTGCAGGAGGCTCCCCCTTCTCCGCATCCTCACCAGCATCTGTCCTTTCCTGACTGGTTAATTTTAGCCATTCTGACCGGTGTGAGGTGGTATCTCACTGTGGTTTTGATCTGTATTTCCCTGATGCCGAGTGATGCGGAGCACTTTCCCCTGTGTCTGTTGGCCGTCCGGATGTCTTCTCTGCAGAAATGTCTGTTTGTGTCCTCTGCCCATTTCTTAACTACATTATTTATTTTTGGGGTGCTAGTTTTGATGAGTTCCTTATAGATTCTGAATATTAGTCCTCTATCCGCATTGCCATTTGCAAACATCTTCTCCCATCCTGTCATCTGCCTTTTAGTTTTGATGACTGTTTCCTTCACTGCGCAGAAGCTTTGATTTTGAGGACGTCCCAGTAGTTCATTGTTGCCCTTGCTTCCCTTGCCTTTGGCGACGTTCCTAGGAAGAAGTTGCTGCGGCTGCGGTGGAAGAGGCGGCTGCCTGTGCTGCCTGGGTTCTCCTCTAGGATCTGGATGGCTTCCTGTCTCACATTGAGGTCCTTCATCCATTTGGAGTCTGTTTTTGTGTGTGGCGTAAGGAGATGGTCCAGTTTTGTTCTTCCGCATGTGGCCGTCCCGTGTTCTCAGCACCATTTGTTAAAGAGACTGACTTTTTTCCATTGGACATTGTTCCGTGCTTTGTCGCAGATGCGCTGACCGCAGAGCTGCGGGTCCACGTCCGGGCTCTGTCCCGTTCACCGGGTCTGTGTGTCCACTTCTGGGCCAGTACCAGGATGTCGTCTGCAGCTGACTTTTTTGTTTGTACCAAAAGGGTCCAGTATGACAGAAAACCCACAAAGCACCGTGAATAGAAAGAGGAGCAGAGAATGTCTGACATACAAATCCTGGAAAAAGCTACAAAAGATACATTTCAACATCTTTCCAAAGCAAAGTACAACGACCTGTGTCTCGGCACTGAACTAAGTGGACAAGCACTGAAAAGCTCGACAATCGGGACTCACCCATCAGCCATCCTGACGCAGACTGAACTCAGTCCCCTCCGCGGTGCAGAAGCAGCTGCCCTCAGCGAGGCTGACCCTGACCGCTGAGCCCCGAGAACACACAACCCATGGTCTCCACTGGCGCCTGCCCGTTGAGAGCAGCGACTGCCCACCCCCTCCAGCCCCTCGGCTTAGCTGCGTGCCCCGCGACCATGGGCGGCACCACCCTCTCGCCCCGCCTCCGCCTGGAGACTTCGGGATGGGATGGGACGGGGCAGGGCAAGCGGGGTGGGATGGGAGTTCAGGCTGGAGGAAGGGCCGCTTCCCGTGTGACGTGTGCCTTGGTTTCTCCAGCTGGGGAAGGGGGGAGAGGAGATGGGTCAAAGCCACGGGGCCACGTAGGTTCCCGTAGGTTCCCGACTGTGAAGGCCCCACAGGGAGGAGCTCTGTGGGATCCAACCCCAGTCCTGACAAGCAGCAATTTCCTCGTGCTCCCCTGTGCCTCGGTTTCCCCCGCCACCTGGAGGAACATACTGAGCGCGGCTGTTCGCAGACCGCGTGCCAACCGCGGCGGCGGCCTCACCTCAGAGAGAGCCTGGCTCCCCGAGCCCCCGTCCCCAGAGACGACCTCGCACACAGCTGCGCCTGCCGCTCACCAGCTCCCTCCCCGCCGCCCGAGGCTCCTCTCTCTTACTCCTGCTCTCTCTGCCTCCCGCCTCCCGGAGGCTTCGGCCCAGGAGAACCAGCGCTGACATTAGTAATGTCACGGTCAGGATCAGAAGGTGTAATTCTGTTTGCTGCACAAAACGAATTCAACAAAAACTCTGTCCATCAAAATGCAAGAAAAACACGGAATGTTCGTTGAGTCAGAATAACAGAAAGAAGAGGAGATATAATTTTAGCCTTCTTAAAACAACAACAACAACAACAAGGAAGCGTCAGATGCCAAGCCGTTCGCTCCACTTTTAGCTCCGCGTGAGGAATGGATAATTTAGCTCGGCTCACGCAGCACCTGCTTGTGTCTATTTTACGGAGTGAGCGGGCGAAAATGTATGCCGTCACATAGGAGAATTCTCTTCTGGTGTAAATACTGGTTAAAATCGCTTACGAACACGTTCATCTTGGAGCAGCTGACTTCTGAGAACTGTGTCCATTGCTGAATGAAAACACCAGAGAGCAGACCAGTGATCGCCAGAGGCTGGGAGGAGGGGTTTCCCTCTGCAAGTGGTGGCAGTTGGACAAAATTGTGGACGTACTAAATGCTACTTACTTACTTTAAAATGGTTCATTGTGGGGCGCCCGGTCAGTCAGTGGAGCTCAGTGGAGCGTATGACTCTCGATCTTGGGGTTGTGAGTTCGAGCCCCACGTTGGTTGTAGACATTAATTAAAAATAAAATCTTGAGGGGGTGCCTGGGAGGCTCAGTGGGTTAAAGCCTCTGCCTTCGGCTCAGGTCGTGATCCCGGGGTCCTGGGATCGAGCCCTGCATCGGGCTCTCTGCTCAGCAGGGAGCCTGCTTCCCCCTCTCTCTCTGCCTGCCTCTCTGCCTGCTTGTGATCTCCATCTGTCAAATAAATAAATAAAATCTTAAAAAAAAAAAATAAAATAAAATCTTGAAAATATAAAAATAAAAATGAAATAAAAATAAAATGGTCGTTTTATATTATGCGCATTTCACCCCAAAGAAAATGTATACATGTGTGTCCTTCCCAGACCTGGGTCTCCTTGGCTCTTTGGATTGGAGGACAGTCTGCTAGACAATGCTGGGTGCCTTGCAGGGCCAAGGGGTGGGGAGGGTTTGGGGCGGGCGCCCTGCTGCACCCACAGCCACGGCCAGCACTGGCCCCTTGGGGCGCCCTTGCATTTCTGGGTGCTCTAAAAGAAAGTCACATTCTAGACAGGGATCTGAACTGTGTTCATCACCTTCACACGAAGGGCACTACTGAAATTAACACCAACTCTCTCTCTGCAGATCCCTTTTTGAAAAGCATGATCTCTGAATCCTTCTCTTTCCTCAATTTTCTCTTTGAAATGGCAAAGCAGTGGATTCCGGTGCCCCCAGGTGAGGGACGGTCCAGGGGCCTCCAGTCTCCTCATGGCCTGGCTGCCCCAGCTCCCGCTTCTAGCGGCCCTGAACTACTCATTCCCTACTGTGGGAGCTAAATCTTCCCACCTGCCCGGCAGAGACAGGACCACCACCATGCTACCTCGGCCCTGGGCACCCAGTGCTCTGTGCTGACCAGCCGCATCCAGGAACACTGAGTTCTCAGCGTGGGGCCCGGTGCCCCAGCATGAGTGAGATCGGGGCATAGCCTGGTGCCCCAGCAAGAGTGAGATCGGGGCGTAGCCAAGAGGGTCTCTGGACCATTGTTTGGATGTGGCCAGACAACAGCCCTCTTTCCAGAGGCCCAATACTTTCAAATCATGGGGCTCCCCTCACTGTGTCTCAGGGTCACCCCTGAACTTGGGGCACTGCTGGAACATGGACTCAGACCACCGCCAGAGCCTGGCAGGTCCGGCCAGCAGGGGCTCCTCCCTGCTCTCACCCTACTTTGCACAGGCCTGCCACCCAAGAGACACAGCTGGGAAACCCTCACCGTCCCCCAGGGAAGGAATGGGGCAGCTTCTCTGATGTTCAAGGGCACAGTTCTCGATGCTGTTGGCACCACTTTTGTAAAGCCCACTTCAGCCAGGGGCTGCCCACCTGGCCCATGAGGCGCTGTGGGCTGAGGCTAACACCTCCTGTCTGGGACACTCTGCTCACGTAGGCGGTCAGTTCAGTCAGCCAGCGGCACTGTATTCTAGCCCGTTCCCACCCCTGGGGCCACATGTGTCCCCAGAAGGAGCCCCGAGCCTCCCGGTTCAGCCTCCTACCTCTGCCATCACAGAAGATGTGGTGAGAGGACGGCTTGGGGAAGGAGATGCCCTCCTCACTGGTCGTGCCCATGCCTGGCTGAGCGACTGCCCCACAGGCAGCAGTAAACCGTTCACCTGTCTGTGCTCCCGAAGACAGTTTAGGATGAATCACTGGGAACTGGGAGTCACCGTCCTCACTCACCTGAGAGAGGCCAGGGGCCTTATTATACAGTAAATAACTATGGTGTCAGGCACGAAGCATCAGAGGGCAAGAGGTGCCTGTGTGTCACCATGGCTAGAGGGAGAGGAAGTGGGGGACCATCCAGGGAGGGGAAGGGCACATGGGGGTCCCTCTGCTGAGCTATCATCACAGGACAACCAGAAAACAGCCACGCCGGCTTCCCTGAAAAGCACACAGAAGCGGCAGACATCTGGGCGGGTGGCAGCAGGGGCTCTGGGATGGATGCTGGGGGAGGCCACGTGGCTCTGCTAGGCACAGAGCACCCACAGCCCCAAGCTGCCTCCCAGGTTCATGCTCAGCCAGGCCCTCACTGCCTGTGGGAGTGGTGGGCACCTTGAGTTGGGTCGCCAAGCTGGACACTTTTGTGGGCAGTTTCCTGTCTAAGGGAAGAGGGTGGCCCTTCTTCGGCTGGGCCAGCCCTGATGCCACCATCCTGCTCAGCTGGGAGGTACAGTGCGGACTCAGCCCAGCCTTGGCCAACATCATTACCAGCTGGGCCCCAAGCTCCAGGGCTGGGCAATTTTTCTCACAGAGGCCATGGCCACCCCAGAGACCACAGCAGGGCCTGGGTCACTCCCAGGCTTCCCCATGCCCAGTGGCACATCCTTTGGGCCAAGTGTGATGAACCCAAGACAGTGTGGGAGGGAAGGATAGAGTCCCATGAGTCATCTCATCTGGCCCAGGAGGGCCAGGGGCCAACTCCTGGTGACTGCCACCTGCCAGGGGAAGAGCCAGGCTGAGGGTGCTTGACCACTCAGGAGACAGAGGTCAATGGCAAGGTCCATTCCCTCCCTCATTCAAACCTCACACAATGGCAACCACCAGCAGCTGGCCAGAAGATTCCCAGAAGGGTTCTCACTGGCAGTCTTGGCGGTGGGGAGGGGGGGAGTAGACAGTGTGGCACTGCCCACACCTCAATTTCAGACCACTGGCCTTCAGAGCCAGGAGAGAACAAACATCCATCGTTGTTAGGCCCCCAGCTCTGGCTGTGTTACAGCTGTATCCAGAAACGGACACGCGTCCAGCGGCATTCCCGTACTGCACCTCCAGTGCCCGCCCCACCCAGTGCCCACAAACAGCGTGCTCCGGGCCAGGTGCAGATGCCCAGCCTCACAGGATGGATCCCAGGTCTGATGCCTCTGGCTTTGCCTCTCCTAGACGTCTAACCAGCATGACAGTATTTAAACCCATGAGGCGGGGCACCTGGGTGGCTCAGCGGGTTAAGCCTCTGCCTTCGGCTCAGGTCATGATCTCAGGGTCCTGGGATCAAGCCCCGCATTGGCCTCTCTGCTCAGCGGGGAGCCTGCCTCCTCCTCTCTCTCTGCCTGCCTCTCTGCCTACTTGTGATCTCTGTCAAATAAATTAAAAAAATATATATATGTAAACCCATGAGGCAACGGTCCACCTTCCAGAATGAACACATCACTCTAGACTGGAAGAAATAGATTCTACTTCCAAATGAATTTTCTTAGTCTAAAAGAGAGTTTAAGGGGCACCTGGGTGGCTCAGTTGGTGAAGCATCTGCGTTCAGCCAAGGTTGTGATCCCAGGGTCCTGGGATTGAGCCCCGCATCGGGCTCCCTGCTCGGTGGGGGGCCTGCTTCTCCCTCTCTCTGCTCCTTTTTCTTCTTGCTTGTGCTCTCTCTCTCACTCGCTCTCTCAAATAAATAAAATATTTTTAAAAAGAGAGAGAGAATTTAATGTTCTTCACATTTACCAATTTATTTTCCCCATTAAGATAATACCTTTCAGCCTTCTGTATTAGGGTTCACGAGAATTTAATATGCATATTTATGATTCTGTCTCTGTAAATTTCTTTTCCTTTCTAACCAAACAAAATGCCATGTGTCATGAGTCACAGTATTGTTCAAATCCACAAGCAAACTCGGCTGAGTCCCATTTTGGGGAAGTAAATCCATTAATTTTTGTCTGCAAGAGGAGGGGACACACAGCCCACATAACCCAAAAACAGCCTGAGGTTCACATTCAGCCAAGGAAGCCCCAGGACAGTGGTGATGACCTTCATGGCTCTCCACCACCACTTTATGGGACTATCTCCCAGGGGACAACTGTTAGGCAGGTGGTTTCAGGCATGAAACTCAGGCGTCCGTGGAGAGATTGGGAAGCCAGGCTGAGTCCCAGCTGGATCCTGCTGCTACAGGTGGCACAGAGGCAGCTCCACGGGCCCAGGGCACCTGCCTTCTCCCACCGTGCGGGTCCAGCAGCATGGCAGCCTCCCGCTCTCCCCAGCGGCATCTCCCAACACAGTCCCGGGTGAGTTCCCCACGAGCAAGGACATGTGCTGGGCTACTCGTGGCCTGGATTCCAAACTGTGCGCTCCGCTAAACAGACCTGAGCTCCTGGAACGCGGGCCTGCTCAGGAAAACACGGACCACGCGGCCAGCTTTCCGCCCTGGGGCTGGGGTCACTGGAAATTCCGCGAAGGGTGACCATATGCTGTGTTCAAATGAAACCATCCGAGAGCCACACGAGTCGCTTGAGGTTGGACGAGTCTCTGCGCGCGACCAGAACGAAGAAGAGTCTGCTTCCTCATTGAAACCCTCTTCAAAAGGTTCATACCTTAATCAGAGCCACAGAAATGACGCACACCGGGTCTGTGTATACGTGCGTGTGCTTACGTACGCAAGTACTGTGCACACGTGCGTGTGCTCTGCCTAGAGAGTATATTATGTAGACACGTATCAAACACACTCGGATGTGCGGTGTTCCTGAAGTATGTGACAGGCGAGCCCTGTTTTCTCTAAAACCTGCAGCTGGAAGGTCTCCCACTGCGGGGAGCGCGCCTCACCTCGGTCACTGGCGGAGACCAGAAAGAAGAAGCGATCGTGAACCAGAAGACACGTGCTGCAGAGGCTAGACCTCCAGTCCCAGGGTGGGGGGGGGTGGGGCAGGCGGCACCCCAGGAACCCAGGTGTTTACAAACGAAGGGGCAGTGACCTGCTCCCAGAAGCCAGAAGGGTGGCGGCCCTGCAGGGACAGGCAATGGGCGGGGCAGGCCAGTGTGGGCCAGTCCCATCGCTGCAGCAGCTCCCACAGCCGGCGGATGCGCCAGGTCTCAGCCGGAATCCGGGGGTGGCTCGGCGAGGAAAGCAAAAGCGAGGCCCTTCTGAGGACGGTGGCCCCGGAGACCTTGGTGCTGTCTCATGCAGTGACTGCCTTTCCCGTGGTTTTGTTTGTGGATCGGATAAACCAACATCTCCGATGTTTTTAAGCCCCATCCCCTGGATATGGCAACTTCTTTCACTTTTTGCTTATATACAAGTCCTTCTCTGAGGCTAATTAAGCTGAAGAAGCCAGGGAAGAAAGCATCAAGCAAATGCTTAAAAAAAAATCTCTTGATGGGAAATCAGCTCACAGCCTGCGATGGGAGCGATGGGCTCTATCGCCTCTGACCTTGCTGCTTCCCTTTGCCCCAAAAGGCCTGACCAAGGAGTAAGCCGGTGTGGCCAGCAAGACGAAGGCAGGACCAAGGCCGTCGTCCTGCAGCCACTGCGACACCCAGAGCTAGTGACAGAGGACATGGTGGGTGCTTGGTGGGTCTCCAGCCAGAAGCTGACCCTCTGCCCAGCAGGAACCCGGCCTGGCTGGATCTGAGCCCCTCTTTGCCCATCACCCCAAATCAGGGTCACCCTGAGTTGGAGTTAGAAGCTGGACGAAAGGGGCAGTCCCCACTGCAGGGAGGAGGTGCCACAGGACACGGGAAGGTAGAGCTTAAAGACTGGCTTTTAAGAAGAAAATCTGATACAAAGGCAGTTTTCTTATTGTCAAATACATGGAAGCACTTATGACATAGTTTAAAAAATGGATACATTGAAGAAAGTTACCATATGCTCTTGGAGGCACCGCGGGAGGTAAGGAAGTAGAAGAGGGACCCCTTCTTAAGGGTTACACTGTAAAGAACTAGAAAAGATTCGCCGCCTCTCAGTTCGAACTTGAACGTGATGGCTTTATAAATCGTGTTTTAAATCTTGAACTGGTTGCCAAGGGAAACCGCCGAGTAGCTGCGAAATCAGCAAATCCACCTTCCTCGGATGAAGGCAGCGGGGGGCGTGCATGGAGCTCCTGGCAGAACATTGGTCAAAGGCAAATAGAAAGGCAAAAAACCCTGTAACAAGGTCACTAAGGAAAAGCATTTTGATGGTTCTCACAGGGAAGAAAAGCCACTGCTCTGAGCCAGAGGGGCCACAGAGCCAACCACGCCATCCACACTCCTGCCCTCACTCACGCTGTGTGATCTTGAGAGAGTAAGTCACCCTCTCTGGGCCTAATAACATAACCTATCTCAGGAGATGGTTCTTCTACACTCTCAATAAAAGGGGTGGGCAGTATTACTACCTGCCGTTAGCAGAAATGAAACAGAGAAAGAAAGATGGGATTTTCCTGCTGGCGAAAGGAAGCTGGAGTTGCAGCCAGGAGAAAGTAACCAGAAAACAGTCTCTTTGGGGAAAAGTTGGGAGGCAAGAGATTGTAGAACGTAGTGTCCTTTTCATCTACCCTCCTCTCTCAGCAATCAGAGGTGGAAAGGTAATGCCGTGCTGGAAACACCACCAGCTGGGCCAAGGGGAGAGCCCCTCACCAGTGAACAGAGAGGAGGAGCCCAGCAGTGGCCCGGACTTCATTCTCCTCACGGAGCCGAGCTGTCCAGGCCTTCTTCTCACCACTTCTACCTGGGAGAAGAGGCCGAACGAGGTACTAACCCTCCAGATCCGAGGGAGGCTCCAGGGCCAAGAGGCCCAAAAGTGGGCGGTGGGTCCCTCAGCTATTCTGCGTGCATATCACACTTTCACAAAAAGTTATAAGAGGAAAAAGAGACAAAGAACCCAACCTGAAAGGAAACACGACCCAGGGAACAGAAGGACGTTCCTCCCAATTATTTCATGCAATGGAACAATTTAATGAAGTTGGCAAAATAAGAGACTTATTAATGAGATAAATTATTTAAAGAAAAATTTTAAGGATTTATTTATTTATTGGAGAGAGACAGAAAGCACAAGCGGGAGGGGCAGAGGCAGAGAGACTCTCAAGCTGACTCCCCACTGAGTGTGGAGCCCAACTTGGGGCTGGAACTCATTACCCTGAGATCAGGACCTGAGCGGACACTGAGTCAGATGCCCAACCATCTGTGCCACCCAGGTGCCCCATTTAAAGAAATTTTTGAAAGTTGTAAATGAGGGGCACCTGGGTGGCTCCGTTGGTTAAGCAACTGCCTTCGGCTCAGGTCGTGATCCTGGAGTCCCGGAATCGAGTCCCGTGTCGGGCTCCCAGCTCCTCTGACCTTCTCCCCAACTCATGCTCTCTCTCTCTCTCTCTCTCCCTAATAAATAAATAAAATCTTTAAAAAAAAAAGAAAATTGTAAATGAAAATTGTAAAAGTAAGGAAAAAATTGCAGAACACAGCAACATCATTTACTAAACTAACAAATAAGCTAGAAACAGCTAGAAACAGTTTACTAAAATAAGAATTACCAACAAATAGGAAAAGCTTGAGATGCCCACTGGGATTCAGAAGACAGAGACGAAAAGGAGGGCAGCAGCATCACGGCGCCCAAAGGCGTCCAGGCCGTAGTCCTCAGAATACGCGACTCCGGGAGGCCATGTGGCAAAGGGCGTGAAGGCTGCAGAAGGAATTAGGTCTGCTGACTGGTTGACATTTTTTTTTAAAGATTTTATTTATTCATTTGACAGACAGAGATCACAAGCAGGCAGAGAGGCAGGCAGAGAGAGAGGGAGAAGCAGGCTCCCTGCGCACAGAGAGCCCAATGTGGGGCTCGATCCCAGGACCCTGAGATCATGACCTGAACCAAAGGCAGAAGCTTTAACCCACTGAGCCACCCAGGCGCCCCTCGGTTGACCTTTAAGTACAGAGATTATCCTGGATTAACAAATGGGCCCAGCACCATCACAAGGGCTCCTGAAAGCAGAAGAGGGAGACCGAGTCAGGCTGGAGTGGTGCAGCGTGAGACGGGCAGGATCACTATTGCAGGAGGGCTCTAGAAGCTGGAAAAGGCAAGCAAAGCAGACTCACCACTGGCACCTCCAGAAAGGACACAGCCCTACCAACACCTCCGTTTCATCCCAGGGCTCGGTGGCCCTCCAGAACTGTCAGATAATAAATCTGTTTTAAGCCACTAAGTTCGTGGCAATTTGCCCAGCAGCAATAGGAAAACTGACATAAACACCAATCAATGTAACAGATGTTTCAGGGACATGAAGTAAATTTCCCTGAAATTAAATACAAAATCTACAAATTCAAAGAGTGCACCATGTACCAGAAGTTCAACACCAAGCATCCAACTTTGAGACACAGTCCGCTTAAGCTGAGGGTCTCTGAAGGAAAGACAACTCATCCACAAGGAGACACTTTCTGACCTTGGGCTCCAAGGCAGCTCAGAGCAAGCGAGAGAGACCAGTGGGGCCATGGGGAGGAAGAAAGAACGTGCGGCCTAAGGATACATGCTAACCTGAGCAAGATACTGTTCACGGGTAAAGACAGTGCACAGACATTCTCAAACATGAACGCACTCAGGAAATACTCATGACCCCTTCCTGGAGAATGGCCGGAAATGAAATGTAGCTAATTGGAGGGACAGCAAAATACAGAAGTCACAGACACAGTGGTGGTCAGCACCGAAGCCAGGTAAACATCTAAGACTGAGGGACTGTGGACACTGTACCCCCAAACCAGGGCAAAGTCAGAGCAACAGGGCATGCGCACTCGGAGTGGGGGGGATGGAAACAGGAGGCTGGAAATGTCCTCCCCTTCCCCGAAGTATTATTAATAATAACAATACTGACAATGATTCCAACTTCTTACAATCTCCCAAAAAGTGCCTTTTTAACCTAAATCCTCCCTCTGTGTTGAAGAAAAACCTTTAGAAGAAAGTGCTGACTAGTTGCTTGAACAAGTGCTCAGTTTGTGTATAAAAGAGAGTAACACAACAGAGGGTACCCAAGCCTCTGTTCAAACAACCTGACGCAGACTGCCCACATTCCTGCCATCTGCGCACACCACTCGCCCACTGTAAGAACTCAGAACTCCAGCTTGTCCCCCCAAGGCGCACAGTTTTCAAAAGCAGGTGCTTTATTTGTTCAATGTCTCTTCCTCCACCTGCTGCACCCCTGGCCCTGGGGATCCGCTGCCCTCCTAGAGCTGAAGCCCCAGGGCCCAGCTGTCGGGAGGGGCTCTGCCACACCCCTCACAAACCAAGTGTCAGCCAGGTGTCGCTGCTGAGCATTTGAAATGCAGCTAATACGACCCTTTCACTTTATCTCATTTTCATTCCTTTAAATTTAAAAAAACTCACGTGGCTGATGGCATCACCTTGAATAACACAGATCTGGAACTAGAGACACAATCTAAATGCAATTTTCACAAGTCCCCTGGGTGACTCTCGCCCTGGCAGCTTCAGGAAGAGTCCAGGTTCTTGGCATCAGTTCTCCAGAACCAACCCCAAACTCTCCCAAAACTTCTCCCCACCCCCATGCCTCCAATCTTTTTTTTTTTTTTTAAGATTTTATTTATTTGTTTAACACAGAGAGAGAGATCACAAGCAGGTGGGGGGGGGGAAGCAGGGGCTCGATCCCAAGACCCTGAGGTCATGAGATCATGACCTGAGCCGTAGGCACCCATCTTAAAGGCCTGCCCCAGGCCATTCCACTTAAGCTGTTCACATGCTTGCGCAGAAGCCACAGGCTCCCTCCCTCCACCAGCTCTGCAGACCGACTCTCTCTCTTTACATCGCTCACCCCAGAGAGCGCGCCTTGCTTCCCGCCCTAACCTCAGCCCTGCACCCCTGCCTCTCTTACCTCAACCCAAGTTGGTCCCCAGTGAGGTCCGCTGGACCCAGAGCTTCCTTCTCTGCACTTTCCTCTCAGGTCCCTGCTTTCTGCTCAGGGCAGAAGCACACCTGGGCTGGCTTGAACATCGAGAAGCACACCTGGGCTGCCCTCCTCCGTTTCTGGAGAGCCCAGCCGCAAGCCCAGGAGGCAGAAAGGAGCAAGACCCTGGGCAGTGAGGTTTGCGCTGGAAGTGCGCCTGGAGCCCCTAACGTGACAGCGAAAAGGTGATCGCCGGCGGGGACCCTTCACAGCCGCAGGACCTGACTCTTCCTGCCTGCTGGCCCAGCTTTCTGCCCACCTCACTTTCCTCTCCTCTCCCCTGCCCTTCTTTCCTCCTAACGTCCCCCCCGCCCCGCCTTGGGGCCTGCGGCCCTCAAACCTCAAACTTTAGGGACCCTCTGCCCACTGTCCTCGAGCTCTGAGTCCTCCGGCTCCCCCCCTCCCCCGGAACCCACACTCCCTCACTTTCTACAGCGCTTCCCTTCCTCGCCCTCAGGCCGCATTCTCGAGGGTCATTTGGGTTTCTTGCCGTCCCGGGCCTTTTCGCCAGGATGAGGAGCCCCTTGGACACGCCAGGAACCCCGGAGAACCTTCCGGACTAGTTCTCTCGCTTCCATTCACGCTCCCCTTCGATCTCGCCCACGCGCAGAGCCACCACCTGGGAGCCTCTGCTCGCTGCGCTCGGATCCCACGCGCCATTCCCTCCCGCCCCCTCCTTACCCCCCACGCATCCTTTCCAAACGCGTCGCACGCGCTAGTGGCCTCCCGGCTGGGCCCACTCACAGCAACCCGTCTACCTCCTTCTCAAACTCCACCTGCGTGATCCGTGCGTTCCCCTCCGCCGCGCCGTCATGGGGTCAGCAGTACCCCAGCACCCTGCTCAGCCGCTAGCTCCCGCGGGAGGCGGACCTTGGTAAGACTATGGAGACGCTCTGTGCTCCCCACGTGCGGAACTGGGGGTGCAGCGGGGGATTCCCTCCAAGCGCGCGCCCGGCTCACGCAGAGGGGCGGGCGGTGAACCCCGCGCTCCTTGATCCGCGGCCCTTCGCGCACTCCACAGCTTCTCCTCTCTGCGCCTGGTCGGGCTCGCTCCCAGCCCCTGCACGCCCAGCTCCTCGGCGCGCTCCTCAGGTGCCTGGGTCCAGCTCCACGCGGCCCACCGTGCGCTCCCCCTGGTCTCCCTTGAGCTCTCAGGCCCGCAGCGCCCTCCCCTGATCCCGGGTGCGCTCCCTGGCCCTCGGCTCGCTCCCCTGGTCCCCCCTTGCGCTCCCCGGCCCGCCGCGCCGTCCTCAGCCCCAGAGCGCTCCTGCGGCCCCTCTCCTCCCAGCCCACTGCGCGCTCCCCCGTGCGCTCCCTAGCCCTCCGCGCGCTCCCCGGGCCCCCCGTCAGCTGCCTGCCCCGCTGCGCGCTCCCTTGGTACCCCCGGAACTCCCCGGCCCGCCGCACACACCCCAGGCCCCGCCCCCACCCCCCGCTCGCCGCGCGCTCCCCCGCCCCCGGGGCGCCTCCCCCGGCTCGTCGCGCGCTCCCTGGGCTCTGCTCGCCGATCCTGGCCCCGCGCTCACCCGCCGGGTGGCCGTACGGGGACTCGGCTGCGCCATCCTGCAGGCTCGCCAGGATCTCCCCTTTGCCCACGTCGCTGTCGCCCACCAGCAAGAACTTGAGCAGGAAGTCGTAAGCGCGGACAGGGCTGCCCAGGGTGCTCATCGTGCCGCCGCCGACGCCTGCGCCCATGCCCGGCTCGCCCGACGGCGCGGAGGCGCGAGCGGGCCCGGCCGTCCGCAGATCGCCGCGGGCCGGCGGCCCCCGCAGCTGACAGCGCGTAGCCCCGCCCCGGCCCGCCATTGGCGACCCGCAGTTGCTAGGGCGGCTGCGCGCCCTCATTGACTGAGCTGCGCGTCCATCTCCCTTTCGTCTCCGCCTCCAGGCCACGGTCCACCCGCCCCTGCCGGGAGGATCTGGTCTTCGCCGGGGTCGCCAGGTTGGGGGCGGGGACCAAAAGCGACGTTATTGTGGCCACAGCCAATGAGGCCCGGAGGCGGGTTGGGGCGGAGCCAGGGGGCGGGGAGTGCAGGGGCTGGGCTGGTTCTCGAACTGCTGTGGAGCCGCGAGGGCCGGGCCCGGCTGGGGCGTGGGCTGGGCTGCAGGGGCGGCCACCACGGTGCCGCGTCCTCTACGTCCGGCCACCTGGAGACGTCGCTGGGCCGGGTGGGGGGGCCGCAAGGGCGGGTTCCGTTCTCGGACATGCAGCCGGGAGGCTAGGGCCGGGTCGCCAGGGTCGTCAAGCGTCCCTGTCCCGGTGAGCCTTGGCTCTCGCTGTCTGTCCCCCAAGACTCCTCCAGAACCTTGTCTTTGTCCCAGAGCGCGTGGGTGCGCGTGTCTGTGTGTGCATGTGCGCCTGTGTACGTGTGCATGTGCGCCTGTGTACGTGTGCACGTGTTCGTGTGTGTGCCTACGTGCGCCTCCGCTTGTGTGTGTGTGTGTGCATGTGCCAGCACACGTGCGCCCGTGTGCGTGTGTTTGTGCCGGAGCTGGGGGAGAGGACCACGTGGGGACCCTCCAGTTCCCAGACTTCTCTCCCCATCCAGGGAGTAATGGGCGGTGGAGAGAGATTGACCTGATTGGCTCTCAGATCCAATACCAAAATTCCCAGGTAGGATCAGTCCTGCTGGGTGGGAATCCATGCCCACCTCTGGACCAGTCAACTGTAGAAGGGGGCTCTGGCAGCAGCCCACAAGGAAGATCTCTTCATATTTGGCAACCTTGTGTCCAATAATCTTAGAATATCCTCTGAGTATGCATAATCAAGTGCCCCACCCCATTACACCAGGCCTCCGCCCGAGCTGTGAGTGAGCCTGGGGGTACCCTCAGAGCTGGAGAGAGTGGGGTCTGGGGGCACTCTTGTACATCCCATCCAATTAAAATGACCCCCTCGCACACCTGCCGTCTCCACATTCTGGGCTATCTGCAGCTCGGGAAAGGCACAGCAACTGGAAAATGTGCCCCCTTGTCACAAGCAGCAGGTACAGATTTCACAAACACATACAAACAGGAGAAGCCCCTGTCATTCGTGAGCAGAAGGGGCCTGTCTTCATCAGCTTGGGCTGCTATGACAAAATACCCCAGGGCTGGGGGCTCAAACTGCAGACATTTATTTCTCACTGTTCTGTAGGTTAGAAGTCCACGATCAAGGTGCTGGCTGTTTTGGTTCCCGGTGAGACTCTCCTCCTGGCTTGCAGGTGGCTGCCCCCTTCCTATGTCTTCACAGAGTGCGGGGACAGAGCGAGCGCCTGCAAGCTTTCTGGTGTCTGTCTTCTGACACTAACCCCATCACAAGGGCCCCACTCCAATATGATCCAGCTCTAACTACCTTCCAAAGACCCCGTCTCCGGGTATTATCACACTGGGATTTAGGGCTTCAATTTACGGATTGGGGGGTCATATTCAGTCCACAACAGGGCCCATGGTGGGGAGGGGCCCTGGGCCTACTCTTAGCAAAAATGAGTTCTGGAGTGAGGGGTTCTGCCCCCTGAGAGCCGGGGCTCGGAAGTTTGTGCCCATCGATCCTTCAGCTAGCCTTTCCTTGTGCCCTTGGATGGTCTCGGGGACCAGAGCAGGATGTCTGAGCCAGCTCGGGGTCTGGATTATTCTCTGTGGTGGGTTGTTCTGTTCACCGGATGCTGAGCAGCATGCCTGACCCCTATCCATTAGACGTCAGTGCACGCCTCTCCCAGTTGTAACCACTCAAACATCTCCAGAATTGTACATGGCTATCCTCACCTTGAAATGAAAATAGGTAGGCCTCCTCCCACCCGGCAGATTGTAACTGATCTCAGCTTCCTTAATGTCGACAGTAACATTAAGTGGTAAGTGCAGGTCATATGTGACTCCAAGGAAAAGGGGGAGAGACACTTGCTACACTGTCCCTGGGGCCAGGGGCAAGGGTGTAGAGCAGTCCAGGCCCATGGTGAGAGCCCCGGGGCCTATGTGGTTGCCCACTTTAACCTCACTGCAGTCCTGAGAGGTGGAGCTTGTCATTACTACTACACGGAGGAAGGGAGGGCTCAGAGAAACTGAGAGTGCTAGGGCCCTGACTGCAGCTTCGGGGTTGGAGCTGGTCAGTGCAGCAACACAGCCCCAGTTTCGTTTTGTTTTTATTTTTAAATTGTGGTAAAATATATATAACACCCAATTTACCATTTCACCCATGTTTAGGTGTGCAGCTCAGGGGCATGAAGCCCATTCACATTGTGCAACCATCACCACATCCGTCTGCAGAGCGTTTCCATCTCTCTCAAGCTGGAACTCTGTCCCCAAGAAACACTAACTCCCCCATCTGCCTCCCCAGCCCCTGGAACCTACCATTCCATCTGCTATGAATGTGATGGCTCTAGGAACCTCGCATAAATAGACCCCGGCGACGTTCGTCCTCTGGTGAGTGGGTTGTTTCACTCAGTGCGTCTTCACTGTTCACCATGTTATGGCAAGTGTCAGAGTTTCCTTCCTTTTTAAAGCTGAATAGTATTCCATAGTGTGAATGGACCACATTTTGCTTATCTACTAATCTGCGGGTGGACATTTGGGTAGTTCCCACCCTTTGGCTCTGAGAATAGAGCTGCTTTGAACGTTTGTGGACTAGTTCCTGGGCGGACGTATGCTTTTATGCCCCTCGTGTCGGCGTGGGGCAGCCGGTCCTGCGGTAGCCGGAAGGTGGAGGGAAGAAGGAATATGGGCCATCTCTGGGTGACATGCAAAGAATCGTTTTACATAACGTGAAAGTTTTGTCCCATCTGACGGTGGACGAGCATTTCTTAAGTGTCTTTCTCTGATGCTTAAAAAAAAACAGGCCGAGGAGCCGGAAAGGGACTGACCGTGTTTTCTCCAAAGCCGGGCGCTGGCTCTTCTCTCCGCGGCTGACCAGTACACGGCCGCCGACGGCTGAGCACAGTTTCACACCGAGTGCATGTTCGCGGATGACTCACCCAGGATTCTCAGCCAAGGTGCCAGTTGTTCTTCCTGCATAGAAAGAAAACCTATTTTAGGCAAAACTGTAACCTCACGGACGCTCCAGAAAGTACTGAGTCGCGAGACAGATTTAATGTAGGTGTCCCGCCAGCTATTTGCCCTGCCCAGACCCCGCCCCTTCCACGCCCACCCACGGCCCCGCCCAGGCCCCGCCCCACTCGCTGCCCCGCCCAGTCCCCGCCCACTGCCCCACCCGCCCCGTCCAGGCCCGCCCGGGCCCCGCCCATCCACAGCCCGCCCGGGCCCCGCCCTCGGCCCCGCCTCTTGCCCCCGCGGCGCGCAGGCAGCCCGGCCCTTCGCACGCCGCCTCCCGCGTGCCGGCGGGGCGGGCGCTTGTGCGCGTGGGTTCCCCGACGCTGGGCGGTGGTGCTCCTGCGCCCGACGGTTGACAGCAGCCCTCCGGGGGGGAGATGCGCGGGGTCTTCCGCGTCCCCCCCGCCCGCCTCCCAGGCCCGCCCCGCCGCCCCTTGCTGTCGGGGAGCGGCTGGGGTGGGAGGCTTGGAGCCCCGGGAGCCGCCGTCCCGGCCGCACGGCGCGCGCAGCCCCCGGCCCGACCCCTGCCCGACCCGGCGGGGGGTCCCCGCGGCGCCGGACCCCGAGGGGCCCGCAGGAGGGCTGCGTGGCGGGATCCCCGGGAATGGGCCCCCCGCCCCCGCTCCGTCAGGACCGCGGGGCGGCCGGGAAGTGCGCGGCGGGACCCCCGCGGGACAGGTGCGGCCTCGAGGACCCGCGGTGCCCCAGAACCCACCCCGCTCCTGGGAAGGCTCCGCGGCGTCCCCACCCGGAGAGTGCCGTGAGCTGCGCTTTGCGCTTTGAGGTCGGAGGGAGTCCGAGGTTTGCCGCAGGTGGGATTCTGACCCCGCCGTTTCCCACCTGGTTGGCCTTGGGCAAGCGACCGCCGTCCCTGGGCCTCGGTGTCCCCGTTTCTCAGGCGAGTAGGGTTCCTTGGGAGAAGTCGGGAGTAGCGCACATCACTAGGGTTTGGGGAAGTGCCCGGTTGGGCCGTGAGCTGACGTCCCTGTGGAGCGCCTAGGGCCGCGCGCCAGGCACCCTTCACCCTTACACAGACTGGGGTCCGGCAGGGGTTTGTCCCCTCCTTCATCAGTGCATCGCGGCTGCCACAGGGAGGGGGGGCACAAAGGCGCTGTGTCACAGGAGTGGGCCTGGGGCTTGCCACCGAGGTGGGCCACTGGGTTGAGGTGCCCACGTGTGTGCACACGTGTGCAAACACAGGGCAGACCGTGGGCAGAGGATCAGACAGGGTCCCCACAAGGAGGTCAGCCTCAAGGAGGCTGGGGCCGTCCTCAGGAGGATGGCCTCAGGACGCAGGAAACCAGCCCCCAGCGGAGGAAGAGGCTGGACAGAGGCAGAGACTGCTGAAAGGCAGGATTTCGACCCAAAGGCCACAGAGCGTCCAGAAAGAGAGGGGAAGTGCTGGGTTAGCAAACGCCATCTTCCAGTACAGAACCAACATGGAGCATCTTCTCGTGGCCGAACAAATAGAGATGATTGGTCTCTTCTCCAATACCTAATTAATATTCTTGTTTCTAATAACACAGATTTTTAAAGATCGGCTAGAACAACACATGATGAGATTTAGATCTTTATATTTCGTTCAGGAAATCCTGAATCCTAGGTGACAGAAATCCTGGTCTCAAGAGACTATTTGTAATGGCAGGTTCAGAGTCTATAAGATCTTATGTGGATGAAACATGGATGGAATAGTGACACTGGTATGACAAAAAGAATCTCATTCAAATGAAATCTGGAAAAAAATTTATAAACCGTCTCAGTGAGGTCAGGAATTAAAGTGACATCGTAAAACCCACTCCAGCACACCTGAGTTCGTGGTAGTTCCGATGGAAAGGCGTGCTCCTGGCCCAGAGAAAGGGCAGGGACCTCAGGACAGGGTGTAACCACCCTGTCCAGGACAGTGACAGGTGTCATGCTTTGCACACCCACTGGCCTTCAGAATATTTTTTTTAAAAATTTTTTAAAATTTATTTGTTAGAGAGAGAG
This sequence comes from Eira barbara, assembly GCA_020311275.1. Classification (NCBI taxonomy): domain Eukaryota; kingdom Metazoa; phylum Chordata; class Mammalia; order Carnivora; family Mustelidae; genus Eira; species Eira barbara. The sequence continues at coordinate 392,207 of JAHRIG010000102.1, read as the reverse complement.
CGAGCGAGCACAGGCAGACAGAGTGGTAGGCAGAGGCAGAGGGAGAAGCAGGCTCCCCGCGGAGCAAGGAGCCTGATGTGGGACTCGATCCCAGGACGCTGGGATCATGACCTGAGCCGAAGGCAGCCGCTTAACCAACTGAGCCACCCAGGCATCCCATGGCCTTCAGAATATTTTAAACTCACCTCACTGTCCCCCGAAGTGTTAATTAGTTCACTTGCTGCCATTTGTAGGTTTTAATGTGCTTGTTTTTGTTTTTTACAGTTGGGAAATGCAACATACACGTGCAAAGTGTACAAACACACACACACTGTTTAATCAGTGGCCCTAAAGTGAACACTCAGGTTATAAGTCACCCCCTACATCAGGAAATGCAACATGTCCAGTGTGCCTGAAACCTCCCACGTGCCTCCCACCACTGCCTTGGGGGTGGGCACCCCCCCCACCAGAGCCCACAAGGTGCAAGTAGTTTACATGGGCGTGACCCTGGGGAGCCCCAGGGGGTGGGGGAGAGACTCAGGTGCACCCCTCTGGGGGACTCTTGGCCTGCCTTGGACCAGAAAGCTCTCAGAGCCCCAGGAACGGCAGCCTGGGAACCTCAGGCTGGCCTGCTGGGGGTCTGTGACAGCTGAGGTCACACCGTCAGGGCACTAAGAACGTCTGCTCCAGCCACCACACTGACTTCTGTGAAAGACCATGAAGTGGGACTGAACCGTGTCCATCCCTCTCCCCCATCCATAGGTGGAAGCCCTAATCTCCATGTGACCGTATTTGGAGATAGGGCCCTTAGTTAGGCATAGGGCCAGGTCCTAATCCCATAGACACCAGAGCGTCTTGGCATGTACACAGAAGGGAAGCCATGTGGGGACAAAGCAGGAAGGTCCGCAAGCCGAGGAGACTAGTCTCACCAGAAACCAATGCTGGTGACAACTTGATCTCGGACTTATTTTCTTATAGTTCTGGAGGCCAGAAAATGCTCCTTCTTGCGTTTCAGCTTTACAAGCTGTGATCATTTTTCTTTTGGCTGTAAACCCTCCTTTGGTTTTCCTTTGGGAGGGTCTGTTGGTAGAAAATTGTATCACTAGAAATAAAAGCAAATGGTTCTTCAGTCTGAATAATGCCTTAAAAGTTCCAAGTGTTAAGCCCCACCGACTGTATGAACTTGCGAAATTGTGACCCTCTGATTTTCATGCTGGTTCCCGGTGCCTGGGGTGGCTGGTGTGAGGGTCTGGCCCTCTCGCCTTTCAGAGTGCTTGCATCCCTCCCTGCTGAGGACAGTCCTTTAGTCTGTTTGGGTCCTTACTAAATCTCTGCCCTTCTTGTTTTTTTCTATGTGGCCTCTACTCTACATTTAGCTGTGGAGAGTCTGTTCTGCCAGTCTTTAGGTCATTTTCTGGGTTGTCTACACTGATGTGGGTATTCTCTAGCTGTATCTGTGGGATGAGGTGAGCCTAAGGTCATCCTACTTCCTGAACAGCGTCTTTATTTCATTTTCATTCTTAAAAACTTATTTGCCCTGGGCAGTCATATTCCTTTTCCTATTAACATATAATGTATTATTTGCTCCAGGGGTACAGGTTTCTGAATCATCAGGCTTACACATTTCATGGCACTCACCATAGCACATACCCTCCCCCATGTCCATAACCCAGCCACCCTATCCCCCCCTCCCACCCCCCCACGCAACCCTCCGTTTGTTTGTGAGATTAAGAGTCTCTTATGGTTTGTCTCCCTCCCAATCCCATCCTGTTTCATTTTTTCCCCTCCCTTCCCCCCATGACCCCCCCTGCCTCTCAAATTTCTCATATCAGAGAGATCATATGATAATTGTCTTTCTCTGATTGATTTATTTCGCTAAGCATAATACCCTCTAGTTCCATCTGCATCGTCACAAATGGCAAGATTTCATTTCTTTTGATGGCTGCATAGTATTCCATTGTGTATATATACCACATCTTCTGTATCCATTCATCTGTTGATGGTCATCTAGGTTCTTTCCATAGTTTGGCTATTATGGACATTGCTGATATAAACATTTGGGTGCACGTGCCCCTTCCGATCACTACATTTGTATCTTTAGGGTAAATACCCAGTAGTGTGATTGCTGGGTTGTAGGGTAGCTCTATTTTCAACTTTTTGAGGAACCTCCATGCTGTTTTCCAGAGTGATTGCACCAGCTTGCATTCCCACCAACAGTGCAGGAGGGTTCCCCTTTCTCTGCATCCTCGCCAGCATCTGTCATTTCCTGACTTGTTAATTTTAGCCATTCTGACTGATATGAGGTGGTGTCTCATCGTGGTTTTGATTTGTATTTCCCTGATGCTGAGCGATGTGGAGCACTTTCTCATGTGTCTGTTGGCCATCCGGATGTCTTCTTTGCAAAAGTGTCTGTTCATGTCCTCTGCCCATTTCTTGATTGAATTGTTCTTTGGGTGTTGAGTTTGATAAGTTCTTCATAGATTTTGGATACTAGCCCTTTATCCGTTATGTTGTTTGCAAATATCTTCTCCCATTCTGTCAGTTGTCTTTTGGTTTTGTTGACGGTTTCCTTTGCTGTGCAAAAGCTTTTGATCTTGATGAAGTCCCAATAGTTCATTTTTGCCCTTGCTTCCCTTGCTTTTGGCAATGTTCCTAGGAAGAAGTTGCTGCGGCTGAGGTCAACGAGGTTGCTGCCTGTGCTGCCTGTGTTCTCCTCAAGGATCTGGATGGATTCCTGTCTCACATTGAGGTCCTTCATCCATTTGGAGTCTATTTTCATGTGTGGTGTAAGGAAATGGTCCAGTTTCATTTTTCTGCATGTGGCTGTCCAATTTTCCCAACATCATTTGTTGAAGAGGCTGTCTTTTTTCCATTGGACATTCTTTCCTGCTTTGTCGAAGATTAGTTGACCACAGAGTCTTGAGGGTCCATTTCTGGGCTCTCTATTCTGTTCCATTGATCTATGTGTCTGTTTTTGAGCCAGTACCATATTGTCTTGATGATGACAGGTTTGTAATAGAGCTTGAAGTCTGGGATTGTGATGCCACCAACTTTGGCTTTCTTTTTCAATATTCCTCTGGCTATTTGGAGTCTTTTATGGTTCCATATAAATTTTAGGATTATTTTTTCCATTTTTTTGACAAAGTTGACGGGATTTAAAAAAAAAAAAAGATTTGATTTATTTATTTATTTATTTATCAGAGAGAGAGAGAGAACAAGCAGGTAGAGTGGCAGGCAGAGGCAGAGAGAGAAGCAGCCTTCCCGTTAAGCAAGTAGCCAGATTCGGGACTCGATCCCAAGACGCTGGGATCATGACCTGAGCCGAAGGCATTGAAGGCAGCGGCTTAACAGACTGAGCCAACCAGGCATCCCAGTTGATGGGATTTTGATAAGGATTGCATTAAATGTGTAAAGTGCTTTAGGTAGCATAGACATTTTCACAATATTTGTTCTTCCAACCCAGGAGCATGGAATGTTTTTCCATTTCTTTGTGTCTTCCTCAATTTCTTTCATGAGTATTTTATAGTTTTCAGAGTACAGACTCTTTGCATCTTTGGTTAGGTTTATTCCTAGGTATCTTATGGGTTACTTTCTCTTTCTTAATTTCTCTTTCTTTTTTTTTTTTTTTTAAAGATTTTTATTTATTTATTTATTTATTTTAAAGATTTTATTCACTTATTTGACAGAGAGAGATCACAAGTAGGCAGAGAGGCAGGCAGAGAGAGAGGGGCAAGCAGGCTCCCCGCCAAGCAGAGAGCCCGATGCGGGGCTCGATCCCAGGACCCTGAGATCATGACCTGAGCTGAAGGCAGAGGTTTAACCCACTAAGCCACCCAGGCACCACTTAATTTCTCTTTCTTCTGTCTTGGTGTATAGAAATGCAACTGATTGGGGCACCTGGGTGGCTCAGTGGGTTAAGCCTCTGCCTTCGGCTCGGGTCATGATCTCAGGGTCCTGGGGTCGAGCCCCACATCGGTCTCTCTGCTCGGCAGGGAGCCCGCTTCCCTCTCTCTCTGCCTGCCTCTCTGCCTACTTGTGATCTTTCTCTCTGTCAAATAAATAAATAAAATCTTAAAAAAAAAAAAAAAAGAAATGCAACTGATTTCTGTGCATTGATTTTACATCCTGACACTTTACTGAATTCCTGCATGAGTTCTAGCTGCTTTGGAATGGAGTCTTTTGGGTTTTCCACATAAAGTATCATATCATCAGGCAGTCATAGTCTTTTGGTGACAATCATTCCACTATTTTTTGGCTCTCAGTATTGGTGTTGGGAATCCAAATGTTAATCCTTTCAAAGTAATCTGACTTTCCTTGCTGGCTACATTAGAGATTTCCAGTGCCTTTTGTGATCTGCAATTTCACTGTTACTTGGCTATGTGTGAAATTTTAGTGTATCTAGCTTAAAATTTGGGGGGAACTTGGATCTGAGGGTTGGTGTGTTTCATCAGTTCTAGAAAGTTCCCATCGATTTTCTGTTCAATCATAGCCTCTTCCTTTTCCATTTTCTGGAACTCCAGCTAAATGTCTACTATTTTCCGTGTGTCTTACCTTGCCTGTAATTTCCCTGTTTGTCTCCTTGTGCCACATTCGTGACATCTATTTTTTTTTTTAATTTTTAAAATATTTATCTGAGATAGAGCAAAGCACAGAGGGAAACACAGGCTCCCTGCTCACCAGGGAGCCAGGTGTGGCGCTGGAACTCAGGACAGCAGGGTCATGACCTGAGCCAAAGGTAGGCGCTTAACCGACTGAGCCACCCAAGTACCCCTCTTCATGATTTCTCTGATCTCTTCCAGTTTGCTAATTCTCTTATTAAACTGTTAAATCGGCTCAGTAGCTCTAGATTTTAATTTTTAATGCAATATTAATTAATTTTTGTTTTGAATTTATATAATGTCCTTTGGTTCTTTACAGAAACTGCTTAACCTTTTATAGTCAGCTGTGAAAATCAATCAAGGAAAGTCTCACCAAAATGGTGTCAGGAGGCCTGCAGGGGGCGCGCTGTGGCCAGCCCCAGTTACCAATTACAGACCCAACCGCAAGAGAGGCACCTTGCGGGGAGGTACCACTTTACTAACCCAGCTCCTGGACGGAAGGTTTCCTGCTGCCCCGGCAACAGCCCAGCCAATGAGAGACGGGCACAGCCCAGCCAATGGGAGACGCGCGCAGCCCGCGGCTCCCGCTCCGCGCTTCCGGGTTGGCGCGGGAGGCCCCCGCGCGGACGTGAACCGCGGACCCACGGGGCTGGGCGGTCACTGCGTCCGTGCGGCGGCTGAGTCGGCGCGTCCCGCCGGTGAGCGAAGGGCGGGCGAGTGGCAAACAGCCGGGGCCACGAGGCCGGGCCCCGCGGACGAGCACCCTCGGGCGTCGCAGCTGCGGCCCAGCGCGCGGAGATGCCGGCCCCCGGCGTTCGCGCCGCGTCCGTCCCGTCGTCGCTGCCGGCCGGCCCGTCTGCGGGAGCTGGCGGCCCCCGGCTGCGCGCACGGCCCCCGAAAGGGAGCCCCTCCCTGCCGTGCGGGCCGCCGGGCCGCCTGTCCCGGGCGCGGGCCGCGGCTGCTCCCCGGCGCCCGTCTCTGCCCGCAGCCGGCCGCTTGGGGCGAACGGGGCCCACCCGCGAGCTCCGCCGCGCCTTCCCCGGAGCGCTCCGTCGGGCCGCGGAGCCGGGTGCCAGCGGTCGTCACGGGGAAGGCGCGAACAAGAGAAGCCGCAGCGGACGCGGACGGCGGCCGCGGGGAGCAGCTCTCCCGCCGCGTCTCCGGGGTGAGTCCCAGAAGTCACCGCCCCTCACCCAATCGCAGGGTGTCCTGGCGGGTCGGGCCCGCCCCTCAGCGCCTCACCCAATCCCAGGATGCCCTGGCGGCCCGGACCCGCCCCTCAGCGCCCCACCCAATCCCCTTGTGCTCGCGTGACCAGGTTCCGCCCCTCTCAAGCCTCACCCAATCACCGCACGTCCCCCCCTACCATTCCCTGGCCGGAAGCAGTCCGCGGACGTGCGTGGGGGAACATGGAGGCGCTGCTGAAGCGGGAGCTGGGCTGCGACTTCGTCAAGGCTACGGGTCACTCGGGGGGCGGGTGCATTAGCCAGGGCCAGAGTTACGACACGGACAAAGGACGCGTGTTTGTGAAAGTGAACTCCAAGGCGGAGGTCGGGGCTGCCGCGGGCTGGGTCAGGGTGGGGGGCGGTCGGCGAGCGGCGTCTGGGTGGGGCTCCGGGCCCGGGTCTGGGGTCGGAGGTCGGGGTTCGGGCTCTGGGTGGGCGCGGAAGTGCCCAAGGCCCGGGCGGGGTCTGCACGGCAGGGCCGCGGGGCGGTGACGCTTGCGGCCCCCGGGCCCGACGGCCCGTGTCCGCGGTTCCTGGGGTCGCGCCCCCAGCTGAGCCTTGGAAGCCCCGGGGAGGGTAGCGCGCCCCGTGGGCGGCCGTCTCGGGACCCGTGCGCGCAGGCCTGCGCCGCGCTGCCGCGGGGACGGCGGTTCTGGGGCGTCTGGCCGCCGGGGGTGCGGCCGCCGCGGGCTTGAGCGGGCCGCGCAGTGGCAGCGTCTTGTTCCGGGGTTTACTGGCGCTTGCGGCGGTCGGGATGTCTGTGTTGTTGGAAATCCTCGAGCCGCTGCCTCTGCGAGTTTGGGCCGCGGGACCACGGACCCGGCAGTGCCGGCGTCCCCGCTCTGGGAGCTGGCAGGTGTCCGGTGAGAGCCCACCGCCGCGCTGCGAAGGGGCTTCTCCCTGTTCTCAGTGTCGGGGGCAAGGGAGCGCCCTGGGGTCTCTGTGTCACAGCACCAACCCCATGAAGCGGGCTCCAGCCTCGGGAGCCCAGTCACCTCCGGGAGCCCAGTCACCTCCGGGAGGGTCACACTGGGACTTAGGTTTTGACGGAGGAACTGGGCAGGGGGCACCGGCTTTGGCCCACTGTAGCCCCTCGCTCCAGAAAGTTCTGTCTGTACATGAACCTTCTCACAGGGGCCCCGGAGACGACAGGGGAGCCTCGGTGCTGAAGCCGTACTTCCCCCGGGTGCGGCTGTCACTTCTGGGCCCGTTTGGATGGGTCAGGCCAGTGCTGTTAGCGGGAAAGCCCGGGCTGGCTCCAGGAGGCAGTGGGCAGCTGGGCGGTGGGTTGTTTCAGATGGGGCGGGAGGGGCGGGCCCCAGTACCCCGTCCTCAGGTCACACCCATGCTGCGCTTTCATTCTGCCCCTAGAGAGCATTCTTGCAGTGGTTTCCACTTTCTTCCCAGATGGGACTCCCTGTCCGCCAGAGCCGGCCAGCTCTTCCTGAACCGACCCCCTTCCACGCTCTGCCCTGCGGGGACGCACTGCCGTCCTGCCGCACAGTCTTCTTGCAGGAGTCTGTCCGCGTTGGGCTTGGAGTCACCTCAGCAGCCCTCACGGGTCGCGCTGCCCCTCCTCACGTTCTCTTGCAGGGCTTTTCTGCTTTCTGGCTTTGTTGTCCCACATAGGTGGCATCTGGCCTCCTCCCGTGTGTATTTCCACCTTCAGAGTCATCTCTGCACCCAGCGTGAGATCAGGAGCCACCTGTTCCACCGATGGAGGTGGCCAGGTGCCCCAAAGTCCACACTCCTCTTGCTGACCTTTCTCCCCAGAGTTCCTTGTGGTCCTTTGGCAGGTGGTTCCGCACGCATACTTTTCTGGCTTTGTGTGGGCACTGCTGTGAGTGGTGCGGTGCCGTAGCACAGACATCGGCCGGCAGCACGAAAGCAGGACTTCCTTCTGTGCCTTACCTCGTAGGGCGTGGAGATGGCGCCCGCCCTGCTGCGAGACTGCTGATTGCTCGAGTCTTTTCCCTCACAACCCCGTGAACTGACCCACTTGAAGCAAGATTATTCTTATCTGTCTTGGGGCCTGCGGTTGGGGTTCCTCCTCCTCCCTTAAGCTCCAGAGCTTTTTTGGAGCACTGTGCCTTCTCTTCCCCGGCGGGGGGGGGCGGGCGGCTGCCTACTTCTCTCCCTCTCCTCTCAGGGACCCACAGACACTTCTGTGAGGGAGGCTTCACCTCTGGCTGCGTTCACAGGTCCTCTCCACCTGCCCCCGATGGTTACTGATCATCATCTCCCCTTACTCGGCTTTTCTGGACCAGTGCTCTGGTACAAAGCAGCCGGTGCCCTTAGCTCTCCACGGTGGAGGGATGACGATGATGTGTTTACGGAGTGTTCAGAACGGGCTGCGCCAGTGTTAGCGGCCAGCTCAGTCGCGCAGGGCCATGCGCCTGGGAACTTGGTCCCTGTATTAACCCACCTTTACGGGGGAGGGAGCAGGCGTGGGGAATATGAGCAGCTCCGCCGAGGTCACAGACCCAGTCCTGAGAGTACGGAGTGGAACATTCCTGGCAGCACTTCCCCGTAGGCCCACACTGGAAGCTGCCCGGCTGCGGGTCGGTTCCCTGGCCCGCCTGTTCTGGGGAGCTGTGCACGGCGTGAGAGTAAACTCTGACTGTTAATGCACCAGCAGAACAAAGGCAGCGGGACAAAGCAGCCAGACTGCTTGCTCTGCATGTAGAAGGACAAAGCAGACGCGACCCATCTATGGGGATGGGCATGCGAGGGGCTGGGGAGCAGAGGGGCCTCCGGGCGACAGCCTCCTGTCTGTGTGTGGGGGCAGTCCTGCAGTGCGCAGCCTTGGTGAAAACTGGAGTCATGTGCTCCCATTTGTGCCATTTTCTTCTCATACTTCTGTAGCATTTTGACTGGGAAAAAAAAAAGCTACTTTAAAGGGAGTAGTTAACTTAGTCTGGGAGGTGAGGGAAGATTTTTCTGAGAAGTCAGAACATACTAAGTTGAAATCTGAAGCATGATGAGGAAGGGTCTACCTTGTCAGAAGGTGGGGGTGGGCTCCGAGCAGAGGCACATGGCTGCTTTGAGCTGTGGGGAACTAGAAGACCATAGTCCAGGAGCACGGGGGTGTGTATGCGTGTGCTGGTGTGTGCACACGTGGGCGTGGAGGTGTAGGGGGGAGCCCAGGGCAGGGAGCCCCGGGGAGCACAGAGAGCGGGCAGGGCCAGACCCTGTGGGGCTCGCACAGGTTGCTAGCTCAGGCGTGTTCCAGGCAGGGATTTGCCGTCAGTAAGGGTCCCTGCCAGGGTGAGCAGGGAGGTGAGGGGAAGGACAGTTGCTGCCGTCTGGGGGAGACTGGAAATGGTGGTTAAGATGGGATGGTTTCCAGTGTGAGGTCAGAGGTGCCCTCGAACCTGGTGAGAGGTGACCTCAGGTACGTAGCATGTGCAGGTGGAGGGCCAGGTGGCACAGGACTGTGGCCAGGGTCCCGTCAGATGATGGCCCGCATGCATAGTCCAGCTCTGCACCAGACGTTTGGTGGAATATTAGAGGCCTTCCCCTCCCCTCTCTGGAGAGACTCAGTGAGAGTGTAGAAGAGGGTCCAGAACAAGACAATGCGACCTCGCTTCCTCCTGGGCCGGTTCAGTGCGCAGCCTGCTCTGCTGGAAAGCCCGAGAATCTGCGTCTGGCGGGTCTGCAGTCAGGTGGCCTCTGCTTCAGATTGCGACGCTTGAGGAAACACTTCCGCATAACCCCTTTCCAGAAGTCATCTTGCTCTCCCTTCTCTCCCCTTCCTCCATTATTTTTCGGAAAGGCCAAAAGAATGTTTGAAGGTGAGATGGCAAGTTTAACTGCCATCCTGAGAACGGACACCGTGAGAGTGCCCAAGCCCATCAAGGTCCTGGACGGCCCGGGAGGCAGCAGCCTGCTGGTGATGGAGCACGTGGACATGCGGTACCTGAGCAGGTCTGTCTGGGCACCCCCCCAACTTGGCTTTGGTTCTCTCTCTTTTTTTTTTTAATACAGATTTGATTTATTTATTTGACAGACAGATCACAAATAGGCAGAGAGGCAGGCAGAGAGAGAGGGGGAAGCAGGCTCCCTGCTGAGCAGAGAGCCCGATGCGGGGCTCTATCCCAGGACCCTGGGATCATGACCTTAACCCACTGAGCCACCCAGGCGCCCCTCTTTTTTTTTTTTTTCTTAAGCAGTTTTTTGAGTCTTGATTTTTTTTCTTTTTAAGATTTTATGTGCTTATTTTAGTAAGAGAGAAAGAGCACAGCAAGGAGGGCAGAGGCAGAGGGAGATGCAGACTACCCTCCCCTCCCAAGCAGGGAGCCGGATGTGGGGCTCGATCCCAGGACCCTGGGACCGTGACCTGAGCTGAAGGCAGAGGCTTCATGGACTAAACCCGCAGGTGCCCCATGGCTCTGTTTCATTTCTGAGTCTGAGCCCCTTCATACCTGAAAGCTCGCATCAGGGTATCGCTTTGAGGGACCTGTGACCCCACGCATCACGGGCTGTGGACCTAACCTGAACCCTAACCCTCGGCTGTGCACACTGAGGGCAGATGGGAGTGGAATCTCCCAAGAGGAGATGTGGACGAGGGACCCAGCTGCCCGGGAAAGGCTGGGAAAGAGCACCAGACAACCGGGGCCCTTCATTCCCCTTCCGGTCACTGAAGCCAACTTTATGTCCCCTTGACCTGCTTTCTGTGGCCTGAGACTGTGCACGAGGCCGTGACCCCACGACGATGTGCCCCATGCTTGACTGACGCTCTTTCTTTCACAGCCACGCTGCCAAGCTCGGAACCCAGCTCGCGGACCTACACCTAGACAACAAGAGGCGTGGGGAGAGCCTCCAGAAGGAGGCCAGCACAGTGGGTATGCAGCGGTGTGGGTGTGAGGGCCCCTCGAACACACTTGGCTGGCGTGGGCATGTGGGTGGGTCTGTGTTGATGCTCAAGGAGAGGAGTGTCACCCCGAAGGCTAGGGACACAGTGGACACAGGGAACACGATTCTGTACCGTACCATAGCGTGTTTGGAAGAAGTATTCCCCCCGTCCCGTACGGTTCCTTTACCCTCCTGCCCCAGAGGGAACCCTATCAGAGCTGCATTGGCTTTCTGTACTGTGCCTCCTCTCCTGAGAACAGCCGCACGTGAGGCACACAGCCCGGCGGCCCGCACGTCCAGCCTCTGCAGAGCTTAGTGCTTCCAGTATTCTCGTCTTCTGATGTTTGGTAATCTGCGTGCAGCCGTGGGGTCACTGTGCGAGCGGAACAGCCGACACACCAGGGGGGGACGGCCAAGTCTGCTGTGCCAGATGGGTCCTGTCGGCTGCACCCTGCCCCTGCCAGCCCCACGTTGTCCAGGCCTTTGGGGTTTTTGGCTAGTTTGGGGGAGCCGCAGGGGACACCAAGGAGGCCATTTCAAATCAGTTTATTCTTCACAGATGGCCAGGGCAAGGCTGGCCACCGAGAGCCGTCCTTTCCCAACAGGTCACAGGGTGAGCTGCTTTCCTCCTTTCTCGGATGCAGTGTTGTCACTCCTCTGAACGGCCTCTGGCGTCTCTCCTGGGCAGTGTGGGTGTCCTGCGTCACTGAGTCCGAGCAGAGCAGGCTGTTCCCGGGCCCTGAGGTTTTGTGGAGACGGGGCCCTCATTTGTCTCTGGATGAGGACATGAGGGGAAGGGCTCAGCAAGACAGGCCTCAGCGCTGCGCTGAGCTCCAAGAGCAGCGGGAGGGAGTGTGGGAGTCAGTTGTCTTTCTCGTCTTCCTTCTGCTTACAAGGGAAAAGAGCCGGGCAGGTGGTACGGCCCTTCGTGGACCAGTTTGGGTTTGACGTGGTGACGTGCTGTGGATACCTCCCCCAGGTGAGCGACACCAGCACTTCGCCTTCTGCGTTCCCATCAGGTCAGGTCGCCGCCCAGGGAAGGAACCCTCCTCTCCCTTTATGAAATTTAGTAAAAGTCTCTGCTCCCTTTTTCTCTTGGCTGATTTCGGAGAGGTTGACATGAGGTTTACCTGCCTCACACACTAGGTAAGCTCAGATAATCAGGACCAGCAAGTCAGGGTGCTGGGTCTCGAGGTGTGGAAACATTAGGCTTCAGGGCAGAAGATCCTCAAAGATAGCATGATGTAAATGGACTGCACCTTTCAGTTTTATGATCCTGTGGTTGGCTCCCTGGGAATTTGGGCCCTGGGGCTCGACCCAGTGCCCAGCAGATGCTGAACGGGGAGGGTGGGAGCTGTGCTCCCAGACGGCGCAGGTGGCTTCTCGGAAGAGGAAACTTTCAGGGATTTCTGGTGGGCACCGGGGCACGGGAGACACTATTCAGGTTTTGGAATGTGGGGAGGGGTTGTCCAGGAACCTGCTCTGGGTGGCAAGTGGCTGAAGGCTGGTGTTCCCTGGTCCCACCTGCTCCGTGGAACTCTGGGGCCGTTCTGCTGGCTCTGCTCCCTCCTCGCCTGCCTGTGGCTTGCCCAGTGTGCGTACAGACACCTAGGCCTGCGCGCACACGCCTGGGGGAGGGGTTCTGTGTTGTCAGGTGGTGGTTGTTGCCCTCAACGGTGTCCTTGAACCGGGCCTCATGCGACCCCCCGTGTCCTCGCTCTGGGGAGGGCAGTGCTGGCTGCCTGGGTGGGGGTTCCAGAGGGGTCCTTGTGGCCGGTGGATGGTCAGAAACAAGCTCTGGGTAGGGGCAGGCCAGCTCTGGGTGTGCTCCTGCGTGAGTGCAGGTGGACAGAATGTGCCCTAGAGCTCTTCAGAGTGGCCTGTGTTGCTCCGCATGGGAGGGTCCCCTGCTTCTGCAGCAGGGCGTGAGGTCCCCCTCTGTCCACGAGACACTGTCTGCCTGGTCAGCCACCACGCCTTCCACAGCCTGCCCTTAAAGCAGTGCCCCACTGCTTCGGGCTTCTTCCTTGGGCTCTGCCATTCTCCTCTGTCCATGCAGGTGAACGACTGGCAGGAGGACTGGGTTGCCTTCTATGCCCGGCAGCGCATTCAGCCCCAGATGGACATGGTGGAGCAGGGGTCTGGGGACAGGGAGGCCCGGGAGCTCTGGTCTGCTCTGCAGGTGAGCGCAGCCAGGGCCGCACTGCGGAGGCTCCGAGGCAGGTGCGGCCACCGGAGGTCCAGGCCTGGACAGGAGATGGGCTGGGCCGGTCAGCGGGGTGGCTGTCGGCGTCCCTCCACCCCGTCCGAGCCGTGTGTGTCCCTGCGGATCTGTGCGCCACACTCTGCTGGGGCGGTTGGGTCACACAGGAAAGCGTCTGTGTCCCTCCCACGTGTGCTGGTTACTTAGCTGAGAATGGGTTTCCTTCCTGCAGCTAAAGATCCCCGACCTGTTTCGCGACCTGGACATCGTCCCAGCCCTGCTGCATGGAGACCTCTGGGGAGGAAACGTAGCCGAGGATTCCTCTGGCCCCATCATCTTTGACCCGGCCTCTTTCTATGGCCACTCGGAGTACGAGCTGGCGATAGCCGGCATGTTTGGGGGTTTCGGCCACTCCTTCTACTCCGCCTACCACCGCGCGGTCCCCAAGGCCCCGGGGTTTGAGGCCCGCCAGCAGCTCTACCAGCTCTTCCACTACTTGAACCACTGGAATCATTTCGGGTCGGGATATAGAGGGTCCTCGCTGAATATCATGAGGAATCTCACCCAGTGAGCGTCCCTGCTCTGGACGGGCGCCAGGTCCCAGCCAGACACCTGCGGCCAGCACCTCCTGCCGCCCCCAGTCCTGTCCGGCAGGACTGCTTCCCCGATTCTTCACACTAATCTTTTGCTCCACAGCTGGGTAAAACCACGCTGGGGTGGGTGTGAGCCCCATCACGTGGGCCCCGTGGAACCACTGTTGCCCAGAGGCTGAACCGAAACCGGCCGGCGTGCCGGCTACTGCTGAGCACGTGTTCCCCGGCAGCTCCTCCCGTCTCCTCTCTGGGAGCGACTCTGATGTGGGGAAGATGCCTCCCGGCGGGTTAGACATGGGGGTAGACATGAAACCAGTACCGCGGTCTGCTTCTCGTGGCTAGTTTCACTGAGCACATTCCCTTCCTTTCCGGGCCCGCTCTGTGCCCTGCTGCAGGCCGAGCAGTCTGGAAGCTGGTTCTGGGAGTGACCAAATTGTGGGTCCTGGGTAAGTTTGGGAGCCACTGAGTCCCTCCTGTCAGCACCGCATCTCGCCTGCCCTTCTAAAGCTTGTGAGCTACTCCTTTGTGTAAAAGCACTAACCCCACGGCTGCCGCTTCATGCGGACTGTTCTGATTGGCACTGATGCTAAGAAAGTCTTTTGCATAAACATTTGAATAAACTTTCACTGATTTCAGTCATGCATGGGACTGTGTATTTCCTTCATTTGCATTGTAACTCAATGTTTATCTTAGGCGTTTGCCAAGAGACCTTTGTAATGCCTTGTGACAAACAGAAGCCTTGTTTTTTTTTTTTTTTTTAAAGATTTTATTCGTTTATTTGTCAGAGAGAGAGCGCGAGCGAAAGAGCACTGGCAGACGGAGACAGAGGGAGAAGCAGGCTTCCTGCCGAGCAGGGAGCCCGATGTGGGACTTGATCCCAGGACACTGGGATCGTGACCCGAGCCGAAGGCAGCTGCTTAACCAACTGAGCCACCCAGGCGTCCCAGAACCCTTGTTTCTTAAGAGCAGTTTTCTTTCTCAACTGTTGAATAAGAGAATAGCGCGGAGTTTCCCCCATACAGACAGTGTAGCCTGAGGACTGCTTCTCCTGTCTGACCGGGTGAGGTTTGTGGGCCGCTCGGGGAGGCCTGGTCACCAGTGGGCTGTAGAGAGAGGTCCCCAGAGGCCCCTCCTGGGAGCTGTGCCATCAGCAAGGGTGTGGCCAGGCCCCAGGCAGGAGGCGGTATCACAGCCGTGCACCCCTGTCTCCTGGCTTTGGTGGTGGTACAGGACTTGCCAGCTTTTTTAAACTCGGCTGCTTGTACGATAGCTCATTCTAAAATACCAACTTTGGGGGGTGCCTGGATGTCTCAGTTGGTTAAGCAACTGCCTTTGGCTGCGGTCACGGTCCTGGGATCCAGTCCTGCATCAGGCTCTCTGCTCAGCGGGGGGTTTGCTTCTCCTGCCTGCCTCTCCTCCCGTCATGTGCCTGCTCTCTAGCCCTCTCTCAAATAAATAAATGAAATCTTAAAAGTTTAAAAAAATAAAATACCAACTTTTATACCTAATTTTGCACCCATAATTTTTTATACGTGTATATATTTTTATATAAAGAGTTGTTATGGGGCACCTGGGGGGCTCAGGTGGTGAAGTGTGGGCCTTTGGCTCAGGTCATGATCCCAGGGTTCTGGGATCGAGTCCCACATCAGGCTCCCTACTCAGTGGGGAGCCTGCTTCTCCCTTTGCCCCTCCCCATGCTTGTGTTCCCTCTCAGTCAAATAAATAAAATCTTAAAAATAAACAAAATCTTAAAAAAGTTGTGGGTGCCCGGGTGGCTCAGTGGGTTAAACCTCTACCTTCAGCTCGGGTCATGATCTCAGGGTCCTGGGATTGAGCCCCGCGTCGGGCTCTCTGCTCTGCGGGGAGCCTGCTTCCTCCTCTCTCTCTTTGCCTGCCTCTCTGCCTACTTGTGATCTCTGTCAAATAAATAAATAAATAAATAAATAAAATCTTAAAAAAAAAAAAGTTGTTAAAATTGTATAAGCTGCAGACCCAGAAGGCCGGAACCTATCCCAGGCTGCTGGTGGGTTGCTGTGTTCCGTGAGAGCCCGTCTCAGCACATGTCATCCCAGCACAGAGATTGCATTGTTCCCTGGGGGTCTGGCTGACTGGGGGGCCGAGGGGATGAAGGTTCTGACTGACAGCCGCACTTCAAGGGCAGCTGTGGGACGGGGTCCTGGCAGCAGCCTGCCTTCTGTCCTCGCCAGGGCAGCCTGCTGGGCTCTGGAATATCAGGGAGATTTGGCTAGACACAGGATGAACTCCGGATTCAGCTCCTTGACCCCGTGGCAGCAAGATATTCGAGCCCTTCAGGGCAGCCGTGAGCACCCCAAGGGCTGCCAGAGGCAGGGATGAGGGGTGTCTCTGGGGCCATCGTACTGCTTACTGAAATGGGAATGTTGTATCCAAACACCTCATGGTCTGCCCCTGCGAGAGTACCACCGTTTCCACAGAAGGAAGTCCTCAGACAACCGAACTTGGCCTTCCCACCTCAAAGCTGCTGCTGTTTTTTTTAATAGTTTTTTTTTTTTTAAGATTTTATTTATTTACTTGACAGAGATCACAAGTAGGCAGAGAGGCAGGCAGGCGGGGCGGGGGAAGCAGGCTCCCCATGGAGCAGAGAGCCCGATGCGGGACTCGATCCCAGGACCCTGGGATCATGATCTGAGCCAAAGACAGAGGCTTTAACCCACTGAGCCACCCAGGCGCCCGCCCCCCAAAGCTTCTGAGCATCCTTTTGATGAGAGTGGCCCTGAAACTTCGATGTCTCTGCCTGAAACAGGACGTCAGTTCTGTGCCCTCGATGTGGTCTCTGGCCGCATGTTCTGTGTCTAGGGGCCTCCGCTGGTGGTGCCCTCCCAGTTTTTGCCCTGTATGGGATCGTGAGTTCCGTTTGTCATTAACACAGTAATGGTAGGGCACAGGACCGGCACAGGAGGCTCTTAGGTTAGCCACTTGAGCTTTGGATCCCTCTTTCATAAAGGGGGCTGATAATGACACCCACGGGCTGTCCCAGTGCCTGCCTGTGGGTGCTGCTCCTGGCTCCCCACTTGCGGGGCACACTTCCTCGTCCTTGCAGTGGAATGCGCTTCCAAGGCCATCTTGCAGCAGATAGCCTGTCTGCTGCGTGGGTTTCCTCTTGGGCAGAAGAATTGCTCACACTGGAATATGGGCAGAAACAGCACAGAGATGAAGGCAGTTCTGAAGTTCTGAAGAGGTTGGCAGGATTCCCCTCCCTTTCTCAGAGCAATCATCTGCCTGAGGGGCATGGCCCCAGCACAATTCCTGGTGGAGGCCAGAGTGATGGACTAGAGGGGACACCTGGGCAGTGTCTCTGCCGGCTCAGGCTGCAGCCAGGGCCTTAGGACTCCAACCCCCCACCCTGCTGCCTTCCTGGGGTCCTTTTTCTGAGCAGCTTTGCAAAAGCCCTACCCATCTGTGGGCTGTTTTCCTTTTTGGTGTCACTGGACTCAGTGTCATGGTAAGGGTTCTGAATAGGCAGGGGAGTCCAGTGTATGTGCATGACCCCATCATTATCTCAGTCCCCCTGCCTCAGAAAGGGGACTCAGTTCGTGGGGTCGCTTGGATGTCCCTGATCACATCTCCCAACTGAACTTCTACCCAGCTGGTGACTGAAACTCACATGTACCTTTGAGAGGAGGGTGGGGCCAGTTTGCAAAGTTACAGTGCTCTCTTTGGCATGTGTCTTCACCTGGAGGATTTGGCTGCTCAGATAGGAGCTGGGAGGTCTGGGAAGGGACCCCAAGTGCCTGGGCGTCAGCACCAGTAAGATGCTGTGCCACTGTCTGGCTGCCACCTGCCACATTCAGACCCTGCTTGGGCAAAACCATGCCGAAGGCTCGGTGAAGACCAGCATCTCCCCCATGGTGCCTGCAGGCTCATGGGTGCCTAACTCTGGCAGCTTTGGGACCCACTTTAGAGCAAATATTTGTAATTCTGAAAAAGAGAACAGAGAAGACAGGGAGGAAACCATAAAGAGCTGAAGACAACCTCAGAAGGTAGAAGGACCAAGTTTCTGTCCTGAAACAGCTCACCTGAACTGCCTTGGGGATGGCAGGAAACTTACCCCAGCCACCTCTTGGGGAAATCGTCAGATCCTGGGGACACAGAGAGGACCCTAAAAGCCTCCAGAGAGAGATCAGTTTCCACACAAAGAGGAAGAATCAAAGTGGCCTCAAACTTCTCAATACCAAATGAGCCGGAAAGTAATGGAGCAGGACCTTCTTGTTTATGAAGGAACAGGACCTCATTTCCAACCTGGGATTCTATACCCAGCCAAAATGTCAATCGAGAGGAAAGACATTTGCAGAAGCGCAAGAGCTCACATCTCTCCGTTGGGAACCTTCCCCAAGGTGCGGTAAGAGGTGGGCTTCCCCAGGCTGGGAGAAAAAGTGTAGGAAGAGGAAGACGTGGAGGGGTAGATGCCTTTTTCACAGATGGACACATAGTCTCTCCCATCCCACCTGCTGCTCTGTAATGAACTTGTGCACATGGGCATGTATATTTGTTACAAGATTTTATTTATTTATTTATTTGACAGAGAGCGCGCGCGCGCACAAGCAGGGGGAGTGGCAGGCAGAGGGAGGGGGAAAGCGGGCTCCCCTCTGGGCAGGGAGCCCCTATCTCAGGACTCTGGGACCCTTACCTGAGCGGCGGGCAGACGCTTCGCCAACTGAGTCCCCCGGGCGCCTGGGGCATGTGTGTTTTGAGGCTCCTTTTGAGGGCAGCAGGTCTCTTACCAGGGGCTGCGTTCTTGGTAGGGTGGGCCACTTGGTATCAGAGTCCCCGGAGCACCCTAGACCTGCGATGGCCACCAAGTGCCCGGATGAACAAGCCCAGCACAGGCGACCGGTTCACTGGACAGTGTCTGGGCCAGGGGATGCGGTCAGGACCCCCAGCCGTGTCCGGACAGTGCGAGACCTAGCTAGGCCTGTGACCCGTGTCCCAGGGACAGCGGACCCTACCCTGAACTGTGCCCTGCGTCCCGCTGGGGCTGGGCCGACGTCCAGCAATGGTTCGTGCAGCCTCTGGCGAGGCGCCCCGTGGGTGGGCCCCCCCGAGGGTCGTCGGGCGCCCGGCGCGGACACAGGCGGCGGCCGCCGCCCCCACTCCAGTCCCCACGGAAAGGCCCCTCCGGCCCTCGGCCTCCGGCCTCCGGCCCGCTCGGTCCCCCCACGGCGCGAGCGGGCGGGGAGCGCGGGGACCCGACGCGGCGGAGGACGGCGCGGAGCCAGCAGGCCGCGCAGCCCCGGCGCCGCCCCCGCGGACAGCGGCCTCTGCAGCGGCGGCTCCGCCCCGGCCCGCGTCTGCGCCCTCCGGCCCCGCCCCGCGCCCCGCCCGCCGCCGCGATGGAGCAGCTGCTGCGCGCCGAGCTGCGCACCGCGAGCCTGCGGGCCTTCGGGAGCCCCGGCGCCGGCTGCATCAGCGAGGGGCGCGCCTACGACACGGACGCGGGCCCGGTGTTCGTCAAGGTCAACCGCCGGACGCAGGTGCGGCCCGCGACACCCCGCGGCCTGAGCCGGAGGCCGGAG